>CM017799.1:37443780-37808092 GCA_008086715.1 Sitobion miscanthi
ATGAGTGTTCGAACTTGGATGCATTTTCGTGCCACTGTAGTTTCAACATAATATTATTTAAAAGTTCATGAGGTGGCTTATCCCCTCCTCTAACATCCCCCCACGAATTTGTAAACTACCAGTCTCTATATTAATATGAAGTATAATTGCTTAAAATTTAGGTATTGTCGACAATTTAGGTAATTATTTATTATTTTGTATAAAAATACAACAAATAAATTGTAGGAAAAATAATTTGTAATAGTTTATACAAGCATATCATTTAAGTGAACTTCTTTTAATTAAAAAAATATCTTCGAATTACAATTAATACATTTTCTTTTATTGATAAATTATTGTTAATTATTAAAAAATAAAAATACAGTTGTTGTGCTGACTTACTTGATTCTACTGAAATTACAGGACAGATTATTATTATAATAGTATTATTCAAGTTTAGTAATTACTTATTACAGATATTCTTACACATATTACTATATTAGATTATAAAAGAATGTTATAATACCTACGTATTGGATTAACAACGGCGGAGTGGGGTTTTTTTTTGTTCCATTATATTATTAAGTTTAATATTACGTTTTGGAGTTAAATACCTTTAAGCTAGGTACAATTTTATTCTCAACGGCGATTCTCGGTCGAAAAAATTGAAAATGTAATATATGATTCCCCGAAAACTGTTATTCTTACAGTTTCTAATTGAAAATATCGAAACAATTTTGGAAATAGAAATATTTAAAATTTATAATTTAAAATATAAATTTAACTTTATTGATGTTTGAAAAATATATTTTGATCAATGATTTTTCCTCTAATGATAATGGTTTTGAATTTGATTTTTTAATTTAAATAGCATAAACTATTAAGACTGGAACCTTTCCACCACAACATATACGTTATCTAATCTAATACTATAAAATCGTAAGAAAAACAGCTGATCTATAAGGATATCATGGAGGATCTCATGGTGGAAAAAAATTAAACACCGCTCCGTTTTTGTATATTTTTACTAGGACGTTACTAACCTCTATATGATAAATAATGGGATTTTGGCTTTTCATTTAAATAGATTCCTATTTTCAAGACAGTACCCATGGGGGAGTAAAAAGTTAAGAGTAAATTATTCAACCACCACCCACCGTGAAGTTATTTCAGATTATGTAATCTTATAAATAATTAAATATTACAATTATATGGTTTTAATTATTATAACTCCCACCTCTTCCTAAACTTTGTCCTGAGTACGTCCATGTGTAGTTAATATATAATTTTCAATTTTTTTTATAGAAATATTTGTTTTGTTGTTAAATGTACAATAATTAATAATATTGTACCACCATATTATTATTGTATGGTTGATAAAATGAATACGAGATTGTACTTTTTAGTTATCACAAATGTATTTTATCATGCATATAGAACCTTTTAGTGTTAATAATTTTGTTAAGAACTAAAAGGTGCTATTTAGATTGCTATCAAATAACTGATATGTAAATTTTTATCGATTAAGCACCTTTTGGTTCTAGATAACACTTAAAATAATGGACCTTCAAGAGGTTGAATGTGAGCTTGGATTATAGAGCATTGATCTTTAAACCTGTATGTATCAAAAAGTGGATTTTCAGAAAAATCAATTTAGCACCATTTGGTTCCGAGCCCACGATTTTTTATAATACGCATATCATTAACAAACTTTTTTAAATAGGTACAAGAGTTTCATTCGAATTAAAATTAATACATTGTCTTTTATTGATAAATTAAAATTTATTAAAAACTAATATACGATTATTATGCTTACTTACATTCATTATCTGAAACTATAAGATAGTTTATTATTTTGATGGAATTTTAATGTTTAGTTATTAGACTTATCATATTATGTAATCCTTCAAATTTTAGATTATAAAAGAATGTGAAATGCATTGTGTTATGTATAAACAAGTATATATTATAACAAGTATATAATTTAAATAAACTCCAACACAAGCAATTTGTTCGATCGAATTACAACTAATATATTTCCTTGTACTTATTAAGTGTAATATATTAAAAATTAATATATGAATTGTATGCTTACTTACGTTGGTTTACTGAAATTTTAATACAGTTTATTATTTTAATAATATTATAAATTATTTATGTTTAGTTGTTAGATTATTACACTAAGATAATTCCCCAAATTTTAAATTCTGTAATATTGGTGCCTTACTGTACATAATATACCTTTGCCCGATCAAACCAGGTTTTCCTCACACAATCTCCGATAACTCGTATTGGAATTAAAATATAAGCTACAATTATCAACTTTGATTCTCAGACACTAAATTTGAAAATTGAATATATGGTTCTCCAAAAGCTGTTATTCTTAGAATACCTACCTAGTTGGATATATTGTCACAATTGTATTTCTTATTTAGATAAATTTGATATTTAAATTAAAAATAGTGATTTTTTTTCTAACGTAGTATAAACCGTAGTGACAAAACTATGCATAGTGTATACCTTCCATTCTTCAGTAGGTATATAATATTATTTCGGAAAATATTATATTAATTAACAATTATATTATAATTGTAATTGATTGTATGGACATACTACATACTATACATATTTATATTATTACTCACTCGATGACATACAATGTTCTAGTGGTGTCGGTATTATTTTTTCTAAAACTAATAAATGTATTAAAGAATATGTTATGAGTTTAGGTTGCCTTTTCACATGACACGTTATAAATATAAAAATACAACACATTTAGGACAAATTCTATAAACCATTTATATAAATAATTATAAAAAAATATTAATTTTTGGATATTACTTACAATCATAACTTCTTCCAGAGATTTCTGAATAAAATTCAATTAAATAACCTGCCGGTAAGATTTTAATATTACATAAATAATAAAATGAACTAATACTATAAACTATATTCTATAACGTTTAAAAATGATTAGTTGTTTTAACTTACTATATTATAATTTTTTTAACGTTGTAGTATTTCGTATCTTTTGTATATTATATATTATATAATTAATGAGTTTTTTAAAAAAAAGATAGATGAATGCAAATTGCTAGCTGTAGTAACTGGCAAAAATCGTATTGGTAAAATATTGAAAAAATTTAGTTAGCATTTATCACACGCAAAAAAACCTACATAGCTTACATAGGTATATTAGGATGATAAAGTAAAAAATGAAATGAAAAAGATTTCCATATGTGCCTAATAATGTGGTATATGGATACTTTGTATCGTCTATTGATTGATTTGCATAAAATGACAATTTGTTCGCAGAAAATGAACTGGGAAATATATTTAAAAAAATAAGATGACATTAGACTGTTCAAAAATTGAGATCAACTGCATGCGATCACAATCACAATCATCTGATGATGCATTGATTGTAATATTGACATCCATTAAAAATTGAAATACCAGATACAATTTTAGGGAGAGATGGTATAGGTAGTTGTATATTCAATAAACTGGTTGTATCGGCCTATCCTTGATTTTGAATTTATTTATGATTTTTGGAATTAGAAACTACACTTGTAAAAACATGGTGAACGCCTAAACTCATCATGAATATATTACAATACAAAAATTATAGGTACTTACTTGGAAGCTTTTAGAATAATGTAATTTCTTGTGAAGAGTAGCAGTGACAGATTTATTAACTCCAGCCATGTAAGGTGGCATAAGAAGAGTTAATAGTCTCTACCCAAAACTCAACCTACGTTCTCCAGAATTTATTTAAAAAAAAAAAAACGAAAATACAACAATAAGTATTGCCTACATATGAATGTTATATTGCACATGAGAACAAATTACGGCAAACATAAATTAATCTAAATATATATAAAAATAATTTGGTAGATCAAAATGAAAATAATGATAGAATGTTAGACTCGGATTAATGGTCTCAGTTAGAATAATCATTTGAAAGTTCCAATTTGGTAAAATTGTAATGTAAATTTATTTTTAGTCAAAATTAAATTGATTTCTATACTAAAAAAAAAAAAAAGTTATTGTTTTATATTTGTTAAGGTTATAATATTTACACGGAGAATTAATAAACTGTAAAGACTAATTGTTACCCATATTTTAGTTTTAAAAAGTTCTATTAATAATAAATTTAACAGTTTCATGTTTAATGAGACTGTGTAGTAGGTGTTTATAACACTCTATTTTGGATAAGATTGAATCACTTGGCCGATCAAAACTCATCCTTACCACAAAATACCCCCCTCCTCCTCACCATTTCATGTATAAACACCGTGGCAGTAACGACGAAGGCCAGTATCAATGATCATTGGCTACCGTCGATGATTGTCAACCAATAACAAAACGCTTAGCAATCATCAGGGGTCAGACGCTGATCGACAGCTCAATCTACTTTCATGAAAGTGTTTCAACCTTAACCTTCATAGAATTTTTTTCATATTGATAAAAAATTAAATTACTATAATGTTCAGGTAAATTCTCATTATTATTTTTCGGGGTGTCAATCTTTTTGTCTTCGGGACTTATAGATGTCAGATCCTCTTGGGTACCCAATGTTAAATCAACAGATTTTTTGGGTAAAGTCATTTTAATATGACAATTCATTTTAATCATTCTATTCATGTGCTTTATATATTCCGTTTCGTTATCTTGTATATCCAATTTTTCATGATAATGATCCGCAAATGTGAATTTCGGCACAATTGATGAAAAAAAAAAAGTTTAAAAGGAATATCATATAATAAATATGCACATTGGTATGTTATCGCATACAATTGAGGTTTATTATCAATAATGTAATAAACTCTGTATTTTATATAAAAACTAATGCCTAGTATTCTTTTAATTTATAGACTATTACCACTTTAAATTACTTACCAAATTGCAGTAAAAAATTGAGATTATAAAATGGAAAATAAGCTATAAACAATATATCATATGCATGTATATTACTCACTTATGTCAAACACAGATTCATCGATGGTTTAAAATATTTAACAATTATGGGAATTTGGCACAATATAACAGTATACAGGTGTTATGCAGGGTGATTCATTAAGCGTAAAACACTCATTATCTCAAAAAGTATTAATGTTTTTGAAAATACTTTTTTACATACTTTCAAGTTGTTAAAAAAACAATGTTGTTTTTTAAAAAATTATATTTTTAAATAATTGTTATCCTTTTAATTTTTTAATTTTTTACTTTTATGGACGACAGCATAGAGTTTTAATTTCACTTTCCAAAGCAGAATATTTTTCTAAGTATTTTGATACATAAAAATCGAATTTAGGACTAGTAGTTTATGAGTTATAAGTATTTAAACTTTAGACAAGCGGAGTAGTAGACAAACATTTTGCGGGGTAGCCCCATATTACTCCACTCCGCCCATTTAAACTCTAAATACTTATAAGTCGTAACTCATAAACTCTTCGGCCTAAATTCGATTTTTATGTATCAAAATACTTAGAAAAATATTCTGCTTTGGAAAATTAAATTAAAAATCTATCTTTTTATTTAAAAAAAATAAAAAAATAAAAAATATATAAAGATAAAAAATATTTAAAAATCTGATTTTTTAATAAAAACGTTGTTTTTTTAACAACTTGAAACTATATAAAAAAATATTTTCAAAAACATTAATACTTTTTGATATAATGAGTGTTTTACGCTTAATGAATCACCCTGTTTAATAATTTTACATATTTAATCTGGTTATGTATAAAAATAATTGTTAAAAATTTAATCTAATAATGTATAATATTAATAAACCGGTATACCAACAGTTGTTGATACCCTAAATGACAATCGTATACTTACACCGAAACCCAACTTTCATTAAAATGCCTGTTTGTCATTTTCCAAGATTAAAAATCTAATATTAGCAATTATATAATTTGTTTAAATAAATAATATATGACAATTTATTATTTTATAATAATAATTCATGTAATAATGATTTTTATTCAAATAAAAAATAAATATAAAAATAGATAGTTCATGCTAATTCTAACTAAGTTCTCATAACTCATGTCACTACCACAGGATATTTTTAGAAATAACTGTAGGTTGTTCATGAGAAAAAGTAGATTACCTAGGAAATATGTACATAAGAAGTGAATGAATACCTACCGATAGTTATATTTCGGTACAAAATAAATCTTATTATTATAAATGATAATTTAATATCATAAAGATGTACATTTTTCATAAAGTTACCTAGTACGTCATACATTTTAGTCATTTTATCATTGTTATGTTATTTATTATGATACAAATATATTGTGAAACGTATGAACTACATAATTTACTAATTTAAAGTTCCTTACTTTTGCATTCTAAAAAATAAAATAAAAATATGATAAAATTTAATAAAGTACTCGATAGTTAAAATTTACAAATGTCATTGATTGAATATTACTCTATTGGTAATATCATAGGTATTACACACCTACATTTTATTACACATGTAAATTATACATTACAAATAGATAGATAAAATATGGATATTTTTTAGCTCAAAATGAAACCATAAGTTATAATTAAAACATCGTAAAGGTATTCCTACACACATTTGAACCACTTAATTATGTTTATGGTATACAAACAAGTTGTAAAATGCATCAAATATAATATAATTTATAAAGTCTCTTACCCTTGCGTTCTAAATAATAAAATAATATTACATTTAATAAGTTATTTGATATTTAAAATTGACGAATTACATACATCATAATATTATGTATAAACTACATTAATGATGTGCTTACATAGGATGTTTGTCTGTTTCTTAAGTAATAAATAAAAAAACTACTGGACCCTTTTCAATTATACGTTAGCTTGAGGCTTTCCATTGGGCGCCCACCGTCGGCTACTGACCGGGAAGAGTTTTTTTGAATTTTGAGTTGATGCTTTATTAGAGTCACCCGATCGCTTTGAATTTACATATTTAAATTGTCTGCATTATTCTTGTGTACAACCCGATTTTTTACAGTACCTATCTGCAAGTGTTTCAGCGGCACGCAACTTACAATAACGATAGGTCTGCATACTCTGCAACGGACGGTATGGACCACGGGCATCCGCTGCGTAGTGCGGTAACGGGTCATTTCCCCGTCCCCATTTCACCGTCGAACATTTCCCCGTAAACACTTCCCCGTAAAATATTTTCCCGTCTAATACGTTTTCCCGTGCGACATTTCCCCGTCCCCGTAATTTGTAAAATGTTGTTAATTAATAATAATAATAAAAGTATATAAATAATAATATTAATAATAATAAAAATTTTGAGAAATAATTATAATAAAAAATAATGCTACTGGTATACGTTATTAAATTATTACAGATACATAAAATAATTTGTAAAATGTTATTTAATAATAATAATAAAAAATATATAAATAATAATAAAAATTTTGAGCAATAATTATAATAAAAATAATGCTACTGGTATACGTTATTACACTATTACAGACACATAAAATAATTTGTAAAATGTTATTTAATAATAATAATAAAAAATATATAAATAATAATATTAATAATAATAAAAATTTTGAGAAATAATTATAATAAAAATTAATACCTTATATTTGTAAATTATGAGCAATTCCAATTAAATATTCATTTAGAGTACGTTCATGGTAAGAATTTACAATTTTTTTAATCCGTGTGGTTGTCTTCGTATATTTTTTCTTTTTAGCTACCTGTTCTTGCCCTGCTATTAATTGATTGATTTTTATTTCCGTTAACCCTTGTTCTTTTTTTATTACGTCTATTAATCGCCATATTGTTGGATGAGATGCACCTAACAATGACGAAAATGCTCTGTGCCATCCTTCGACGGAGTTGTTTGTTTTTGGCAAATCTGCAAGTGTTGCGTCGTATTGATTCCACAGTGCTAAACTAAATGTAGGTGGGCGTCGAGTTCTACGTCTATTTGGTCTGCCGATCCATGTATCTTCAAAGTAGTCTGTCATGGAAACAATAGTTCTTCATTTTCTACAAAAAAACTTTGGGACATTAACTCGTCAAATTTTTTTTCAACGTCAGGTATCGGTACAAATGCTAAAGCCATTAGCTGTTTTACATTTAAGGCAAAGTCAGCATTTGAAATATATTTTTCTCGTATTTCAGGGATACACTGTATTTTTCTCCATATGCATTGTCCAAAATGAAAAAAGCAGCCTCTTATTCGGATGTCCTTGAAAACGTCTGCAATCGCACCTAAAAGCGCTTGTTCAAAATCAACCATAACACTTGCTGGCCGTAAATTGTTTTCCAAATTTAGAAGTTCTTTTATAATTTTAGTATAACTATCACGTGTTTTATTTGGCACAAGTGCAAACACTAACGGTAATACTGTGTCGTATTTTATTGCGTGGATTGTAAGAAGCTGAGTAAAGAGTTGTGGGGATGACTTAAATGTACCATCAATAAACCAATGACACTGGTCAGATAATATTTTTAAATTTTCTTCAGTTGAAAATAATAATATTCGATTAACATCATCAGAACCACTATCATAGAGGAGGAAGGGTTTTTTGTTTAATGTGAATGTATACGGGTCAATAATATTTATTTCTGATAACGTTGACGGATTTACAGGTGCATTTTTACAACGCCTTAGTCTTTGTACCGTTTTTTTCATTGTGGCTACTGAAGGTAAAGCGCCAGAAATTGCTTGAGATGATATAGTAGATATAGTATTAGTAACTATTTGATGAGGAGTTGAAGTTACTTGACTGGATGCTGTCTCTTTCAACTCGTTAATAATAGTTTTAGTACTAATTTCTGTTATGTTTGGTGTGTGGTTGTGAGTGTTTTTGTGCAGAACAACTTCATCATTTACTGTATGTGCCCGTCCACGACACTTGTACATATTATATTTGATGCATTTCCAATATGTTTTTTCATTTTTCGTATAGTCCTTTTCAAAAATATATTCCGCATATACTAATAAATTTTTTCCTTTGGTACTTTTTACGTAAGTCATTTTAAAATAGTAAAAAAAAATAGGTTAATTGAAAAAATCTAATGTACGTATTACGAATGTGACGGCATTTAACAAAAATAATATAACTTCGCGACGGTTATCGAGACACTGTTAAACCATTTCAATTTGTTAGTTTTACTAATGCATACCGGATCCGTTTTATTTTAGTATGTATATCGTACATCGATAACGTACCTAAATCTTTATAGGTAATTTATATTTGATAAAACCTATAATAATAAATATATATCTAAGTTAATTTGTCCGTACAAGGTGCAATATAAGCTATATAAACATTTATACTATCTTTATTTGTTATATCTTATATATACAGGGTGATTTTTTTATCAAACAATACTCATTATTTCCAAAAGTATTCATTTTTTTGAAAATTATAAGGATAAAAAATATTTAAAAATATAATTTTTTTATAAAAATGTTGTTTTTTTAACAATTTGAAACTACGTAAAAAAATATTTTCAAAAAAATGAATACTTTTGGAAATAATGAGTGTTGTTTGATAAAAAAATCACCCCGTATATCCTTCTTTTGACGAAGAAATGTCTAACGGGGAAAATCGCTGGACGGGGAAATATTGGACGGGGAAAGCGTAACGGGGAAATGTCTAACGGGGAAATGTATTACGGGGATTCGTCCATGAATCGCGTAGTGCACCAGACGTCACACGGTCAACGGCTGATAGCGCGAGCGTTGTTTATGCATTATTATTGTTTTTTTGTGCTTTTGCTTAAGTACATTAAAAACTGTGTGAGTGTGTATGCTATCAGTTTTTTTTTCTTTTAACTAATTTTCGTTGTACATACGTATATACCGGTAACCGGTACATCGTACCACGAGTATTATTTGCCAACGAATACTTCGTTCGCTTCACAACTTCTGTGTATACCCGACACGAGGTGTACACAAGGAAAAGCTCGTCATTGCGAGACACTCTGTTCCTGCATGTCTTCGTACAACATTTCCTGATGCTATCAGTGCAATTATAATATGTAGCCGTGCATGCAGATCGCAGTCTACCCAAGCCATCACAGACATGTAACGTTATATTGTTTTTACTTCGCTGGTTATTATATTATAAAAGTTAGCATGCATTAAGCATTAGATATTGAGTTTACCCCGTCCCTATTCATGTAAATAATAAATATTAATTAATATATCGCCATCCAATGTATCAAAATAATTATATATAAATCCGTCTCTGATAAAATCCATTGGTTACCTTATAATATCATCCGATTCCCAAAACGGCACACTATCGCCTCCAAATAATCAATAGTTGAGATATGTATTTACACTGCAAGTAATTATGCTCACAGAATCCCTAAGACAATGATTTGGGATGTTTTTTAGATGATGACTTGGTTGTATTGGTTTGAGACCTACGTACATTTTCGGGCCAATGTCCCATTATACCACAGTTAAGACATTTCGTGCTGGGGTTTTTGTACTGATTTTTCCATTTCCTTTATAGAATTGTTCTGACTTCTGAGTCCCCATCTTAATCTCTCTTCTTCTCTCGCAGCTTCAATTTTTCTAACGTCAGACGGTTTGGAGATTTTATAAAACCCTTAAATTTTCCGAGATCTTCAATGAAAAACTGTATAGTCTGTGCTTTTAAGCTGTTTTCTAATACTGTATCTACCTTCACTGATTTTCTGCTAGTTTCTTCCTCCAATATAACGGCTTGCAAGGACTCTATACCTACTTGCAGAATACGCCATGACATCTTTCTCTGATTTTTGTTTGCTTGAATATAGTTCAAAGTAGAAGTGGGTGTTTGTACGTTGAGGATCCAATGAAGTTTTTAAAGTTTCTTTTGATGCATTCCATAACTGCAGCGAACAAAATTTGACTTTGGCTCAGGCTCTCCTCGCAAATAATAATGCCTTGGAGTAGCCACTGCTTGGTTTTCTCGTTGTTGCACATAATTGCAAATTTTCATTATTCTAAAAACAACTCAAGGTTCTCTTAATTTTCCCCACTAAATGTTTCCGGTATTATAACTTGAAGGCTGCTTTTAGCCCGATTGGGTCTACTGATTTCCTTAATTGTGATCAAAGTTCTTGTGGTTTGTTCTGTGATGGGGGGGTTTGTGGCTGGATTTTCCGACAGTTGGGAGTTTTCCATCTCAAAATTACTTGGTTCTACTATAGTTCCGTTATTGTCCATTTCGATGGTCAGATCTAAAATATTTGTATGAAAAGTATGTTTAGTATGAAAAAGCACTCTATCTATGGTAGTTAATGTTTGGTTAACGTTTTGTAGCCAATATCTTCCTGCAGCCTATGACCTGAAGTGTCTGATAAATAAACAGGTTATCAACCAAAACGTTTGCAAAGAGTCGTTCAGTGCCAGGAATCTGTGGATTTTCAAATGTAACTGGTAGAAAAATATGTGGAGTGGGGATAGGATTATCAAGAGTTTTTATACTATTCTCCGAATCAGGAGTGAGGGAACTATTATCTTCCATATCACTCATCGAAAAAAATATTAAGCAATAGCGGTCTCTATTATGAAAACCTTCTACAGTTATCACTATTTGCATTAATAAAAAAATTGCAATAGATAATTTAAATTGTTAGTGTGTTAGAATATATTCTGTTACTCGTTGTCAATATAACGAACTGTAAACGACATAATTCCTTTTTGACAGCTCTTATTGAATCTACTTGTCCTAAAACAGCTGGCACGGGGACCACTACAGGTAGTGGATTTCAAAAATTGTTCTGTTATTGTTGATTGGTGTTAACACTGTTATCAATTTTGTTTTTTCTTTTGGCGGGGGCGCACAAAAGATTAGACCAGCCGGCATTTGTGAGGACGTTGGTCTGGTTCGTGGCTTCGTTATATATGTGGTAGTTTGCCATTGTCGTGACTGGGTAGGATTGTGCGAAGTGACCCAAAGTTTAGTCGTCACTACCCGAGTCCATTGAGGTGAACCACCAGAGTGCGCCTGTGCGTAGAGTCTTATGTGGCCCATCCACCACATCCTTATTGATTACTTTTATCAGTATTAATATAAATGTTGATTAGGAATATCGATGTTGATATGTATACCGTTGATTTGACTGGTTTGATAGCAGATGTTTCTTTCAGGCGGCACACCAATGCCACGCACAAGAACTTGCTCACCGTAACAAAAATATTATTTCTGTTGTTTCTGGAAGTTTCCGTAGAAATGTAGAACCTTGAAGTTCTGAAGTGACTGCATTTTCTGTGAGTTGTATATAGTTTATACAGACTCAGTGCATGGTCAATAATTAAAAAAAAAATTAGATGATTTCTGTATTTATTATAAAATTGGTTGTTAAAAATTTTAATTTTAACTACAAATTGTTGATCTAACACTACGACAGACTGATGACTCCCCTGTGTGCTGTGGCGACGGCACCCTGTGTTATATAAAAGAACCCTTAATCAGCAAATCCCACCGTTACAACGTGATTCAACACACTCTACGTTTTACAATAATTCCAATGAAATGCGAAATTAAATTTATAAAAAAATATTTAATATTCAGGGGTTGACATAACGGCTTCGCTAAGTAACGTTTTTAGTACACAATAATGTATCATTAAATTCAAATATAACACACCTATTACAACAATATGCTCTATAACTACTAGACAGCAGACCGGTAGCCACTTGTCTACCTTTTTTTATTGTAGTGCTTTGCTGTTTCAAAAATAAACGACTAGCATGTGTTGCACAAATAGAAAAGTCACTTTGTCACCACTGCCAGAGCCACCACTTTGAACTTATATTGCTGGAGCTAATCTGTGTGCTAAACACTTTCAAGAGGATATTCGCAGATATAAATGCTACTTTTAAATTACATTTTTTGAAGCAACGAATATTATGGCTTATGAGATACTACTATTTACTATACTCCGTGTTACGAGAGAAATAACCCGATACGCGCATGCAGACTGATGGCAGCGACCGTTCCGAGGCCCCATTTCCCCCCTTTACAACATGATTAATACTAATAGAATTACTGTATAACGTGGCCGACCATTTCCGGTCGTGATCGTACAATGTCGACATGTCAAATAGATGGGGGATGCGTGGATTTGACAATGATTTGGTCGGGACCATGTCGGAAAACCGGTTACTTCTCTCATGACATGGAGTATAGGACTCCCACATGGCATAACTGTGTCAAATACCTCTTCAATGCTTCACTATTTATGCTATGCAACTTATGACGTATGCTATTATAGAAAATTTTTGGTTTTTATTATTTTATATTTTCGACGTATAAATATATTTTTTTATTTTAATTTTGAGATAATGTGCTCTAATTAATTAAGTTTAAAATATTGTGACCCAGGCTTTCCTAAAGTTGTACGATTACCGGAAAATGATATCTCAATAATTCGTCTGGAGCAGTTAATAATGTAAATGTTTTCGTACATTTGGAGAAGTAAAAGAGTTAAAAAAGAATTTTTAAGCTTTAATTGCTTATAAAAAAAATTTGTGACTATGGATTTTTTAAATATTTCAAATGGCATTATGACAATATATTAATAGCCTTGCATTAAATTGTCAAGCTTTTTTACCCAACAAATATAGTTTTATTGACATTCATAGGAAAAAAAACTAAAATATTTGTCAGTAAACTGTTCAAAACAATCCAAATATTATGGAAATTGTTTCGTCTATAGAAAATGCTAATATAAACAATCATTAAAAATTTCAATTATCTACGGTCATTTGTTTTAGAGTTACACCAAAAACCAAAATTGAATTTGTCGAAAACCGATTAACAGAAAAATTCCCGGTTTTCCTAATTTTTTTTTTGTATTTCTCGGCGCTTTTGAACACTATTGGGAGTATGGGAATATATAAAAATGTTGACTTCCCCAATGAACCACAAACCTGATTCACTTTCCCATCGAATAAGATAAGATAGTGAAGTTGAAAATCGAAGCATGATTTCGAATACTTATCGTGTATAAAGACACAACATTTTAAAATTTTAAAATGTTTTAAATTCAAAAAAAATAAACACATTCATTGCTCCGCTTAGAATCTAAAAGTCTATAAGGTAATCAAAACAAACTATCAACATCATACATATTTTAATCATTTTCATTCTTCAATGTTTTGAACAAAATATATGAAATTAATTACAAAAATAATATTTACATGTACAAATATTATACCATTGGATCATATGAACTATTAGATAAACTATCCCTTTTAAAATAGGTAAGTACAAAGTACATAGTATAATATTATTATAATATAAGTGTCATGGTTATAAATTACTATAGGTAAATTTTTATTTTTAATGTATAATTATAAAATAATTATTAGTTGTTACCTTTCCAATATCTGATACAGCATGTTATATCAAAAATCACTGTTAGTACTATTAAAGTTTTATATGAAATCATTCTTATTGTTCAAATAACTACAAGGACTGACTATGAACTTTGCTTGGCAATGGATGTATGTAATGTGGTTAAATTCTTAATCTAGAATATTATGTACGCCAAAGAAGTGTCTGTTTACTTAGGTGTTAATGCATTATAACAACTAAATAAACATTTCGAATAAAGTATTTATAAACGTTTGCTTAAAATCGATATGAAAATAATATAGTTTTAATTTTTATGTACTAATACGTCATATGGCAAGGTAAAATAAATAATAAAAACATATTTAAGTAAAACACCAACTTTAGACTTTTTACTCACCATATTTTATTAAAATTACTAATTGTTAAAACCAAACGTTGGAATGTATCGATAAGCTTTAAAAATCAAGTTCTAATCATACTTAATCACCATACACTAATCTATAATAACTATAACAACTAAAGAACTAAATATACATTTCATATAAATTGCTCATAAATGTTTGCTTAAAATCCATATAAAAAAATTAAATTTTTATATTTATATATACGTCATCTTGCGAGGTATAATAAATAATAAAAACATATTTAAGTTAAACACCCAGTTTAGGTTTCAATTTTATACATACCATATTTTTTTAAAATAATTAATTGTTAAATATAATTACGTTTGAATATATAGTTATGCTTTAAAATTAAATTTCAATCATATTTAATCACCTTTTATTAATCTAGTCCCTTTAAGAAAACTCATATTACACTAGGAGTAGGCAAATAGGTATACGTACTTTTATTCACCCCCTAATTTGGAAAATAAATTTTTTTTTGACATTCATTAGTTTGGAATTCGTGAAAATTTTTTTGTGCGATTATAGTTTTTGGAAAAATTCATCAAAATGTTGTGTGGCTGAAGAAATATTGCATGCCCCCCCCCCCCTCTAAGTGTAAACCTACTGTACATTTCAGTATTCTTTATTTACCAAAAGTTAATGATCGATTTTAGTGAATATGTGTGACCCAAATGGACATTTTTGCGTAAACGTTCACCCTCACTGTTTTGCCTTTCCTTCGCCCCACACCCATCAAGTATGAAAACTCGAATCTAACCTTATTTTTAAACAGTTGTGGAGAGGGGGGGGGGGGGGGGTAATGGAAACATTTTCATCTGGGTCATAGAAATTCCCACAAATCATGCATTTACTTTTGGTTAAGGAAAAATGCTGAAATGTCTATTCTTACATTTAGGACCAGCCTCCCGAGATTTTTTTGAATTTGTTAAAAATGATTATACGCAACTCAACTCTGTCACGATAAAGCTGAGAAAGCTAATAATTTTTTTAACTCAGTTAAGTTAAGTTAATATGCACCAATAACAAAAAATTAAAAGTTAAAAGTTAATTTAACTATAGGTTAACTCAGTTAAGTTAAAAGTTAATGCACACTTTTTGTTAACTTCTTATGAAAATTAAAAAATAGTTAATTTGTTTATACAACGCTAGCGTACTTAATTTTTTTCCAACCCAAAACTAAATTATAGACTATAGTACTATAGTGTTTAAACTTTATACAGTATTTCCATATAAGTTAGTTTCGAATAGTATAATTTTTTACTTTAAACGATTCACGCTAAATATTTTTTGACATTTAAACGAAATAGACTGAAATAGTGAAATATAATTAAATTAGAAACAATATAAAATAACTTAACTTGCTTCTTTAAACGAAAAACTAATTCATTAATTTCACGTTAATTAAAAAAGAAATTTAGTAAATTAACAGTTAAGTTAATAAAAAGCCAATAATAACTAGTTAAGTTATAAAGTTAAAATAAAATAAACTTTTTAACTCGTTAATGCCCAGCCTTGATAATACTATACACGTAATTTGACCTAGATAATGATTTTCGTACGCATTATTGAAACACTGTTATAAATATATCTGTAAGGTAAAATAATACATAATGGTAATAATATAATCTATACTAATATGAATATACAATGATAGCGTTTGTTTGTATGTTCTGGATAAACTCTGAAACTACTTATTCAATCGTCTTGCAGTTTATTTTAAATTAAAGAGGACATCACAGAGAAGGTTTTAGGCATAAATTTAGTCCGATTAAGTTAATAAATGATTAGTTATTAATAATTGAAATAAACGTGTAAATTGTATAGCTATATATTAAATTATTATACATATTATGCGGGACGGCAGCCCATGGGTTTCCAGCTACCTGCAACCTGTCCTTTTTTTTTTTTTTAATTTATTAGGGCTTCAACAACAATGGTTTTTAGCCTACAATAAATTAATATAACAAATGTACATTAAATCTTTATACAGTTATTGACATAATTAAGATAGATAACAATTTATGGCTTATGTTTATGTTATGGAAAAATGAATTGATTGCGTCCATATTGTCTTCGTTGAGTGCTTGGTGGAGTGTGATGAGGTTTTTGAGGGCCTTGCAGGCTTCCGTGTATTTGGCGCAAATGATTATATGTTCTATTTTTAATGTTTCATTGCAAGTATTTCATACTGGTACTGGTTCTTTGCTGATGAGATAAGTATGTGTTAAATGTGAGTGCCTATTTTAGCTCGAGTAATATTTACTTCTTATCTTCGTTTGGTGTTAGGAGGGTATTTTAATTTTTTATAAAATAATTTTACATTTATCAGTTTGTTAGAGAGAGGTAGGTTCAACCAACATTTTTGCCATTCTTCGATTATTTTAAGGTGTATGATGTTGAAGGATTCGGATGAGGTTAGTGTGATTATCTTTATGGAAAGAGGAGATGTGGTGGCTTCATAGGTTGTAATATCAGCTTTCTCATTTCCGGGTATCCCGACATGTGAAGGGACCCACATGAAACATGTATGGCTATTTATTCCAGATATTAATCTCTGTATGTGTTGAACGAGCTCGTTTTTTGTATAGGGGTTTGTTATTGATGAGAGAGTGCTCAATGAGTCACTGATGATAATGCTGCAGTTTTTCGGGTTTGAAAGTAAGACAAATGTTAGTGCTTCATAAATAGCTTAAGTTTCAGCTGTATATATACTAGTGGTAGGCGGTAGTTGGAAAAGATGATTTTCCTGGTTTGTGATGACAGAAAAACCTACACCGTTTTTATTTTTGTTAGCATTGGTGTACATTTGTGTGTATTCCGGGAATTGTTGGTATATTATTTCTGAAAACTAGTTTCGTATAATTAAATTATCTGTGTTTTTTTTGCAGTATTCAGTCAGTTGGGTGTTGATGATTGGTGACCAGAGCCTAGGATAGAGAAAAAAATGAATTTTATTTAGTGTTTGTGCTTGGAAAGATAAGTTTTCAATAATAGTTTTGAAGTTTTCAAAGATAGTGCTTCGAAAGGGTAATAGATTAGGAGGTAGTGGATTGTGAAAAATATGATTGGTGATGTGGTAAGACAGATTTTTAATTTTAGTTACATATTTTAGGATATGGTTTTGGCGTCGGAGGTGGAGGGGGGTTTCTCCTGGATAGTACAGTCAACAGGGCTCGTCCTGGAGGCTCCTGTGGCTAAACGAAAGCCTTGATGAATAGGTTCTAGAGTACTTAATACTTTTTTTTTTGACAAATTATTGATTATATCTCCGTAGTCTATTGTTGATAGAATGAGGGCTTTGTATACTGTGATGAGGTTCTTTGTGTCGGCACCTCAGTTGTTATTTCCAAGTATTTTTAACGTCTTAATTCTTGATTGGCATCCCGTTTTTAATTTTTTTCAAGTGAGGTCTCCAGGTAAGTTTGTGGTCCAAGGTGAGGCCCAAAATTCGGATACTATTTGCAAAAGAAAGTTGTGTATTCATGAAGTTTAATATTGGTAGAGGTCCTTCTTCATTTTATTGAAAATGATGCACTGTGTTTTGATGGGAGATAAACTGAAACCAGTTTCAGAAGACCATTTGGAAAGAGAATCAAATGCTTGATTAGTAGTTATAATTTGTGATCCATTACAATATATATTGCAGTCATCAGCAAGAGAATAAATTTAACTGGTTTGGATAGGTTTATGCATATGTCGTTTTATTGCTACCAGGAAGAGGGTGACACTAAGTATAGACCCTTGTAGGAGTCCTTTTTTAATGGTGTGTGGTGATGAAAATGATAAATGTTTGGTCTGTTAAGAAGTTTTTTATTTAGTTGAGGAGGTTGCCATTTATTTTCCATGAGTGGTGTATTGTTAGTACTCTTTTTTTCCATACAGTGTCATATGCTTTTGTCATACCCAAGGCTATTGTGATGAGGTGTTGATTACGTCTTAACGCTGAGCAAATATCGGTGTGTAATTAAGATTGTGCGTCTATTGTTGAGTGATTTATTCTGAAGCCACATTGTTCTTTGGTTAGTAGTTTTGATAATTCTAAGGTCCATATTAGTCGTTTATTAATTATTTTTTCTATTAGTTTACTTAGTGTATTAATCAATGATATATGTCTATAATTTTCGATTTCGAATTTGCTTTTTTTGGGTTTAGGGATCTGCGTTGCGCCATTAGTTTGGGAAAATCCCCTGGTTCCATATGATATTGTATATTTGGAGCATGATTTTAAGACCTATTGGTGGAAGATTTTTTATAAATGAGTACGGAATATTGTCAGGGCCAAGGATTTTACTTTAACAGCTTTGTAGTGTAACAAATAGTTCTGAGATATCTATGGGTTTGTTAAAGTGTTTGTTATTTTGGTTCAAAGATGATGTGGCTATATCTAGAGAGGAGTTTCTGAGAGTTATAAATTCAGAATTGTAGTTCTCGTCACTATTGTTTTTATGAAAATCATGTGCAAAAGATTCAGAGGCATTTTGTGTTGATGTTATTTCTTCTTGATTGTAGATAAGGATATCAGGGATGGTGTTGAATTTATTGCCTCTGATGGAGTTTATTTTGTTCCATATGATATTTGGGGGGATTTTATGTTTTATAGTTGAAGTAAAATTTTGTCAAGAGAATGTTTTGCTTTTTTTTGTGATAAAACGCGCTATAGCTCTGGACTTTTTAAGCTGAATGTGATCTGTGATGGATTTAGTATTTTTATATCAGTTTAGACTTTTGTTGTAGTTTTAATAGCCTCTTGGCATTCTTTATTCCACCATGGGATGGGTTTTTTTTATGTATTTATATGTTATAAGTCCAATCGATAGGTTGGCTGCTTCTAAGATAATATCAGTGAATTTTCTGACTATTGTTTCTATTTCTAGTTGGTGGTCGTATGCATTTAAGTCTAATGGGTTTTGATTTAGTTCGAATTCAATTTTTTCAGAGAAGAGGTCCCAATTTGGGTTTTTAAAGTTCTATTCTCTTGAGCATTTTTTATTATTAAGTTGATTTTGATACTGAATTCCTATGGGCCAGTGGTCACTATCGCTATATGTTGTAAGTGCTTGTCAGTCAAATAGTGTAGTGGAGTTGATATTTGTAATTGTCAGATCTATTGCAGAGAAGTTGCCATTTGAAACATTATGTTTAGTAGGTTCATTGTTGTTTAGTAGAATGAGTGTTTCATCTTCTAAAAAATTCTTCGACCTTGACCTCTGTGGTCTGTGTAAGTGCATCCCCATGAGGTATTGCGACTACTGAAGTCACCCAAAAGGATGAATGGTTTGGGAAGCTGTTTAATAATATTCTTTAGATTTAGCTTATTGAAAATTTTGGTATCGGGAATGTATATGTTGCATATACTTAAAGGTTTTTTAAGTTTGACTAAAATTGCAATGACTTCGAGATCGGAGATAATTGGAGTATTTTCAGTATCGATGGTGTCTTTGATGAAAGTGGCTACTCCTCCGCTTGCCTTGAGAGCATCAGTTCTGTTTTAAAATAACTGGTGTAATTTTTGAGGTAGTTTTTTTTAAATTAGGGGTTTTCTCAGTAATTTGGTGGCTTGAGGTGTTTGTGATTGAATCATCATTTGAGTTGTCCATTTTTCCGGGTAAAAATGAGTTAGTACTTGTCGTCTGACTTTCATTAGACTTCTCATTGATATTCAGGGGTTTACCAGTGGTTTGGAGATTTGTGGTATCTATGGCTGTGAGTTCATTTGAGATATCCGTATTTTCAGATAGAATTGAGTTGATACTATATGTCGTTTTGCATGAAGATGACACATGGCCTGTTTTTTTTTGCGTAGGAAGCAAGTTATGGTGTCATCGGTAATAAATATACGGTAAGTGGTATTCTCTGTGGTAATCGCCGGGGAGTTTTGGAAAGTCTATATAGTTTGTATATAGTTGTCTTCGGAAACTTGTAGTGTACGCGAATTCATCTAATTTAAAGCCTGCTTTGAGCGCTGTGATAGAAGATGGTATTTTTATGTTGAGGTTCACGAGCGCTTCAATGAAAATATTATTAGGAATAGCGGGATAGACATTAGATAATATAATGCGTTTAGATGGGTTAATTAATTTTTGTATTGGTATCTCAACATTATCGATATTATATATGGTCGATTGTTTATTTATTATGTCTTTAGTTATTTGTTGATTTTTGAGAAATATAATGAACTGGTTATTGGATATGCGTGACGCAGATATGATGTTAGTTGCATCAGTAATTTTATTGAGAGCAATTATATACTGAATTTGTTTAACTCCAACTACTGAATTCCTTACTATGGCTCGATTCATTTTTGGCGTAATGGAGTTTGCTGTTTTTTCTACAAAGCTTTTGCCTTGGAGGTGGTTTATTGGAGAATTTGAGGTGGTTTGAGAGTTGTCTTGAGTTGAGGTGGTGGAATTAGATTTGTTGGTTTGTGTTGGTTGTTTATTGGAGGCTAGTAATTTTGCATTAAGAGTTAGCTTAGTGGTTGTTTGCGAATTTAAACGCGATGTGATTGGCTGAGAGTTGTTCATTGCGAATAACCACCTTAATTATTCGTATATTATTTGAATTAGATACGAAAATGATCTGTCTTAATAATGAAAGCATATTACCGTTTTATTTTTGAGTTGGGTCACTTCTATCGGAAGATAAAAATGCGGGTTGCGATAAGTCGATAATGCTACATACGTGTTGCTCGGTTGGAAGTCAAACACGAACTGTTTTTTTTATTTTGTGTGTGTTTTATTGGCGAGTAGATATGAATAATTGTTCCAAGTAGTAAAATTCAACAATCTATCTATATTATATTATATGTATGTATCTATATATATAAATTAAATATATATTCCTTTGAACGGAGCATCTCGTGGGAACGGCTGGACCGATTTCACTAATTCTTTTTTTGTTGTATTCATAAACCTTATAGTAGGTCTATGGTTGTATTTGTAATTGTCAGGAGAAGGTTCTTTATACAAATAATTATGTTAAGGACGATCCGGGGCATGTATCGGCCGTCCTATGTGGCTACGCCAATGTAAATCATGTAAGGCATCATCAATATTCTTATGAAAAAACATATTAGGAAAATTCACCAGAAAAGTAGGAAATATTGTTGACAAAAATACAATAGTAGCGTCATCTGTATAGAAAAAATAATTTAACTTAATGTTGCAGATTAAAATAATAATATTGTATTATATATTAGTTGCTATTGGTCGGGCATATTTGTTGATTTGTATTATTATTTTTTGTCAAACATGTATATACAAATATAGGTATATATAAATTAATGTTTGAGTTTAGATTAGACCTCTGGGAAGAAGATATATTACCTTAAAAAGGGTTAAATTTGTTTTTGAAGTTCAACTTCTTTACGCAGGGTAGTGAGGAAAAAAAAGCGAACGGGCAGCCGTACGAACGTCGAACGCGTACATGTCCGTGTAAAAAAAATGGTTACCTGGTGAGTTAGGTTTGTATAATATTAATATTATTACTTATTTATTTTACTTGGCAAAATAATAATATAAATATATTATACTGCTGCATAAAGAATAATTTTACAATTTTCATAATTGATCTCAGATCTTTTAAGTCCGTTTTCATTGATTTATGTGTATCAACTGAAGATTATAAGACTAGATTTTGCAGAACTACTTAATACTCTATACCTACACAAATAACCACAAGTAAGGTATATTTATTTGGTATATATGTCCATACAATTACAATATACTTAATAACAATGTTTTTTAATATTAAACGTATTTTATATTTTATGATGATAATTGTACTAAGTAGTAAAAATAGTAGGTATTTTTATTTTACCTAGTGATTAAAATTTACAATATAATATTGTTATGAACGCCACCGTATATGCCCGTGATGTTCTGTTATATTTTATATTGTGTCCTTGGTTGTATCCGAAGACGACAATTTGTTGAAACCGTTCTCTGTGTAGCGGGTGATAATCAAATGTTGTTGATAGTTTATTATTAAAAAGAATACACGTTTTGGATTTAAATAAGAATATTATACTTTATTAGTTTTAAACATGTAATTTATATTAAAAAACACACTACTTAACTCGAATGAGTCGGGTTCTAGACTGAATTGCCGACAGGACCGATACAGTAGTCTTGTCGTGCAAAAGCAAAATATCTAAGATAAGACGCCTACACACAGGCATTATTATACTCTGTTAAATGAGCGTCTCTATAGTCTATAATATAGTGGTGGGTATACAACACCCCCCGGGTTAGACGGAAGATCATTATCCTACTTCTAAACAACTATTTTGGGTAATGATTTTCCTTTTCTTATTTTAAGTTCTACTTGATTTTGTTCATTTTGTTCCGTCGAACTCGGTTGATTTACATTGATATTATTAATTTTCTTAAAATTAAATATTTTTCTTATTGTGATAATTGACAGAATAATTATTAGTAAGTAACATAGTATTATTAAACAAATAACATAATAATTTTTATAAATTGAAGATTGCTTATAATCTAAATTATCTTTTGGGATAGTGACTTCATTATCATCTTTATACTTTGAAAATACCATTTCTGGTGATACAAATTCTTTTATTGTGTTAGCATTATGTATATATTTAGTTAAATTTATAGTTGGTATAAAGTCTGATTTTAATTCTGAATAAATTGCTCTAAACGGAAACATGCGATAACCTCCTGAAATTGCGGAACATTGTTCGCTTAATGATAATATTCCTGATCCAATTAATACTTCTGTAATTGAATCTTTATTAGAACACGTTACAACTAAATTTTGCTTTGTCGCCGTGAAAATCCACGAATTTGATGACATAAGCTTATGAAAAATCCCATGTTTGAATGAAGTGTATTTTATTCTACAAAAATCTGCTAATTCTGTTATATCTGAATAAGAAATTAAATTTATTTCACATTCGTTTGATGTCACTACCCTTTTGGCTAAAAGGTTTTTACAAATTTTAAAACGGTTTATATCAGTACACAAACTATCATCGTTTTCGCTTAAGTTAATAAAATATTCCTGATCAATAGTTATGGCTATAAACTTAAACCTAGGTTGTATAAACATAAATCTCTTATTTTCTAAATATACTGGGTTTGGTAGAACATTATATAGTTTATACATGTTACTTAATACTGAAGGAATCGTATTGATAAATATAATTAAATCATTACTTTTAACGATTGTAGTTTGCATTATTCTATACAGCTCAGATATACCAGATACATCTAATTTAACAGGAATGTTTAAGTCAGGTGAAAGATTTAATTTGATTAATTTAATTTGATCTAATAATTGATTTGATGATATTACTAAAGGGCGTAATTTCCCATACATAGCAGAATGTAGGATTTGAATAATTTTTCCTACTTCTAAAGCATATTGATTATATATTAAATTGAAATTTATAATCTGTTTTTCCAATATAATTTTAATATTTTCATCACTAAACTCTTCTTGTTCTGTTAAAATAAAACGGCGAATTTGTCTTATGTTATTTTGTATTTCCGTCGTTGCGTCTATAGTTGGTTTATTGATCATTATTGCGTTATTAGTATTCGCAGGAGTAATTATTAATTTACTTTCTGCTAAATTTTGAGATTTCTGACCATTTTTTACCATTGTTCTGATACTTGAATATAATTTGTAAACATCATCTATTTTTATAGACCCGAACAGAGTATATATAATTTCTTTTATATCGTTTGCTACATTACGTTTATGTTTTGAATGATCCTGTTCTTCAATTATTTGGACTAATTTGTTAGTTTCAAATTCAAATTCGTTCAAAACTTTTTCTGATGTAGTCTTAAACAATGAACAAATTTCAGTTGTATAAAATTTCTTTTTTAAGCATAAGAAACTTTATTCATCTGAAAAACTTTCGGTCGCTTCATTGCAAAGTGCTAGAGTTTCTTTCTGAAAATTTTTGATTTCTAAATAATGTGCCTGATAAATGGACACATTTAAATATATTGCTATCTCCCAATTTGCAGCTGTTGTATGCATGTCGGAGATGTAGTCGAAGTAGATTCCTTGTGATTCTTTTGCATACGAGATGTTGTACAAGGGTTCTGTTTTAATAAGAGATTCCATCATACATATTATTCTGAAACACCATTGTGTATTATTTGACTACAAGTTCATATGAGAAATACATTATATTATTATTTTTATTTTTTAATAATTTCAATTTTTTATTCTACTTTTTTTTTTACACTTAATTTTAATAATACAAAATGATATGATATTATCTTTTTATTTTTTACGGAAAACACAGTTTAAGTTCGTTTATGTGTATTTTCACTTCTTTTCGTTCTTTTTGTATTATGACATTTTCATTGTCTTTTAATTGAGTAACCGAATACGGTCCAAGCCATTTAGGACTTAATTTACCTTTCGGTTGGTGATTTTTTATCCAAACTCGATCTCCTACATTGAAGTTAATTTCATGTCTATTTTGATCATATGTTTCTTTGGATTTTTCTTTACTTAATAATATGTTTTCTCGAGCTTGTTTGTGTGACTCTTGAAGTTTTTGTTTCAACTCGAAAACATAATCTTCGTAGTTGTATCTAGGTTGCGGAGTTCTACTTAATGTATGTGGTATTGAGGCAGGGAATCCATATATTAATTCGTATGGTTGGTGTTTAGTTGTTGTATGTACTGTCGTGTTGTATACAAACATTGCATACGGAACATAGTGATCCCAGTCATCAAGGTGTTTATCGACATAATGTCGAAGATAAGCGGCTAACGTTTGATGTGACCGTTCAAATCCACCATTAGATTGAGGGTGATATGGTGTCGTGTGTAGTTTATCTATTTGCAATAGCTTACAACAGGCAGCAAATATTTTACCCATGAATTCTATACCACAATCTGTTAAGATTGACTCCGGTATTCCATGTTGGCATGCAAAACCTTCAACGAACGCCTTCGATACCGAATTTGCATCGTGAGATACTAACGGATATGCAGCAGAAAACTTCGTCAAATCGTCTTGTAGTGTCAATATATATTTATTTCCTTTTTTAGACGTGGTAATTGGTCCAACAATATCTAGGAATATACGTTCAAAGGGTTTGGAAGATGTAGTTGTTATAACCATAGGTTGTTTGACGGTTTTATAAAGGGTTTTATTTCGCTGACATGATTGACAGGACGATATAAAATTTTGTACATCTTTTTTCAATCCTTTCCATGTATGTTGTTGTTTTATTCTTTTGATTGTTCTGGAAATTCCTTGATGGCCTCCAAGTGGTGAATTGTGAAATTCTTCGATAATCTTATATTTATCTTCTTCTGTATATGTGTTGTCAACGAACACTAGTACTTTGGTTTCGGAGCCTTTAAAATGGAATCGAATCATTGTGCGTATTTCAGACCAATCTAATTAATCTATTCCACAAGCTATTTTTGGTAATGCAAGTTTTTTTATTTTATTTGTATCGCAGTAGGTTCACAAATTTTTTAAAGTTAAAAACATTTTTTCATTAGAAGGCTTCGGCCAATGTTTTTCTTTTGTGATTAGGTAAAGAATAGTTCTTCCATTTACTTGTAAAGAAGCTATTTCTGTTACCTGTTTGTTTTGATTTTTTAGCTGTTTAATTTGACCATATTTTCTTCTGAATTCGAGACCTATCCCTTTTTTCATACAAAAATCTTGAGAAACACAATGGCCTAATGCACATTCGTCTGCAGCATCGAATAAATTACCCGCTGTTTCAGTAACATTATTGTTTACAATGATACGTTGGAATATTTCTTCAAGAAATTTCTGATAATCACAAGTCGATTGAGGTGTAATTTCCGTAGTAGTAGAAACTGCTATTCTGCTAAGAGCGTCAGCATTTGTATTCTGGATGATATTCTGAAATTGGAGTAATAAATACCCACGTACAACAAAATATTTTTCAAGCATTATTCGTAGGTATAATCCAAAAACCTCATAAATAAAATAAATACAATATTTCGAATATTTTTTGTGAAATTTACAGGATAAAATTATGAAATATTTTATAAAAAAAAAATTATAATAAAAACTGAAATAATTATAAAAATAATATTATTATATAGCTATTAGAGTTATTTTACAAGTTTACTAACCTATTTGTGATAATTGTGAGAAGGTGGTTGTTTGTGAACTTTTTCTGATAAATTAAATTTACTGATATATTTTTGATTAAAACAATATACTGATTTAGTTTTGTGTAAAACAATTTTTTTATAAAATTTCAGTAAAACAAGTCAATTATAATAATAAATAATATAATAAATGGGTGTGTAGTGTATTCAACATCCAAAATGGTGCATCCTGAGCATAGTGTCAGTGAGCACAATACAGTCTTGAATAACACATCATCGTCAAAGCTGAATAAAAAATGTACAAGTGCAAGGTTATTATTATATTCATAAGATAACCTGAAAAAAAGATACTGGGTATCAAAGTTAAGAAACGATCTGCTGAACAGTTGGATATTGTGACATAGAACCTTTTCATTCTCAACCCGCGATATGGCATCGTTGGGACTGAAATGGATAAGTAAAACAAAAGTAATTTAATTTGTCAGGTTTTTCTGTTACACTATGTATAGATATATAATTATTTTACAACGAAAATTGTTGCTACGTTATACATAATCTTACATTCAGGCGTAACCTGTATCCATCACAATCGTGAATCGATAAATTACAGTAGTTAATAAATAATATTTAGCTCTCTCATACAATATTCCTTCTATTTTTACCCTAAATACCGCATTTTGAGCTAATATATATAAGCCAATTCCCATATCCAGTTGCGTATTGGTCGCCGTCCGTGGATATACACTTACGCAATCGTCAAATCAAATAAAATTACCAAATAAAATGTTTACAGATTAGCCACGCACTACCTGTCATAGGCTCACACCTGATATACAGCCGTTCAAACAATTCCACACACTTCACTTCGACTATAATCTTTAAACCATCAACAACAATACTGTTTACATTGAATATTCGAAGACCACACATACCAACTGGCTGAACCTTACTAACCCTCAGTGTTGGTGAATTGCAGCCCAATCTCTAAATCAAGTAATATTTGGGTCCCGGGTTTATTAGATGAACTTATGAATTGCGACATCACTTTATGATAGGGATGTACTAATTTCAGCCGTAATAATTACCACATTATCTTAAACTACTGTTCTTAAGTCGTTGTAGGAGAGCATCTGGGGATGAGTGGGCTACTTCAATGGATTACATTTATTATTTTTCATTATTTGTTATTAGATGTCATAAAGTATATTAGTGTAATTTATATAAATTATTTTTTTTTTTCGTATGACATGAACATTTTTCGCTAAGCTTTTCAACATGTAACATAAATATAAGGTATCATTAAACATTTTTAAATAAAGTATAAACTAAAATATGAACATGTAGTATAATACAATAATAATAGAAAAGTCAACAAGTCAATTATCACAATAAATAATATAATTGAGGGGTGCGTAGTGTATTCAACATCCAAAATGGTGCAACCTGGGTTAAAGAAACGTAAAACTTTTGGCCAACAAAACTTGTAAGCTGCATTATCGCTGATACTCTGATTGATTAAGGTAACGATTGAGATATACGTACTTATATCGCAGTATGGTATATCCGATATAACTGACTATATCGTATATATCAAATGTACGAATGACAATAGTGTTAGTGAGCACAGTACAGTCTCGAATAACACATCATTGTCAAAACTGAATAAAGAATTTACAAGTACCCATCCAAAAATGTTATATTTTATGAAGACTTTAAACAGCATTCAGACATTAAATTTTATTAAATCCTGAAGTAATAAAAGAAGAAAACTTATTAGCAAATAAGAAAGATATAACAAACACTTGGAAAATTGTATGACTGAGTACATTAATGACAAGCTTATGTGAATTAAATATTTAAAAAAAAGTTGCTTCAAATTTGCAAATCAACGATTTTAAACTGTATGTATTACGTGCCTCAAAAAATGCGATTATGTAAGTATAAGAGGAACTGAAAAGAACATCGAAGTAATATCCCAACAAGAAACTCACATACCAGAATAATCTGAATTTCTAGTAAGAAGCAAAATAATTGTTCAATATTTAGTAACATTCGCTTCGTGTGAAACCGCCTTAAATTAATATTAAAATCCTCTTCTTCCATTTCATATCCACCGTATATAAAGCTACAAATTTTTAGAAGTATATTGAATCAAATAACAATTTACACTACTACACACTCACAAGATCGTGCGATGCGATACGATATGTGAATTAGGTTGCCAATAATTTGCTCCTTAATATATTGCGGGCACCGGGTGCCTCAAGAACTTTTTGATATTAAACGGAAATTTTTTACTTTTATTTATTTTTTTAAATTGAGTTTTGATTAAAAAAAAAAAAACAATAAATTGCTAGTGTAAATGCAGAATAACTTAGTGATTTTTATATGTACCAATCAATAAAAATCATTCATTACGAAAAAAGATAATAGTTTCAAATTGAAAATAGTATATATATTTTATATGCGTATTTTTACAGAAAAAAAAATTAAAAGCAAATCATTTACAACTGACATAATTTTTTATGATTTATTGTTATCTCAAATAGACATGTCTATGTCTAATGCCTGTCTAATGCATTTCTACTTTTTGGGGCTCCGTATTTTTTTTTTAGGAATATAAGGGCTCCGCGAACAAAAAAGTTTGAAAACCGCTGCATTAGAAGAACTAGAATTCAAATTGTCAAGTTACGTGTAAAGTTTGTTGTATGTTTTGTCATTATATCAGCAGATGCATGAAAACTGTGGAATTTAAATTCATGTTGATGGAAGGATTGCACCACTGGTTTATTTTTAAATAATATGTTGCTGATCAGATTGAACCACTGTCAAAAATAGCATCCAAATTGTCGGCTTTTCCGATGGATTATCTAAATTAAAAAAAATGTGCTTTCATACAATATTACGTCCTTAACCTGACAATTATGACCAAATCGTTCTAGAAGTTCTCAAATGACAAATATGCGGCAGTACATTTTTATTTATTTAGATCTGTTAATATTTTAATATAATTGTTAAATCATATTTATTTATTATTTGTAAATTTGTAATGAGTTATATTATTACGGTCATATATTTTAAATTATTTATTTATTAATTAAAAAAAAAATGAATTTAATTCAACTAAAAATTATACATCAAGTAAATGATTTAAAATTGACTAATTATACTTGTAACATACGAATTATACTTAAGTACGTGGTTCTCTGGATTATTAAATTATAAATATCCACACACAAGATAATTAACTAGTACTAAATCGAACAGTAAGGATTTAACAAATGTCTCCTCCATCTTTAATGTTATCGTTTTTTAGAATATGTTCAGGCATCTATATTTTCTTCAGATAAATGAGATTCGCATAATTTTGAAATATTAAACCAATCTAAATCTACAAACAATAGAAACACATATAACATTATCTTATTATTTTTATAATTTAAAGAAAATTGAGTAGTAAATACATCTTAATTTGATAAATATTTGGATTAAATAATATCATATGGTGTTGTGGACTGTTATTGTGATAATCAAAATATACACAGAGTAAAAGCAACTATATTAATAAATTAACTGAAAAACCCTTGCGATAAAACACAAAAAAGACGATTATTAACAAGAATCACTCTGGTTATTTTGAACCATGTACCCATGCGGATCAACACAAGATAATTTATTTTCCTCTATATAATTTACTGCAGTAAACATACGAGTAGTTAATCCGTATATAGTTCATAATGATACTATAAATACAAAGTAATCTTACCAGGGCTAAAACTATAGAGGATTATATTTAATTGTTTAAGATTCCAAGATATAGTTTTCAAATACTATTCCGGCGAACTATTGAGCTCTGGGTGGACTGTAATTGATTGGTTGTGTTCAAAAGATCCCATGGTAGTAGGTGCAACTGTGCAAGCTCTTGTTGAAGCGTGAGTTTACTGATTGATCCGTGATCCTAACCAGTATTTAATAGTCTCACACATTGTATGGGTACGCAGCGCAGGCACCGCCTAGAGTCGGCTGTAATGTTATTGTCAGATACTATGTGTTTAAACGCACATCTAGACCACTCACTGGTAGTAGCTGAAATACGAAGCTACATGTATGAGATATGAGTAGAGCGGAGGAATATGAACTATACTTAGTTCAAAATGAGATTGTTCCTCGGTGGCAACCAGTTTTCGTCCACGACAGTCAGATTCTTCCCCCACTTATAATGAAATAATAGTTCAGAATTCCAATCGCTGTGGACCGAAGCCACGCACATGCGTACAAGTTGGCTGCGATGTACCATCTCATTTCTGAACAGAGTATACGTGCACTATTAGGAACACGCCATTAAGTAACAAATAACGAAATATTAGTAAAATTGTCAGTTTCAAGCGTTTTGGCGGACAAAAATGACTTCACGGAAACATGGATAACTTATTGACAGCTGAATATTTTCAGATAATTTTTTTTAATTGATAAAAACAATATTCTACAACCCTAATTGAGCTTTGAATTTTTATTCGATTTTAAATAATGTTATCAAATAATTTGTAAGCAATTATAAATATTTTTTTTTTTTAAAGACTTATCAGTGATAAGTTATCACTAAGTTTGAAATCAAAATATTTAAAAACAAAGTTCAATGCGGACTGTACAATATTCTTCTCTATCAATTGAAAAAAAAAATAAAATGTATTAATTCGACAGTGCGGGATCATAATTCCCGTAAAGTGTGTTTTTGAGATAAAAATCACATTAGCACCGGGCGTGTGTCTTAATTTCAACTTGATAAATCGGGGTTCCTTCAGTATAAGATCTATTTTTTTTAAACGAATCTAAAATAATCTATGTGATTCAAATTGTTAATGTAAAGCTATAATGTTGAATTTAGGATTTATGATATCCAAAACTTTTTTAAGTGTATGCATTATGACTATCCAAGTAGTATTTACCAATATAATATTGTAAACCTGTATAATTATTTTTTTGATTTCCTATGGAAAGTATACGTAGTAGGTACTAACATCGTTAAGAATACGTTTGGTAGGGAGAAATGTTGCATAAAATAGTTGTTATTTTAATAAATAATTATAAAAAGCGTTAATTAACGTTCAGCTAAGAACCAGGGACAGGAACCGATCTTAAAAGAACCGGTTATGCAATCGGAACCTTTAAAATATTAAGAACTGGAACCGGAACCGAAACCTTTATTTTAAAAAATAAAGTACCGGAACTGAACAGAAATTTTTAAATTAAATAGGCTCTTTTAGATTCAATTAAAAAATTATTTTATTTATCATAATTTAATGGTTTTACTGTTTTGTGTATAAACTATGTATGATTATATCAGTTTTCTAATATTTCTCATACAATTTATTAAATCCGCATTCTGAATATGTATTTAAAACTATTATACTTTTTGGTACCTTAATTATCTGGAACCGGAACCGAAATTATTTGGAACCAATAACATTATTTTTTTTTAAACCAGAACCAAACCGGTACAGTTATTTTATTTTTGAAGAACCAGTACCGGAACCGATACCGATAAATTCAAAAGGTTCCATTCCCTGCTAAGAACTATATTTTTTATTATAATTCCATTATTGTAAAACTATAAATTGTTTATCATAACTTCAGATTAAAAAATGTGTGATCCAAATGTCATGGAGACTTTATTACAACTACGCTCATTAGTATAAGTATAATAGTACCACTTTTTTTAATTACAATAAAATATATATTAAATATCAAAAAAGTAACATTTGGATACAATGTAACAACCTGTTTGGATCTCGTTGTTACACGTTTTTAATCATAATAAAGATTTTGAAAAAATTCACAATAAAATCATATTATTTTTGAATGGCATTTAAATAAAATATTGATTTATCATTAACCATTATACATTAAAACATGTATTGAGCCATCAATATGCCTTCTATATAACCTATATGCCAGTAGACACTATAAAAGAAAAACTAGGTAAAAGAGAAATCACAAAAGAGTTTATTAAACATAGAGAACTATTTTATTTCCAATAATTTATATTATTATTAAATTTCTCACAGTATAGTTTTATTTTAATATATTGTATTTGTTCTAAAGAATATAAAAATTAAATTTTGTATTGTTATGAAATTGCTGAAACCATAGTACGGAGATATTGGATTGTATTTTACTGGACGATATAGATAATTGTTCTTATTTTTAACTAAGAACGTGCTTCATTGAAGGTAATAATTACCTATAACTACCGATTATTGGTTTTCAACGGGTCCCCATTATCGATGCCTTCGGATACCACACACGCATTGAAAACATCCCCAACAAAAAAACTATTTGTATTATTATTTGGTATTTGTAGATTTTTACCCCATTGGTGCTCTTTATACTGTGTGAAAAATTATTTATTCATAGGTAAAATACCTATTAACACTCATTATGCCGTCCACTCGTCACGACCGACCGAACCAGGTTACACTCACAGTAGTACAATCCTCGACTTGATCGTCAGTCGAAAAAATTGAAAATTGTACATGGGTAATAAATTATGAAGTTCCCCAAAATATATTCTTAGAATATCTAATTGAAAATAATCGAAAATATATTGTCAAAATTAAATTTTGTAAACTTGAATTTAATAATTTAATAAGCTAGAGAATTATATGAAAAATAATAATTTTTCTTCTAACTTTTGGTTGTGGGTAGTATAAAAAATATAAACCAGAGTGACAAATCTATGCATACCATTCTTCAGTATATAATATTATATTTGAAAATTGTATACTTATGTTATAATTTGAATTTATTATAGCAACATACTATATAGTACATACACATATTTATACTATTACTCACTTGTTGAAATACAATAGTATTTTGGACTCGCTAAGGTTTCTTTATATTCTAAATAATGAATAAAATAATTTGCTATGAGGTTAGGTGGCCTATTTTACTTGTTACATCATGAACATAAAAATTCAACATATTTAGGACGAATTCTTTAAAAATAAATTCATATACGAATAATACTTATCCCGTTTTGTATCATAGATTTACGAATAAGGTTTTTCTAAATAACCTGCCAGTAGCTTAATATTGTAAAAACAAATAAATATTATATTGTAAAAGGTTTAAAAATTGATAGTCTATTATTTTATTTTAAAACATTAATAACGTTTATTCGAATTGTACCTATTATGTATTATTTTTTGACCTTATTAAAATAAACGGTCCACCAAACCAATAAATTGAATTAAAAAATCCATAACATTGTTATAAAATTGTATCAACATTGATGACAATTATTAATATTGTATGCGATCAGCTAAATATTGTAAAAACCGATCCAATGTTAAGAATATTTAAATTTATAATATTAAAATACTATATAAACTGACACACTCATAAACTGTGGTCATCTCAGTCATACTAAACGTTTTAATTTGGCCACAATATTTTGTTTCTTTGGGCAACTGGATGATACTATGGTGCCAGGAGGTTATAGTATATCTTTATTGCAATCACTAGCAACACTCAAATCATTATCCTAAACATTATCCTTTAATACAATTGAACCTTGGCAGGTATCTCGAATTCTAAAGAGACTAAAAAAAAATATTCTATAAAAAGAAACTTCAAGATACGACATGTACATTAAACTGAGGTTCCACTGTATTACTTGGGTACCTGCTTACAATATAATTTTTTTAATGCTGTGTTTTCGTCTGCAGTATATTATAATTTATGTGTTTTAAAAAAGTCGTGTTTAACTGCAGATTGGATATGAATTCGCAGCTGTAGAGTTTTTTTTTAATAGGGAAAAATCTGGTTGGTTAATTAATATTTTAAAATGTTACTTAACACAACATAAGTAGATGCGAAAATAAATTAAAAACGAAATAAGAAAAAATTTTTTTTGTTTGCCTACCCAGAGATGTAACACCACAAGTTTATAATTTGGTAAACGGACACTTTGTACTATCTATTGATTAGTTTTTATACAAATTTCCATAAAAACTTAGTACCTATGGTGAAAATAAACTGGAAAATATATTTTTTTAAATTAGACAACATCAGGTTGTTCAAAACTTTAGATTAACTGGAGCATATATATACGTGATTATTTTTTTTTCAATACGAATGTCAATACATTTTTTTTATATGAATATTGATAATACAAAAGTCGTTCAATTTTAACCTGAATATAGTTTTTTTTTATATGCGTAGATTAAAAATTAAAATTACTTATTTTAGATATTATCATTCCGATAAAATCAGTCGCGATATCCATCTGTATTTTGTAGTCATGACTTATGGTAGATTTTGGATCATCTGGTTTATCCAATGTTTCAAATTCATTTTCTTTGAGTGAAGTCACAATTTTACAATTTGTTATGGTAACTCTTGTATTCACGTGTTCTATACATTTTGTATGGGTTTTTAGGATATCCAGTTTTTCATGATAGTAATATGCAAATATGAATTACCGCACATAGTGTATGAAAAATAAATGATAATTATATAATATGTATTTTGTATTATGTACGGTGTGATCAGTGGCGGATTTACGGGGGTGGGAGGTCCAGAAGGTCTGGACCACCCCTAGATACTGATATATACATGTATAATGTATTTGAAATACATATTATTTTTTTAGGATCCCCCAGAAAAATGTTTAAAATCTGCCACTGGGTGTGATATAGTTATTACATGACAAGGAGGTTGGTAGTCAATAGTGTAACATATTTGTGTTTTATTGTTAAAAAACACGCCTATATTCATTTAATTTATAGAATATTACCACCCTTAATTGCTTACCAAATGTCAGTACAAAATTCAAACTATAAAATCCAGATTCAGTTATAAACAATATATTATAAATACATTACTCACTTAAACGCAGATTCATCGACGGTTTAAAATATTTAATATTAATGGGTATATGATAAAATAATATTATATATACAATAGTTATAAAATAGTTTTGCATATTTAGAAAAACAATTGTTAAAAACCTGATCTGAAGATACATAAATAAGTGGAAACCCCCAAAATTGTTGGGCGGTAAAATGGAAATTCCCAAAAGTGCTGCGATAGCATATTACGCGTATCCCCTGCACAACCAGGCACTAAAATCTACACCACGGTGAGACGGTCCTTACAAAACATACCGCACTTTTGGTTATATATTATGCCCTCCTGGAATGACGCATAAACTTTTTATTTCATCAAATTGTTTTAGTAGAATAACCTGATTGTTGCATAGATCCCTGCTTAATGTATTAACTTCGCCGTGGTCGATGAACGCAGAGATCTGACAAACAAATAGTGTGTATGGCTAGTGTTGGAAGGCAATTTTCGTCCTTGCCATACAATATTATACTATTTATTTTTCTTCTTCACGGTTGTTTAAAAAAATACTGAGAATTTTTGATTTTACTTCCCAAAAATTCCAATTTGGTCAAATTTGCTTCCAAAAACCTCCATTGAAGTTTATGATTAAGGCATTTATTCCACTAGAAAAGCTAGAAAGTTGTAGTTGCATAAACATTTTTACGTACCTACCTATTATCTATATTGTACAACGTAACACACGTTCCTAGGAGTATTAACAATATAATTAAAAGGCAATTAATATAAAATAGCATGCTGAGGTCATTGTAAGAGAGTAGTGACCACAGTATTAAAAAATTAAAATATAAAAGTTTTGTCACACGTCTCTCCTCGGGACCAGAATACCAAGTACGAGACCCGAACTCTGCCTCATGCATAGACCTTATACTAATAGACGTAACATACAGACGGTATGCGGTCTTTCCTAGCGTGCCAGCAGTAATGCCTTTTCTTGCGACCAAAAACATTGTTATTAACACTTACCATATTATAATTACAACTTCATTATTCTATTTACCATAGCCAAATAGACTTATAAATTATCATCAAGTAATCAACTAGACTATAATAGTTGTATTGTAAATAGTTACTAGTATGCTTTTTATATATTATATTATTGTATAAATCATACAATGAATATAAATCATGAATATAAACATAAATAAGATCGTAATTCAATAGTAAAAGGTAAAAAAAAAATGTAAAAATATATTTGTATAATTAATATGTATATTATCTGTATATGTAAAACAGTAAGCTGATTGACTGCTATCAACGCACAGCTCAAACCATTGGACGGATCTGGCTGAAATTTGGTATACAGATAGCTATTATGATGTAGACGTGTGCTAAGAAACGATTTTTGGAAATTCAATCCTTAAAGAGGAAAAAAGGGGTTGTAAGAATAAAACAGTGGCGCCATCTATCAAGCAATATCTTAACTAAATATACAATATTGGTTTTAAAATACAAAACGTACGAACTTGGAATACTTAGTGTGGAATACTATGGTTCCCCTAATGATATAGTTATGCAATAAGAAAGGATTTTCTGATATTCGCTTTTTAAAGAGGTGGCAAAACAGAAATCTTAAGATTCACGGTGGAAATCGAAAATTTTTTTTTGTTTATTAATGGTTCTCTTTGGTTGCAGGTTATATATGCGAATTATTTTACAAAGCTAGGTAAAATTATACCAGTTTGTCCGTAAAAATAAAATAAAATAACTCTCCATAATATACTGAAATATGAATAAAATAAATCCGGGATGATCAACTATGACTTCAATACTATTTTAGGTACAGTTTATACACATTTTTTTTCAACTACAAAGCATTAGTTTAGTTTTAGGCTAAATTTTATCACCCACCTCGCAGTGTCCGCAATCTACCGTAGGTGAATTGCCGACTTGATCATATACTGTTCGCATAATATGATTTTGCTTCTATAATCCATACTTATACACAGCGAATTACACCAAAAAGGAGATAATTAATCAGTAATCACAATTATTTTCCCGGGCAACGCCGGGTTATTCAGCTAGTATTCTATAATATCATTGAATTGATCGATTTATACTCAATGGTCGACAGTTCAGTTTAAATAATTCAGAATTGATGTTGATAAGTCGCAGGCGCAACTGTGCAAGTAAAATAAAAAAATATTGTACAATCCGATAGGTTTTGTGCGTATGTGCGGTGTACGGTGTACTACGTTGATCAGCGCCGTCACGCTTGGACGCCGGAACTACAACTACGTACCGTCTATCAGTATAAGGTATATGGCCTCATGACCGAATTTAGCCACTACTACGACCACCTACTCCAAAGGACACGATCATATATAAGGGAGACCATGACAAGAGCTCGTCAGATGGTTACAGTATGGGTTGGAAAACGATTAGACGGTTAGAGATATCCAAGACACTTGGAGACAGGTTGTAACACCATTCACAGTCTTAGATATAATTTTAGAGTCAGGGAGTAACACCGCTCACCCATATACCATAGCTATATATATTGTAATTTTGTATTTTATATTTTTAATAATAACACACAACATAACTAAATACATCAAGTATTCATTTTCTGAGTTGATTGTTATTGTATCGACGTTAGTTGGGACGTAACATGTGCTAGAGTGGTCGATTGTTGAAAGAGTTATAAGGACCTATTGATTATTCTATTATAACAATCGATTAATCGATTACAAATTTAAAACAATAAAATATCGAGTTTTTTAGTTCCACCTTAAGTATAATATTCACCAATATATCGTCCGGAAGAGTTTAGGCTGCCGGTATCAACTTTTGGAAGTGTGTACGTAACCTACAGCTTTTATTGTTCATAAAGGTGTTTGAGAAAAAATAAACAAATAGAAAAGTAAAAAACAACAACATTAAAATACGTGACATGTTATATAAAAGTGGCGCCAAATAAAACCACCGGTAGCGCTGATAACATTCAATGACCAGTGTTGATGATAACAGTGGAACCTACTGATAGCCATCTCCAGTCACCCACCCATTATTTTCAGTCAATTATAATATCATAGTACTAATTTATGAAAAAATAAAAATGCATTAATGTCGGTTTTTCACCATCGAGGAAAAACCGGGGAAATGGCAAAAAGCGTTGAACAGAAAATTGAGAATGAAAGGGTGGGTGGTGTACAATCTTCCATCTGGAGCCCACAAATTCAAATTAATCACGCACTCATTTTTGGCAATAGAAAAATGTAGTTAAGTCCGTTCCTCATTTATGAAAGGGACTGGGGAAATGAAAAAAGAGCTGAACGGTTAATTATGGATTAAGGGGTGGTGCACAAATTTATAATTTATTCTGACAGTGGAAAATCTATTTATATATTATTATTATTAATCTATGAATACTAGGTATTTGCGCGTTGATGGTTACGATATACGTTTAAGATAAGAATGAATGCACTATTTGTAAACACTTATGATTTTGCATATACCACAGTATCACACACGAGTATTATACTTATTTCCGTTAACCACAATATTGTGCAATTGAAGCGTTTGGATATTTACGTGTTTATATATCTTAGTTTTATAATTTTATTCAAAACTTATTTTCCAACGGAGATGCTAAACTTCCTGTTTTTCAGGTGTGAATTTAAATATTAATAATTATTGTAAAATAAGTATAATTGAATAACAGCCAAAAAATTCTATTTCAGTTATCAGAATCAAAGTCCTTCTATGAGCACATTGACGCGGTCCCGCGTAAAGGCAGTTTGAATTCAAACAGATTTTACGCGGAAGCCGCGCCATGGCTTCTCAAACAAACCGCCAATCGACAACGGACGACGCCGGCGCGAGACACCCACGCTAAGGAACCGTCGGCCGGCCGTTCGGCGAACCGGATTACAATGACAGTTCAACGACCTACGCCGACACGGACATTACCCACGTCCCCGCGAGTCACGCACACACATACCATTGAACGGATATTATTTTGTTAATTATTGTATTAGTTACTAACACTAAATTCGTTTGATCCTGTGACACTAAAAATAATAAACGATCAACAACATTCAACACCAACCAGTGTCTGCTTCATTTTCTTTCTTGGTTAGGTAGCACCCATCAGGACCGCATCAACATTTTAAAATGCGTATTTTTAAAAAATCCTCACTTATTGTGCATAGATTATAAGAGGAACCAGAATTAAAAATGCCATATTCATACTTTTGTAATTTTGAGAAAAAGTAAGCGGATGCGGTAAAACTGTGGGGTTGTATTTTATGTTACAGGAAAGATTTTACTAATCACTGAACTAAATACATGGAAGGCGTGCATTATTCGAAATATGATCCTGATAGGAAGTCGCCATATGCATTCTAGTGAAGGAAAAACATAGGGAAATATTTTGTTATCTATGGAAATTGTTATCATCATCATAATAATATTAAAAATCAAATCGGAATGCATATGGTGGCTCCCATATGTGCTCATTTTACATATTTGAGAATAATACATAATATGCATTTCATGTTTTCAGTTCAGTAGTACAAATTGTGTATTTTTTAATGTTATTTAGATGTACAGATGGTGCCTCTAACCATAAATACCATTCAAATGTTCGACTTTTCCGGTTTATTACCAAAAATAATTTTATACAAACCTTATCCTGACAATTATAAACACGAAAAAAAAATTGACCAAGTAGGTCGATACATTTTCAATTGACGATATGCCAAACATGGGGCAATACATATTTATTTATTGAGATAATGTTAATATTTATAAAAATATACAATTTTATTTAGATATTGAACTCATATTTATTTACTATTTGTAATGAGCAATGTTATAACAGCCATTATATATTTTAAATACTTGCACAAAAGCTATTTATTAATTAAAAAAAAAAAATATTGAAACAATTAAATTTAACTAAAATTAGTCATCAACTGAATAAATAAATTTAAAATAATTTAAAAGTGACTAATTTCACTTGTAACCTACAAGTAACACTAAAGTTAACGGTTTCACAAATTTTTATATTATTTATTTTTAAACTACAAATGTCCACATACAAGATAATTAACTAGTACTAAAACGAATAGTACGGCTTATAATGGATGTTTCTCTTTTGGAAAATCGTTTGACTCTTAATTATTTTCGGAAAAACAATTTATGCACAATTGAGCAGGTTTGAACATGTTATAAGCTACAAACAATAGAAACCCATATTACAAATTTTTCTTTATTTCTTATTTATAGAACGTTGAATACTAAATATATTTTGAATATCTAAATATTTATCTGTATGATAGGTTTTATGTATAAATTAATATTACTTATTTTTTATTTTATTTTCAACAATATGGTCCCACCCACTGTGTCAGTATGCAGAGCAGATATCTCCTAGAGCAGTGGTTCTCAAATTTTTTAGTGTCGCGGACAACCTTGATGGCTCTTAAGTAGGATTACGGACCACTTTGGGTTTCCACTACACTGGAAATATAATTTTTTCCAATATTACACGGATCGGTACCTTTTTTCTAACCGGTGTCGGTCCGTGGACCGGTGGTTGAGAACCACTATCCTAGAGTCGGCTGTGATTGATCGTAGGCCGTTAAGCGTGAGGTCACACCTATTGCCGTCCATGAATGGTTGTAGCACTTGGAGTATCTCAAAGTATAATGAAAAAATTTTAGTATTCCTTAAATATTATCTTTTAATAATTCTTTTCGTGCAATTATGCAAGTGATTCACTGCGACCGTAATCATTGTGGTGGACGACACCGTAATATTGACGTTCATTGTAATTACGTTTCTTAGTTTCTAACTATACTAATTTTACCAAGTTTATCCTTTTTATTTAACCGCCACATTTATCGGGGGAAGGGGGGGGGGGTTCTTTTTTAAACTTAATTTGTTTAACTCCTTCAATATCTTATTCAGAATCTCTTTAGTTTTCACAAATTTAGTATGCGAGATATAATGGATATTGGCTTAGCTTATATTTCAGTCAATAGGGCACAAAAAAAGGCGTTGCCTTGCAAAAATACTTAAGTTTCGTCTTGGGGCCTTTATTGACCAAAAAAAATGCACCATCCCTCCGAGGTCCACAACCATCCGCCATCTTAGATTTTAAGTGAAATTTTTCACTTTTTTACGGTTTTTTTACAATATTTCTAAAATTATTAAATTTTCGATAAAATTAGCTTTTATAAAAATTGAAAATAAGAAAATTTGTGATAAGAAAATGTCCATACATTTTTAGCATAAGAGATACGCGACAAAGTCTATACACCCGTCATAGAATGTCGTAAACGAATCGAACGTAGAATGTATATGTTTAGTTTCATGTTATTAGTATTGTTGAAATATTTTATTAATAATATCTTACTTCATTTTGTATTTTTTATAACATTGATAATATTATAACATTTTATACATTTTATTTTTTTTTTTTATAATTTAACCCGCGGCCACAGACCATTGGGTATATACTTTGAATATTCATTCTTCTCTGTGGATATTGTCTGTAGTACTCATAGTAATCTTTTGTAAATACTGAATAGAAAACATTTTTATCATTAACTACATTTTTTTGCGGAGAATATAGGATAAATAAAGTAAAATGATTTTAAAATATTATTAAATGTAGTATTTTGTTTTTAAAAACATTATTGAAAAATAGAACAAAACAAAATAAAATGTCTAAACAGCAAACAGTGTAGTGGTCATGTGGCGCCGCGGCTATGTTGCTGTACCCTCCGTAAAAACCAGTCATTTTTGCCAAGGATACATGGGTATAGCGTCCAGTGGCGGTTTTTGGGGGGTGAGGCCAGTGAGGCACTACCTCACGTGTAATTTTCAGGAAAATAAAACTTATCCCGGGTAGCAATTGTTCAGAATGTTAAAGTTCCAGGACTTTCCATTTGTTCCAGATAAGTCCTATGGTGACATTTATGTACAATTATGCCAATATTGGACCAAATTGTTTACAATTGGTGCTAATTTAGTTAGAAAGTGCTCTAATGGTTAAAGTGCTAAATTACAATAAACACGATTTTGGCCCTCTTAGTTCAATATTTCCAATAGTTTTTAGACGGTCCAATGGTGCCTTGATGGTACATATATTTTATCGTGATATTGATAGTGCCTTTAAAGGGAAACTGTTATTTTGGAACAATATTGACACGATTTTTTTCTGTCATTGTTTATCCATTTGGGGAAATCCTAAATTTAGCACTCGCGCGCGTTCGTAATCGTGTGTCCTACTCACAATACGATGTTATGATCATTATTGATAATGAATTATTTCCTGCAGTTTTCAGTTTTCATTGTATTACGTTTAATTAGCGCTAAACGCCTACACCTAAGTTTAAACCTGTGTTAAAGGAAAAAATAAAATCATAATTGAAGTCTGTCGACCTGTCTTCATCTGTGCAACTACTGCAACATATTATACATTTTAAAAGGTAAGGAACTATGTATGAGGTCAATTTCTTTTCATTTACTATCTATACTCTATAGTCTATAGGTATATATTAGCACTATATAGGTAGTTAAGTTAAGGTATATTTACTTAATCACACATAATATGTTATAGTTCAAGTATTACATAATATTATACATAATATACCAAATTTGTGTGCGTAACTGTACCGACTGTACCTACGCATCACTGTATATAATATTATATATTTATTATCCGCATTAATTATTAGTATAAAAACTGTTTTAGTTGCTTAGTTCATCTTATTATTAATTATACTTTTTTATTTCTAATATAAATAAACACACACACACACATGTATATATAAATATATATATACCTATAATATATATTATATATTCTAATATAGCTGTTCAAAAGGTTTGAATAGGTACGGTGATTAATCTAATTAGGACTGATAAACAGTAATATTATATGACATAATTATAAAAAGGTGATTAAATATTTAACCAAATAAATGTGGAACAGCGTAGACTAATTATATATCAATTATTATTGTTTGTCAGTCACAATATATTAGTCTAATAAACGTTTCCATAAGCTTTTTGAACTTGTTAATTATAATTTATTGATCACATTATTTATTTGCACTAAATGTGTTCAATGTAATAATATGTGCAGTTATTGATTTAAATGTACCTATTATGTATAATATTATAAGATATAAACTTATATAAATTATTGAAAAAATAGTTTGTATCATATCTTTCTCTACATAATATAATTTGCACCTTAACAGTTTTATTATTTATAGGATTATTAGGTATTATAATATGACGTATATACCTAGCTGGTTTCAAAAGTTTAATAAGTATAATATTATATAATATAGGTAGACTTGATGATTATCTATTTATATTATATAATGTATACACTGTATTTTCTTTAAATATATTATATATAGTGTAAACTGTTATATATAATATAATATATAATTGTAATTATTAGTATATTAAAATCATATTGAATATACTGCCAATTTCATTTAACTTGTGTTGTTTGCACCTAGGTACTACATTCTTGTCATTATATAATAATATTATAATCTTATCTAATAAATAGGTATAAAACATTTATGATTTAGTGTCAATATTATTTCTTGAAACCACTATTGCTTTAATTTAAATTTGATTCAACATAAATTATAAATGGTAACAAACATTTTCTTGGTTTTTAGAACAAAATGTTACGTTTAAAGAAAATTTCTTCCAATTCTAGTAGAAGTACTAAACTAAGAATAAAAAAAAAGGCTGAACTTCAAGCAAGTATTTTATTAGAAGAAGCTTTTTCAAAACATAAATCTAATAATAATTCTCAGCTAAATAATATAAGTATCCCAATACTTGAAACACAAAATAAAAGTTATAATTATATTCCTGCCATAGTTCACAAAAATGATAATATTGAAAAAAACACTGAACAAAAAATTATTGAAAAAAATAACAGTGATGAATCAAGCAATGATGATCTGTGTGATATGATAGAATCAAATTTAAAAGTATCTTTTCAAGACTTAATTGCCGGTTGGGCACTTAAAAATTGTGTACCTCATTTGATTTTAAATGAATTGTTAAAAATATTAAAATCAAGTGGCCATCCAGATATTTGTGCGGACTCTCGAACATTATTAAAAACGCCTCATCTTACAGTATCAAGAAATATTCCTGGTGGCCAATATATACATTTTAGCTTAACATCTGAGATTGTACGTATACTTAATGACAGCAAATTATCGAATAAAATTCCAAAAACTTTACAATTGATGGTAGGGATAGATGGTTTGCCTATATCCCGTAGTACTCAAAGTGAAATTTGGCCAATTTTAGGATATTTTTCTAACATACCAGATAAACAAGTTTTTGCTATTGGAGCTTTCCATGGACAATCAAAACCAAAAGACTGTAATGATTTCTTACACGACTTTGTAAAAGAAATAATACCATTAATAAATGATGGAATTGTGTACAATAATAAACATGTAAAAATTTTGTTACATGGCATTATATGTGATGCTCCAGCTAAATCATTTGTACTGAATACATTAGGGCATACTGGAAAAGTAAGCTGTTCTAAGTGTACAATTGAAGGGATTTGGCTAAGTAAAGCATGTTTCCCTATAATTGATGCCCCACTCCGGACTGATGAAAGTTTTAGAAAAAAAGAAGATTCAAAATATCACAATGGACCTACAATTTTAGTTAATATACCTAAATTTTCAATAGTTGAGTCTTGTATTATTGATTACATGCATTTGATTTGTGAAGGAGTTGTACTAAAAATTGTAAATTTATGGATAACTGGTGCTAATAAGAATCCAACAAAATTACCTGATAATTTAATTCAGGTTGTCAATAAAAGACTTAATCATTTAGCCAAATACATCCCACTTGAATTTCAACGTAAACAAACAGAAAATTCCAGAATGCATCCTTTTTCTCAAGCATCACGTTGGAAAGCAACTGAGTCACGTCAATTTTTACTGTATACTAGTATAATATGCATTAAAGGTGTAGTTTCAGATGACATATATAACAATTTTATAGTATTATGTGTAGCAATAAGGATTTTACTTTCACCTTCAATGCATAAAACATTTAATGACTATGCAGATCAACTATTAAGATATTTTGTATCAACATTTCGAACTTTATATGGCATCCAACATATGACATACAATATTCATGGTCTTATTCACCTCGCTAAGGAAGCTTTAAAGTATGGCGAGTTAGATCAATGTTCAGCATTTCCTTTTGAAAGTTTTATGCAACCACTTAAAAAGGATATTAGATCACCTGTCAAACCACTGCAGCAACTAGCCAGAAGATATATGGAAAGAAGAAATTTTTATGATAAAATTGCATTAACCGAACGTGATATTTCTGATGAAAACCAATCAAATGGTGATGTTAAACTATTAGGCAAAGCAATTTTTGAAAATGGAGGTCCTTTAACATCAACAACTAATTACCCACAATATAAAAGAGTAAAAATAACCAATTTTACAATAGGAACAAATAGGCAAGACTGTTGTGTTCAAATGGACAATAACGATATAGTGATTATTGAATCTATTGCAACTTCCACATTTAATGATTCTGAAGTAGTTATAGTTGGAAGAAAGTATAAAACATTATGTAACATTTTTGAGTCACCGTGTGAATCTAAATTTTTAGATATTTATTCTGTTTCAAACTTAGAGATGTTAAATGTTTGGCCATTATCTAGAATAAAAAAAAAAATGGTTTGCTTTAAATCAAATCCATCTCATTCTCAAAATACCGATGTAGTGATGCCACTTATACATCATACTTAATATTTGTGTAGTAAATATAGAAATATAATTATTATCATAAATTGCATATATAAAATAATTGTATACATAATGTTAAATATCTAATTATATGTCATTATTAGTTATTTAAATAGTAGTCAATAATTAATAACATTATGAAAAAAATCTAATAAAAATTATCTTTATATTATATTAAAAATAAGTCTATGAATTTATTATGATTATAATAATATTAAGTTTAAATCAATTACATTATACTATTTAAATACATACTAAAATGTATTTTTAATTTTTTTCTAGCTTTAAATAGTATTATTATGCCTTGGTCAGCAGTGATTTTTATGGGTACCACTGAAAATGCACAGCATGTACCAGCAAGTTGGTTTATAAAAAAAAATGAAAATAATGAAGGACAGTGTTGGTGGCCTTACAACAAACAAGATAATCCACCTGAAATATCAATTAATTTTACTTCTTCTCAAATTAATAAAATGATCATTCAAGAAACTGTTCCCAATGATTATGATGGGTCTTATTGGCCAGCTAAATGCATATCAACATTTGGCAAGTATTTTAAATATATTATAATAAATTACCTTTATGACTAAAATAAATATTCTTATATTATGTAGGTATAGTAGACAATACTATTATTTCCAATATATAAACATTATATTGGATAAAATAATATAGGTAGGTATACAAAATCTGCAAAGCTGGGCACTAACTAGTTAGAAAGTTAAAATTAAATTTGAAAATTACTTATTAAGTAACTTTCTAACTTAACTAGTTAGTTTTAATTTTTAATTTATACTTTGTAACCTAACTAGTTTAATTGAATGTGTAAAATAATCTAATCTAATTAGTTAAAAACAATTAGTAGGTAACTAGATATTTCTGTAGATTTTTTTTTTCATTTCAAAATCCAAATCTTTCAAAACAGTAGAGTAATCCATCGTATTAATTCGAATGAAATAAAATAGCAATTAATATAATTTCACTATCATTGCATATTTTTGTTTTTATTTTTGACCAACTTATTGTTAATTATTCTACTAAAACGTCACTTTACACCTTTTAAATTGAAATGGTTCTTTTTTCATTTGTTTTCACTCTAGATAATATTATAATGGCCCGTAATGTAGCAAAAGTATTATCTGCGTCTGATTGTGAAACACAAAACAATAATTATGAAAATAATGAAGTAAAAACATGCAAAAGAAAAAAAAAAAAAAATTCAAAATACCAACAAGAATCCGAGGATGAGATAATTTCCACTTCCAAAACTAAATTAAATTTATATGAAAACAGCAGTCACATGAGTAAATCTCAAAAGAAGCTTAAAAAAAAACACCAAGTTGTTATCAACAATATATTGAATAACATTGAGTCCAATGAAAAATTACCACTAAGTCCATTTGAACAAAATATAAATTCTGCAAATAATAGCCTAATGCATGATGTTGCTGATTCAAAAAAAAAAAAAACCGCTTCAGTGATAAATTCTAATCCAGCTAAGACTATGCCTAATAAGACATCATTAGTTAATGATCCAAATACTATAAACAGTGAAGGTATATATCAAATATTATATTTACCTACACTTTAACACTATAACACTTTAACCACAAATCAAAAAATGATATTTTAGATAATTCTAACTGCATCAATAGTACAAATGCTGAAACTTTTTGTAACATGTTTACAATCAATGAAGATGATGATAATTTTATAAAAACCATCGAAAACAATTCTTCTGATATTGAAAAAACCACTATGATACACAATTACAGTTGCACAATGATAGGTATATAAACTTAAAATTAAAAATATTGTTATTTATTATAGTTTTGTATAGTAGAAAATATAAAGTCATGTATTATAAATTTATTAAAATGTGTGTTTCAGACAATTGTGGCAGCATAAATACTACAGCTGATTCTCTATTGCTATCTTCTAGTAATACACTTTCAAAAGATTTAAATAATGATGATAATTTAAGAAATGTATCAATCAAAAATAATTCAACTTTGAAGAAAACCAGTTTAGAGATAGGTAAATATGTTTTAAATCTTACTGTGTTTAATTAAAAGCAATAAAATGTTCATGATCAATGTTCATAACTAAGAAAAATATTATTATTAGCCTATTTAAAAAAGTACTTGGATAAAATAAAGTTATAATTATATACATAATATGCCTATACATTATATATATAGTATAATTTTATTACTAAATAAATTACATTATATATTATAGTAATTTGACTTACGCTGTATAAATATGACACAATTTATTCAAGGCTTTATTAGTCCTTTTATTATTTATAGATGAATGCACTAATGATCTTGAAGAAATTTTAAATAATGAAGGTGATGATTTATTTTATGTTTTAAATGATGACAGCATATCAATGCAACCCATATCGCACGATAGTAATAATGCACCAATTAATGGTATAAACTTATATACACTTAAACTCATATATTATATATTATAATCATAATTTTTCATTTGTTAATAATATATTTCATAGACAAATCTTTTTAACTTCATAAATTATTTATGTACTAAATTATATTAATGTATTTTACAGAAAATATTATTGGAATTGACCATAATACATCAAATATTTTGGACATTGATATTGTATATATCATTGAAAATGCAATAAAAAAAGCAACTAAACCTATTCTTACCCAAGTTACAATTCTACAAAAAACTTTGGATAAAGTATAATTATTATGATTTTGTATATTTTGCTTTGTTAATTTTTGATTTCTGAACTCAAAATCTAAGTTTTAAGTGTATATTAGTAGTTTTTTTCTGTCTTATCATATTATAGGTCATTGCCAATCAACAAATAACAGACCAAAAAATAAGTTTATTATGTGCTAGTAATAAAAAAATGAGACCAATATCATGTCCAATACAAAAGTTGCCATCTTCATTGGAAGGAATTTTTCCATTGCAAAATAATATACAAGTAACAATATTAAAAAGTTTTTTGGATTCTGACAAAAATTCCGAAATGGATATTGTAAGAAATTATTCAATAATAGATAATTTTATGCATTATGTATATAATATGTTGTTATACGACTGTTTTACCTTTATATTTTGTTGCAGATAAACTATTTAAGGCATCAAATTATGGTAAAAAATCCAAATGTGGAAAAGGTGACAAGTTGCAGGGCCACAGTTTCATGCTTAGAAGCACTTATCAGCAAAAAATTAACAATGCAATATACATTCAGAGGAAAAGGCAAGAGGCTAAATTTCCATGATACTCCATTTTACTATTTAACTAAACGTTAGTTATTAATAATTAAAAAAAATATTTATTCATTACTTTCAATGATGTTATTTTTTCTATCTTATTTATTTACAAACAATATTTTAATGTAAGTATCTATATACGTTTTATTTTAGAAGCAACATCAGGGTTTCGCAGTACAGATATTGAAGAAATAAAATTTGAATGTACCGTAGAAAACTATGTAAAACATGCCAAGAGAGATGTTGAAAAAGAAGAAGCTAAATTAAATGAAGAAAATGCAAAAAATAATTAATATTTATACATGATTTTTCAAAATTTAATAATACCTTTCTTGTCTTAATTCTTTTTTTTTAAATACAGATTTTACTTTACTCTAAGATACACATTTCTGATTTATTCTCAACAATTCATAAATATAATAAATTTAATCTTTTCATTACTATTTTTTCATATTCTAACATATTTTATAAATATAATAAAATTAAAAATTCAGAAACAAATCTGGCGACTTATATTTACTATAGAATATAGATACCATATTTGTTATTGTAAATTGTAGCGTTATTTACCTATATTATTTTAATATTGAATATACTGCCAAAATTATTATTGCTCAACAATACAAATTAAGATCAAGCTGCAATTAAAAATAAGCATATTTTTTACTTACAAATTACACTTTACAAATTACAACATGATCTAAATTTTTAAAACACCCCTTCCTACACATGGGCGCCCATAGGTAAAATTTTAAGGGGGAGGGGGCAAAAAAAAAATTACCTTAATAGTTAATTGTAAGCTAAATAATTATATTTATTGTAATATTTGTTAGATTATAAGTTAATTTTATTTTTCCAGGGGGGGGGTGCCCCGTCTTGCCCCGCTAATGGGCGCCCATAATCCTAGAAATCTCTTTTATTAAAGTGGCATAATTAAGAATGTTTCATTGAAGAAGGGGAGGGGTATCAAAATAATTTGAATCATATATGTAGCCTGTTGGTAAAAGGCAGTATATAAATGTAATATTCAAAATACAGTTTATGGGAGTGTATATAGCCCCCCCCCCCCTATTACGCCCATGCTTTTATAGGCCCATAAATTTGGTGCCTCCAAAGTTGTATTTAGTTACGAAATAGTGTAGTCACTATTCCAGCCTGAATAAATGGTGCCTAAAGATAAAAAAAACCATCACAGCACTTTTCTGAAACGTGCCAATTTAGAGCCAAGGACGGTCCAACAATGTTAATTTTCAGTATTCAAAATTGCAATGGGACCAGAGGTGGCACTAGTCCGTCACTGATTTGGCACGGTCCTGAACCATTTTTATCAGTTTTGGCACTTTTCTGATACCAAAATTGCTACCCGGGATGTTTCTTTATATTAGTATTTTGTACTATTTTGAATTTTAAAATTTTAATCGTATACTTTAATTTTTAATTTTAATTTATTTAGGTACTCGTACTTCAGGCATTAAATGCTTTAGAATCAAAGTTTAATTAACAACAATATTAAATATTACCTACGTACACGAGAATGGCTGCACGCCTGCACGTCGCTGTAGCGTAACTTATGCGCCCGGCGCCGCCACCGCTAAAGCGCTGAGATCGACAGAGGCGGTAGCCGCCATCGCCTAAGTTTGTGCATGCGAGGTGCGTCCACGCACACACATGTAAGCTCGTAAAATAGTGTGAATAGCGCATGCGCAGACCGCCGCCAGAGGCGACTAAAATCAACCGCTCAACGATATTATAAACGTTTGCCGCCAGGTTCATAAATTATATGCAGCCGCGCTGCTTGCTAGGTGGGGGACTGCACGCTGTTGTCACTGATACACGGGCATCGCAGTGTCACACGACGCACGCCTGTTTTCATTTTTCCAAGAAATATTATCTAGGTATATTTGTGAATATGATAAAATGATTGCTTTAGCACAGAACATAGAGCCACAGAATAGTTTTTATCATAACTGGCAAATCTTTCCGCTCCATTTTGATAACTCAATACCATTTAAAAAATTTTGTTCCTGTGAGCTGTGTTAGAGCAATAGTGTATTTATTACTTAATATTTTTCCACCTCATGTAGAATTATATGTAAAAACCGACACTGATAGCGTCCCTTGTTAATTGTTAATGTTAATATTTGCTCACCGGAATAACACACTAGTCTAGTGACTAGATGATCCATGAAATCCAAGATGGCAGATTGTTGTGGACCTCGGAGGGATGGCGCATTTTTTTTAGTCAATCAGAGCCCCAAGACGAAAATGTTCACCATGTTTCAAAACTTTGGTAATTTTGCAAGGCAAAACCACCTATTCACTGGACTATTATATTTTCTTTACATAACGTAATTAATTGATTTCTATAATTCAGTTTTATCGTTCTGTGTTGTGTGTATATAGTTGTTTGTAGATGTTCGCTAGTGCAATAACTTACACGTACACGTTATCATAATAATATGTATTAAAATTTAATTTTCATTGTCTTTAGTCACAGAGGTGACACGATTATCACACCGTTCAAACTCATATTTATTACTCGCGTCTATTCTCAGAAAATAAGACAATTCAGGTCAAGCATCCGCGCACACAGTATCGTTCTTTTTTAGGATTTAAATTAACACAAAAAAATACTATTATTAATTTACTTTTACTAAAATACGTACCATTAGCATATAATAGTATCAAATCCTTATGATACGTGTAGTAGTTGCATACATTAGTACCATCTAAAACAAAAATAATTTACTGCATAATGTATTTAATTTTATTAGTGAAACTATTCAAGATTGGGTTTTATAATTTTCTTACCATCAAATTTCATAATAGATCTGTTCACTCTAATTGTATCCTAACAGAGCTAAACGTGAACGGCTTAGCGTAAATTTCCTATGTTACGCACTTGTAAGACGGAGACGACCAATGGTCGTGTGGCCAAAGGTATATTTTAATGATATTTATAATATGTTTCTTATACACTTAGTTCATTGGGTCTTTTCAGTAGGTATTTTTTTATTTTTTTTATACTATGAAAGTGTATGAATCTTTGTGTTTCAAATTGTTAACATTAAGTTATAATATTGAATAGTTTTAGAAAAAAATTGAGGTTTTTCACCCTTTAAATTAGGATTTATCATATCCACAACATAATAAAATCTTTTTAAGTGTAGGTAACCTATGTATTATGACTTTAATTTAAAAATGCAGGATTTTAGGTACATGGGAAGACAACATTAAGATGTATCTATGCACAAAAAAATAAGCACCTATCTATTAATTGGATTTAAAACCACTCAAAATTATAATATTTTATTTTATTTAATATCAAGTATGTAATATACTGTAATATAAAAATATATACATGGATTGGCATAATACTAGGTGACAGAACTAAGTTTTATCTAACCAAAAAATACAAGTATCTATGTTCTATAGATTTTAAATTACTCAAAAATAATTTTGTAATCTAATTAGCATTTTCCGATATAATATGATTCACTATAATTGTTTTTATATCTGTATTCGCAGTAGGAACTAGCATATTAATTAGGATACGTGTGGTAGGTAGTAAAAAAATTTGGATAAAATAATTTACCTTGTATATTGATGACTGTTTCCATATATATAACAATATATTATTATAATATGCGTTAATTAATGTTCAGGAACTGTATGTTTTAATTATAAATCTAATCATTGCAATACTATAAATTGTTTATCATAATTTCAAATTAAAAACGATTAATTTATTATATAGGAAGTGGTTATTTCATCTAACTATATTCCGTTTTGTATTATGTTGTGGTCCAAAATAAAAATATTGATTTATAAATTATAATCTTATCACCCACCGGCCACCGTGGATTTGAATACCTGAACACTTATGTAATTCAAATTTAAATTGTAAAATAATTAGTTTTCAGGTTCATTTGGCGCATTCAAAATTGTATAGTCTGGTTAAAATGTTGTTCCAACCAATTTGAGAATGCTTGGAATAGCAGTATACCTATAGAGCTTAGAATAGTAAATCACTGTTATGGTATTGAACCGTAGTCATAGCTAAAAGCTAAACTTAAATTGTTGATTGATAGATATGTAAATATTAATAAATATATCTTCGTACAGAGAAAATATTAGGTTTCAATTTAATATACAATTAATAAAACCTTGGATATTTTATTTTTTATTATTATTTCTTAAGAGAATGCTACCCATGTATTTGTTGTCTCCGTTTTACACACGTACGACATAGAAAATTTTCGTTCACTAGTTTCAAAAGGTTTTGATATTGATTTGAACCGTTGTTTTTTTTTTTTGTCAGTTTGACATTATTTATTTTTAGTTTCCGAACAACGCACAACATATCAAATTTTTGTTCTGAAGCACCAATTTGTGATGTCGAGTACAAATAAGCAAATGAATGGTTATCGTAAAAAATATTGATATTAATCACCTATTAAAAATCCGCTTTTATATTTATATATGGTATGGTCCTTTATAACTGCGATTTATGATTATAAGCTCTAGGCCACCATTCTAGTTATTCTAAAATTGGTCAGTAACAATAATTTAGCACTTACAAATATTTTAACATGATTTCATATTTATGAGAGTAGAATTTGCCCCATCTTAGATTTATAATTACAATTTTAGTGTGGGCAGTAATCAAATTAGCAGTCATATTTAAAATTACAGTGTGTTAAGCAATATTAGGACCTGCAATTACAGCATATGACGATAAAATCGGTTTAGATACGCGTCAGACACTGAAATAGCCACTTTCTAAAATATAATTCAGTCTATATTTTGTTTTTACCATTTACAGGATCTTTAAGATAATCTAAAGAAGAAAATATAAAAGTGGTAATAATCATTCATTTATCTAGGTGTTTCTTAAGTTAAGTGGTTCTTAAAATTAAAAGCACATTATTTAGTAACAATCTAAAATATACCATACTATGTATTTAGAATAAAATGTAATACTACTAAATCATGATGATGTAAAAACTACCCTAAGTTATATTTTAATGTACATACAATTTTATGATTAATTAAATATCTCATATTTGTTCATTTTTATGGATACCTATTTCCAAGGTAGGTAATAATAAATAAGACGTCGGTACAACAACGAGATATCTCCCAATCACGGACTAAAATATAATGGACTGTAAACGACAAGGTGGGCGGATGACGGGGACGGCCCACAAACGTTCCTCTGTTATCATCTACAAACATAATTGAATGTTTTCAGCGCTACCAATGGTTTTATTTAGCGTCACATTTTGTATCTCAGTCCGTGTTTTATATAAATGGCACTGTAAGCTCTCAATTATGATTGCGACCCCTCGCATTTGCCTCTTCTACATACTTTCGAGGCCACTGATAAGCTGGTCGTTTCCAGTCCACTATGTCTTAGTCCGTGCTCCCAATATTTCCGAAATTGACTATTTCATGAAATATTTTACGCAGAAGAAATGCATTTATATTGGTATACCAATATACAAATATATAAACCTACCATACAAATTTATTATTTTCTGATTTATACAATATAGTTATCATTAGGGTTCGGATTTGAAGGCAAATGCCTTTCTTTTATTAATCATAATAGAAAAATAATTTTTATACAAAAATGTGTTTCATTTAATTTCTTAGACGATGGATGCATTTTTTTTTTCCTTTTTACTTATAAATGCCTTTTTGCCTTTTTTGCCTTTTGTACTTATAAATGCCTTTTTTGTGTTTAATTTTCAGTTGATTTTATAATTTTATACACAGCTTACGTATTATCGCTACAAATGGGTTTTATTCTTCGCAATATTTATCGATATCGTCTTATGGAGTATTTGGTATGGCCATAAAATTAACCGTACACCTATTTTAAATTAAGATATGTTCGTAATGCGTAGATTCAAGATTGTACATCGGTTAAGTTGTCGGTTCGCCCGCATTCGTCGATCGCAATAATTGTCGTTCAATAATTTTTCCACACGTTTATTTTATTCTATTTTGATGATAGGAGAAACCACAAGCAATGACGATTTATCAAGTAGCAATCTTAATTTAGATAATTATTTGTGTATGAAATACGCCCCGATAACTTCGGTGGACGTAGAAAGCCTTTTCCATTTATAAAAATATTTTAAGCCCGAACCGTAACCGTTTTTCTGAAGACAGCTTGTCAAAATACATAGTAGTCAATTTTTTTTTTAATACCAACTAGTTTATTTTGCATTAAATTATCTGGTATAACTCAAGTAAGTTAATTTTTAAAATTGTTTTTAACTAATTCTTAGGCAAACCGGGTTAAAGAAAAAGGTATAATCTATTTATACAAAATAGCATAAACTTAAACTTGTATGCATTTGAAAGTGTTTAAAAAATGTTCTCTATTTTATTTTGTAGTATATTTATTAATTGCCTTTTTATATAAATTAAATGCCTTTTTTTGTCTTTTTTTACATTTTAAATGCTTTTTTATTGATTATATTGCCTTCAAATCCGAACCCTAGTTATCATGCATTCCGTAAATTATTTTCTGTGGGAATAAACGGGATAACGAATTTTAAAATGGTCTCCCTGAAAATTTCATAATATGGATAGTAATATAATATCTCATTGTTGCACCCACCTCTTCGTATAGGTACAAGGTTACGATTTGATTCACTGCGAAATACGTTACAACTTTTACGAACAGATCGAATGACTCGTATCAATTGCGTGGTACAATACACTACGATGTAGTTATAGACTAGTTAAATAAATAAATAAATAATAATTTTCTTACATATATCATATGATGTTAAGATATTTTTGTATTGATTCTTTTCTAATAAACACATAATATATATTAAGTTATTATTACATAGAGTAGGTACTCGCCTTATTCTAATATAATTTATATTTAATATTTAAATTAATTCATGATTTCTACATCGACTACACCCCATCAGATATTATGTTTAATATAAAATTCTATAAAATGTGAGTAACGATTCTTTTTTTTTCAATATTGGATTGTTTCCAGTTTCCAGTTTCCCATTGAACCGGTTTCAATTTTCCTATATATAAAAATGTAGAGCATAGAATAATGATTAACTTCAAACTAGTACTCAAAATTTGGAATTTTTTATGAACATTTCTCAAGATTTTGTAACTTTAAATATTTTTATAACCAAAAAAAAGTTCAATATTGGTAATGTGGCAATAAGATCAGTGATGACTTATCACTTATGTCTAATTATTTTAATATTGTGTAAGACTAAAATTATCAATAGTGCTCGTTAAACTTAACACATACGTAGATATTGCAGTGTCTGCTTAGGTACCTTAATCCTGAATGACAAAGTCGGAAGTATAGTAGAGCGGTTACCTACTTTCCCGATTTTTTGTTAGTAAAAATTTTGCTTATTACGACTGTTTAAACTATAACAGAATTTATATTGTAAATAAACACCATGTGATACGTAAAGGAATAGGTATAATTTATTTATTAATTAATTAAGCCAGTCAGCATTGACATAGTTGGTAATATATTACCTGTTGGTAATATAAATATAAGATCATTAATTTCTAAAATATGTTTTTTAGGTCAAATAATTATAATATACCTACGCACCATCGTACTTATACACTTTATTTCCTTTTTCTGTTAAAAAAATTATAAAGATTATAACAATTATACAATTATGACGAAAGAAGATTTTAACAATAAATGTCAAACATGTATGTAGTAGCATTGATTATAAATACTATAGATTGCTCACTGGCCGGTTTTTCGGTATCACAAAATATTTACTCTCAGTAGATGGCGAAGTGACGTGACTACTAGCGATTACAACGTTACCTGCCATTACTAACCACAAGCCCGCACCCATTAACACGGCCGCCTGGTTAAGTCAGATCGGATAACGTTGTAATCGCTAGTAGTCACGTCGCCTCGCCATCTACCGGGAGTAAATATTTCGTACCACTGAAAAACCGGCCAAGAGCAATCTATAATATTTATAATCAATGGTAGTAGGTATATTATAATCAAGTTTGAACAAAATATATAATTTTTATGTCACTCAGACCTAGTTAACTAATATGATACGTTTAAAATTTAAAAATGTATTAAATTTGAATAGGTTATTCTTTATAATTTCATTCTATCACAACAGTTTCAAAATATTATAAATTAATAAAAATTAACATTTAACAGTAAATTTTTCAGTTTTTAGAAAATCTTATTTTATTAGGTATTCAGGTAGGTAATTCAAAAACTATTGATCCTAGAAATTTGAAATTGTTATATTATATTCTTTAATAAATAATTTTAAAAATAATATGTTAAAATAAATTTGACAATTTTTGTGTTTTTATGTCTGTCAAGATATTTATGTGAGCATAAATAATGTTATACCGTATATTATGATAAATTATTATAAAATTAAAAATTGATTTTTTTTTTATATTGTAATCAAACACATTGTCAACATAAGATTGTTTAGGTTAAAAAATAATTACTTGATTCATAGTTTACTATCGAAGCTACACATTCTAAAAGTTTAAACAAATTGTAAATTAAATAAAATATGTGTTCTTGTTTAGAAATGTATTTTATCCAACTATATTTGCAGTAACATTATTAGAAATAATATTAGGTACCGACATTTATTAAATATGGGAGCTTATTGATAATTTGAGTAGCGTGCAATCAGTCAAATTAAGTAAGTAGGTACGGCTTGAAATTGAATATAGGTAATTGTTTTAATACTATTGTCAGATGTGCTTAACAAAGTATATTTCAGTTTATTACTAACTTTTGAAATGCCATTTACCTAAACAACTTTCTATTATACGCTGTAAACCCTCTTTAATTAAATCACTTTGTGGTTAATGAAGTTGCATTATAGAGAGACTAAGATATAAGTATAGGTATCTAGGATGTAAGATATACGAGACTGTTGTTATTTTCCGTTGTTAGGAGATTTCCTTCTTATAAGATGTCCGTTATAAGGAGATTTTACTGTTTAGATATTTGATTGAATATTGTTTTATTATAAATTAAGTAAAATAGTATATGAGCTTACTTTCATCAGCTGTGAATGAATTAAAGTAAACCATTATTTAAAGATAAGTGTTTTGATTGTTTTGAATTATAAATTATGCAAACAATTAGTGGACTTACGAGTTTTCTCTTCTGTTAATGTATAGACGTAACAATTATTAATGTTGTTATAAAAATTAAGTAAAATAGTACCTATATATGAGTTTAAATTCAATAGTTGCGACTGTATAAATGTAAGTGGTTATTTAATGATTATTTTTTTGAATTAAAAATAGGTAAACAATTAGTACACTTATGTTTTGTGTTTTCTGTTAATGTACAAACATTACAATTATTAAAGTTATACAAATTAAGTAAAAAAGTTCATATTATGTTACCTTCATTAGCTGTGAATGCGTATTGTATAAATGTAAATCATTATTTAATGATTAGTGTTTTGAATTATAAATTATGCAAACAATTAGTGGACTTACGAGTTTCCTCTTCTGTTAATGTATAGACGTAACAATTATTAATGTTGTTATAGAAATTAAGTAAAATAGTACCTATATATGAGTTTACATTCAATAGTTGCGACTGTATAAATGTAAGTAGTTATTTAATGATTATTGTTTTGAATTATAAATATGTAAACAATTAGTACACTTATGTTTTGTGTTTTCTGTTAATGTTCAAACATTACAATTATTAAATTTATACAAATTAAGTAAAAAAGTTCATATTATGTTTACCTTCGATAGCTGTGAATGCGTATTGTATAAATGTAAATCATTATTTAATGATGAGTATGAGTGTTTTGAATTATAAATTATGTAAACATTTAGTGGATTTCTTAGTGTCTCTTCTGTTAATGTATAGACATAACGGTTGTTAAAGTTATTAAAATTAAGTAAAATAGTATATAAGTTTACCTTTAGTAGCTGTGAATGTATAAATATAAATCGTTATTAAACGAGTATCTATAATGTTATGAATTATAAATTATATAAACAATGAGTAGACTTACGATATTTCTTTTCTGTAAATGTATAAACATGATAATTATTAAAGTTATTAAAACATTACGGTTTGGAGTAAAGTTTATCAGTATTTCAATAATATTAAAAATATTTTCTGTTTTAATTTTGATATTCTATGTTTCAAAAATAATGCAAAGCGAGTTATGTATTCTAACTCAACAAAATAACATATTTACATGTTCGTTGTATATATGAAAATAGTACCCATCTATATTATCAAGACTACACACAAGAATAACTACAAAAAAATCAAGAATCATTTTCCATACAATAGATTTCTCACTACACATTTTCGAACCTATATTTGAAACAATCATTATTTAATAAAGAACAGCGCTCGCAACGAAATTTAAGTAGCTAGTTAAGTGACAAAATATACAATATATCGTGATTATCTGTTAAATTTAACACCTAATGACCACGCAAAGAAGTAAAACTGTCCAATTTCACAAATAATTGTCAAGCTCAACGATACTCTAGACTCTAGAGTGAGTCTAGAAGCTATTTTATATAAATATCAAACTGATATTCTTTTATGAGTAAAATCACAAACATTAAACAAAATGACTTTGAGCGGAGATTGTATGACAGTACTATTATTTATTACAAAATATATTTTAGATTTTGAGGTAAGCGTTGAAAGTATCAATAATACATTAATGATGTTTTTTTTAAAATTTTTTTTTGTTTCTTGATTTTATCATATTTTCATTATTGTATGTGGTAAAATTGTTTGAATTTTATAATTCAGCATTTTTTATATTAGGAAAGTGAATATAGTTGGGGGTTTTGGTGTTCAAAAGTAAAAAAAAAATGCTAGTTATTTTCAAAAGCTTCGTGAAAAACCAAATAAATTAAGAAAAAACGAGGAATTTTATGCAAAATCAATTTTCATTTAATCATGCATTGCTTATAGAATAGAATATCTATTAGCTATTAGGTACCATGCAAGTATTTACAATTTATTATAAATTATAGTTATTATAAACATATGTTTGTCCTTACTCTTGTCCTTACTCTTTCTCTTATTCTTGAAGAGCGTGGCTGAATAAATGTAATAAAATAATTACAAATTAGTTTATGTTTACACAATCGGTATAATGAAAATTTGCGTGACAAAATAATGAAAATTTATCTGTAAACATTTTGTTATTTATTATTATACATAATTTAATATTAATGGTCGATTATAAGCTATAATAATATAGATATATTTTTTATCAAATTAAGATGCAGAAGTGGTCATCACCAGCTATTTCAATACTTTACAGTCGTACATTACAGTCATTTGTTTGACGGTATAATGGTCAGTAATGTCATCATTAATTACAATAAGAAAAGTGAACAAAAATGTCCATTATTTGCAAGTTTAAGATACCTACTATTGTTGAAACCGAAATCATTAATTTCTATTTCGATTTTGGTTTTGGATATCAGTATTTATTTTATCCGATTTTGATTTCGATTTGGAATATTGGTCTTTATTTTTCCGATTTTGATTTCTATTTCACTATTTATATTTTTCCGGTTTCATTTTTTGTTTCGATATCGATTTTGATTTTTAACGTTCCTATTAATCGGTAGGTATTTAAAATCAGTTTCAACCCCCCGTTCACTATCATTGATACTAAATATATATATTACTAAATTCCACAACATGACAAGTCTATTTGAAAGATTTATTTTAATTTTAAAATATGTATTACCAAAACTAAAATGAGGAAATTTCCCTGAAAATATATAAAAATGAATAATATTAATTTGTCATTAATAGGGAACGGATTTAAATGCTCTAAAAAACAAGAAAAATGCCTTAAAAAAATACGATTTAATGCCTTAAAAAAATGCTTTGACATCAAAAAATGCACTAAAAAAATGCCCTAAAAAGCTTTAAAAATGGGTTTATATTCAATAAAAACAAAATTTTGAATTTAAAACTTATAAAAACACATATTATGAAAAATCTAATAAAAAATATTTAAATACAATACAAACTTAATTAATTAACTTTCAATTATCTTCTGTCCATCTTCTTTTTACCCTAAAAAATTTAAAATTTAATAGGTATACCATTTAGATAGGTATATTCGTTATACTTTTACCTTTTACCATTTAGGTATTTTATTTTTTTTTAGAATGAATGTGGAAAAAATGTTGAAAAAATTACTTAATAACCACAAAATGCACTTAAAATTTCAAAAAATGCAAAAAATGCAAAAAAATGCAAAATAAAAGTTACATTTTTTAATTCTTTGATGTATGAAATTAACTTTTTGCTTGGAAACCAATATTTTCAGACATTCAGAAAAAAATGCAATTTGCATTCAAATCCGTTCCCTACTAATAATACTCTTACATAGTCAAATAGGTAATCAATATCTTTGCAAATGTTGAAGACTACATAGGAACAGAAACCGGAAACACTACAGAGACCAATATAATAGGCACTTAAACACTCCTCTAAAAGTCTAAACTTACTCACCGCACTGACTTATTTTTTTACAACTTATCAAATAAATAAGACGTTCAGTTATAATTTTTACTTATCGTATTAAGATATCAACTGTAAGACGAGATTATATTACACTATAACAATATCCTTGCCTACTTGGCCACGTACCTAGTGGTTGAAAGTTTCAAGTCTTTATAATATGATTTATACTTTTAAATTACTAGAAAAAAAAACAATAATCTTTATTATAACAAATTAGAACATAATGACTAGGGAACGGATTTGAATGCAAATTGCATTTTTTTCTGAATGTCCGAAAATATTGGTTTCCAAGCAAAAAGTTCATTTCATACATCAAAGAATTAAAAAATGTAACTTTTATTTTGCATTTTTTTGCATTTTTTGCATTTTTAAGACTTAAATGCATTTTTAGAGCATTTTTTGAAATTTTAAGTGCATTTTGTGGTTTTTAAGTAATTTTTTCAACATTTTTTCCACATTCATTCTAAAAAAAAATAAAATACCTAAATGGTAAAAAGGTAAAAGTATAACGAATATACCTATCTAAATGGTATACCTATTAAATTTTAAATTTTTTAGGGTAAAAAGAAGATGGACAGAAGATAATTGAAAGTTAATTAATTAGTTTGTATTGTATTTAAATATTTTTTATTAGATTTTTCATAATAATGTGTTTTTATAAGTTTTAAATTCAAAATTTTGTTTTTATTGAATATAAACCCATTTTTAAAGCTTTTTAGGGCATTTTTTTAGTGCATTTTTTGATGTCAAAGCATTTTTTTAAGGCATTAAATCGTATTTTTTTAAGGCATTTTTCTTGTTTTTTAGAGCATTTAAATCCGTTCCCTAATTATTAGTAATTATTAAGTATCTATCATATGGTTATAATTATGGATGTATAATTTTACAGGGTGTTTCACGATGAACTGACAATTGCAATTACTTTTTTTCTATTGAACATTTTCAACATATTTTTTTTTTTTGAAATGTCAATTATCATCTGCGCTACACTTAAAATATTTTTTTATTTTTTTTAAAGATTTTGTATGTAAAATTAAAAAATTAAAAAATTGTAAATATTGGGGGCTATTGATTTGGTCCATTCCAGTAATGATAAATTCCATGTTGTTATAACTGTAAGTTGAACCATTTAACTTGTAACCTACTACTTAATATATTTTAATATTATTAAGTTTTAATACCATTTCAGAACTTTGTGTCATAGGACCTAGTATAGGACTAAAAATACAGAGTATGAGAAAACTAATTGATACATTTTTATTAAAAAAACTGATGTCTACCAATAATCATATGTATGGAAGTCAAATATGTAAAAATGTACATATTCAATTTTTAGAATTAATTATTTTAGTGCAAATGAATAGTTATTACACTAAGTACAAATATTTCCAACATTACATTCTAAATGTAAGTTAATGAATCTAAATACTATTAATTAAATTTAAATATTTAATAATAATGGATTTTATTATTTTTCAGGATATTAATTTTAATATTTGATATAACTATGAATGTATTGATGTAATTATTCAAATTCAAAATCAATATATCGTTCTCATTGAAAATATTTGTATGTACTGAACATTTTGTAAATTCAAGTACCTAAAAATAAATTTATAGTTTATTTAGTTTTATTTATTTTCTAAAATTAATTATATTATGTTAAGGTAGTAATTAAGTAATTCTAATCTAAATAGTTGAAGGAATAAATGTTGGTACTAAAATAATTTATAACAAATTAATATTTTATGAAAAAAGTATTTAGGTAGCTAGGTATTTTTAATATTTACCTAAATTGTATGTTTCAATTTTACCTATTACCTAAAACCTACTACCTATTACCTAATACTTGTGAAGTACCTTTTATGTTACAAAATATTTCATTTAATATTCAAAATTAAGATTAACAAATTATTTTAAAATGCGTATTAAAACAAATTATATGTAATGTATGTATAATACTTTTATACCTATAAATATTTTTACATTCTATTTTCTACTCTTGAAAAAAATACCTCATTTATCCCTGTTATTTTTGAGGTACAATAATAATACATGTGTTCTATTTTAGTTAAGGTAATATGTGTACTTTATAATTTGTGAGTTATGGCTTTATTAATTTGATTTCTAAGTGAATTTTACATTTACATTAATATTCTGCTTGTGCAATCCGTTAAGTAAATCCCAATATTTGTTTAGTTTTTTGAATAAATATAGTCAAATACTCTCAAAAATATAGAACTATATAAATTAAACTAAAAAAGAGTACCTCAAAATAACACTATTTAAATTATAAATTACTTACTAATTACTACCACCCTAGATATAAGATATGTTAATTATTTAGTACACAACCTAAATTAAATAAAATACTTTTTAGAATATATTAATATTTATTTATTATAATAAAGAATATTTTATTCATCATTTTGTGACTAGCATTTTGGAACTTGATAGGATGTTTTCTTCGGTCAATCATATCTTACATGAAAATTCTTACCATCCTTATTAAATCCATTATGTACAGGGGTTAAAACCGACAGATCCAAATAGAAGATTAGATTTTATATCAAAAATGGTAGTGTTGCATGAAGAAGATGGAAATATTTTTCAAACATTTTGTGGACCGATGAAATTCACACTATTGGAGTAAAAATAATCCATATTGGACACGTGAAATAAATGCACAAATTAGATGGTAAATCAATGTTTGGTTTGGGATTTTTAATTATCAGTTAATCGGACCTTATTTTTACGACGGTTTATTAACAGGCCTTCGGTACATTGATTTTCTGGTCAATAATTTGCCTGATTTGATGGCTGATGTACCTGATGAAGTTTATGACAATATGTGGTTTCAGCAGGATGGTCCTCCACCTTACAACGCCAATGTATTTAAGGATCATTTGAACCAGCAGTATCCATCACAATGGCTTGGTACAAATGGTCCACTTAAATGGCCTCCACGATCTCCTGACCTGACTCCGTTAGACTTTTTCTTGTGGGGTTACTTAAAAGACAAGGTATACGAGCAACAATCGACATCCTTGATAGACTTAAAAGAACGTATTACTGCAGCATGCCATACAGTAACAACGACAATGTTGAAATCTGTCATGGATTCAATCATACAGAGATATGAAAAATGTTTAGAAAACGATGGAGGGCATTTTGAAAACTTATTGTAATTAATGTTATTTTGTTATTGTTTGATAAATTAAATATGTTTTGATATTATATACTTGGTTGTACCTAATGACTAATGACTCAGTTTGACTCTGAGTGTTCAGTGTTTTTCTGTAGACAGTAAGTTGTCTGTTCAGTGTTTGTGTTAAAACACAAATATTATAATGTACAATATGTTGTATACCTTGTATTTGTTAATAACATCTAATCTTGTTACTAACTTTGCTTAGACTATTACTATTACTATTATTATTATTATCAAATATCTTATCTTGTTCAGACCATGTGAGTCGAATATTATAAAACATGATGTTCACAATAAGTTAATAAGTTTTTTATGTTATTAAATAAACTAGTTGTTAATTAATAATGTAGTGTTGAATTAATTAAAAGTAAAATATAAGACATGGCGCAGTCTTTGGAGTTATATATTAAATAACCAATGTCCTACGTGATAATTGTTTAATTGTCTGGATTCAAATCGATAAAAATCAAAAAATTTGAAAATAGAATTCAACAGACCGGCGAGACTTAAACTGATCGGTAATATAAATGACAACTTTAAAACATTTAAACAAGAAGTAGAAGTTTATTTCATGGCTACTGAAACAAATCAAAAACCAAAAGAAGTTCAGGTGGCACGTCTACTGAACCTTTTAGGACCAGATGGTTTGAAATTGTTTGACACATTTAAAATTGAAGATACATCAATTGAAACAATTTTCAAATGTTTGGAAGAATATTGTGTACCCAAAAAGAATGTGGTAATGGAGCATTATAAATACTTTACCAGAAAGCAAGATGAAAATGAATCATTTGACAAATTCTATGCTGACTTACGCGAACTCATCAAGTCATGTGCATTTGGAGAAGCTGAAGAAACCCTGTTGTGCTCACAAATAGTACTTGGTATACATGATAAGGATCTGCAGACAAAATTACTCAGAGAAGATTTGCCGTTGTCCAAAATCATCAAGTATTGTCAAGCGGTTGAACAGGCCGAGATACATCGACGTGTGGTTCAAAAAGAAAGTTCAGCTCTGGATCAAATTGAAGAACGTCAACAATTCAAATCAAAAGGATGGAGTCAAATTAAGCAAAATAACAAGTCACAAAGAAAACAGGAGCAAAAGAACAAAAACCAGGTAAATTATAAAAATAAAAATTCAGGGGAAAGTCAAAATAATAATGTTAAATTATTTAGTTGTAACAGATGTGGTACATCTCATGGCATAAATGAATGCCCTGCGTATGGAAAAACTTGTAATAATTGCTTTAAACTCAACCATTTTGCAGTTAAGTGTAGAAAAGGTGCTAATAAAGGACAGTTGCATGAGGTTCAATGTAATAATAATAATGACGAGGAAGAAGAATTAACTTATTTTTCGTTAAATAGCATTGAGTCAGAGAAACAAATAAATTGGACTGATATTGTTGTAATTGATAGTAAAAAGGAATTAAAAATTAAATTAGATACAGGAGCTCAGTTGAATGTAATGCCTCTTAAAGAATTAAAAAAATTAAATTAAAACTTAGAGAAAAGTTCAGTAGTTATTAAAACATTTGGAGGATTTAAAATAGAGTCATTAGGAAAAGTTAAAGTAAATTTAAAAAACTCTAAGAATGAAATTAATACCTAATTTGAAGTTATTAATTACAATGATCTACCAATACTAGGGTTAAAGGATTGTATAAAACTAAATTATGAAATTAAAGAAGTAAGTGAAATTAATAGTTGTAAAACAGAAAAAGATGTATTCTTACAAAAGTATAATGATATATTTAATGGTTTAGGAAAATTTCTATAAAAGTTAAAGATGACGCAAATCCTAAAATCTTCCCACCAAGAAGAGTACCTTATAAAATAGTAAACAAATTGAAAGAAACACTAAATAAAATGCGTGAATTAAAAATTATAGAAAAATGTAAAGAACCAAGTGAATGGCAGAGTCCTATAATAATAATTGAAAAACCAGACAAAAGTTTGAGAGTATGTTTAGATCCCAGGGAGCTTAATAAAAATATAGTTAGGGAAATGTACCAAATACCAACAATAGAAGAAATTAAATTAAATTTATTAAATAAAAAATATTTTACATTATTAGACCTTCGTGATGGATTTTATCAATGTGAATTAGATCAGAAATCACAAAACTATTGCTGTTTTAGTACACCTTTTGGAGGATATAAGTACTTAAAATTGCCTTTTGGCATATCTTCTGCCCCAGAAAAGTTTCAACAAATGACTTCTAAATACTTTGGTAACATTAAAAACGTAAATATATATTTTGATGATATATTAGTAGCAGGTTCAACGATAGAAGAGCATAATTTAGCGTTGAATGAGATAATAAGAACTTCGAGAAAATTTAATATTAAGTTTAATTCTGCAAAGTTGCAATATAAAGTACCTAAGGTAAAGTTTTTAGGATTTTTGTTTAGTAGTGAAGGAGTTCAACTTGATGAAGAAAGAATAAGATCAATTAGGGAGTTAAATGAACCATGTAACAAAAAAGAATTACAGTCATTTCTAGGAATGATCAATTACCTGCGGGGATTTATTCCTAACCTATCTGAAATAGTAACCCCTTTTAGAGAACTATTAAAAAAGATATTATGTGGTATTGGACTGTAGAGCATAAGCTAGTTTTTGAAAAAATAAAGGAAATACTCTGTAATTTTCCAGTTTTAAATAACTTTAATTTAACAGAATCATTTGAAATACAAACGGATGCATCTGAGAGAGCTATAGGATGCTGCATTTTTCAAAATAATAAACCAATACATTACGCATCAAGGTGTTTGAGTGACACTGAAATTAATTTTGCACAAATTGAAAAGGAAATGTTAGCCATAGTTTTTGCCTGCACAAAATTTCACTATCTAATATATGGCCAACAATCTGTTAAAATACACTCAGATCATCAACCGTTAGTTTCGGTTATGAGAAAGGAAATACACAAAATACCAAATAATAGGCTGAGGAGATTAAGAGTCAAATTATTAATGTACAATGTAAATGTTGAGTATTTACCTGGTAAACACATGTACGTAGCTGAATTTTTGAGCAGAAATTATATTAAAAGAAGTGAGAAAAGCGAAGAGTCGTTAAATGATGTGGTACATACTATGGAAATAGTTGAAATTAAATTTGAAAACAATAAAAAGGATGATTTTAAGAAAGAGTCGAGGAAAGATGAAGCGTTAAGTAAAATTGTCAATTATTTAAGTACTGGCTGGCCAAACAAATACAATAATGGTGGTGAATTGAAGCACTATTTCAAACTAAGAAATGAGTTAATATTAGAAGATGAGTTAATATACTTTGGAATGAGGTTAGTAGTACCCAAAATGTTAAGAAGTTATGTTATTAAAATGCTACATAATACACATCTAGGCATGACAAAAACCTGGTCGATGGCTAAACAATTAATTTATTGGCCCTGCATGAAGAAAGATATAGAAAATTGTATAGAGTCATGTAATGTTTGTAATATTGCACAGTTCCAAGGAAAAAATTATATAGTAGTTAATGATTACTTTTCTAGATGGCTAGAGGTGGAAGAAATCAGAGGTAAAACTACTAGTGATGTTGTTGAAAAACTTAAAAAAATATTTAGTAGGTTTGGTATACCCAAAAATATTGTTGCTGACAATAATCCGTTTAACAGTATAGAATTTTTAAATTTTTGTAAACAGTTGGATATACAATTAATTACATCCAGTCCATACTTTCATCAAAGTAATGGCTTGGCAGAAAAATCGGTGGATATAGTTAAAGGCATGTTAAAAAAAATTGATGAAGAAGGTGGTGATCTGAACATATACTTACTAAATTACAGAAACACACCTGTAACAGATTTAAAATATTCACCTGCTCAGCTGTTGCAAAGTAGAAGATTAAGGTCGTTAGTAAATAACTTTAATGAAGAATGTTTATAACCAATAGCTGTTGATGCTAGGGAGGAAATAATTAAAAATAAAAATAAACAGATAATGAACTAAAATAAAAATGCAGGAAAGGAAGAAAAAGAGTTTTATATATGTCAAAAAGTCTACATTCAAAATGTACTTAATAAAAAGTGGTTCCCAAGTATTATTGTTAACAAAACAAAGTACCCTAGATCTTATATAGTTAAAGATGTAAATGATAAAATACTGAGGCGCAATTCAAAGTTCATTAAAAAAGTTAAAGATTATGATTTAGTTACTGGTTTTGATGATGAGAGTAATATGAGTGAGAAAAAAAGATAAAATTCTAGCAGAAAAAGAAAAAAATTATATTAATGTGCAAGAAAAAAGAGACAGTATTATTATAAGGTATGGTCGCAAAGTTAAAAAAGTTGAGAGATATGGTCATAATAAGTTTTAAGAACAATGCATGAATAGTATTTAAAATTTTGTAACATGTAAATATATTATTTGTTAAAGTATAACTCATTTGATTATTTGTAAACTCAGGTATTCATTCTGTCACTTATAATGTTAGTATTTATATTATCTTAACAATTGGTTATACTTATTATCAATTTGAACAATTAATTTGATTTAATAGCATATAATTAAATTATACATTATATAATTTAAAAAAAAAAGAGGAGATGTTGTATACCTTGTATTTGTTAATAACATCTAATCTTGTTACTAACTTTGCTTAGACTATTACAATTACTATTATTATTATTATCAAATATCTTATCATGTTATCTTATCTTATGATGTTCACAATAAGTTAATAAGTTTTTTATGTTATTAAATAAACTAGTTGTTAATTAATAATGTAGTGTTGAATTAATTAAAAGTAAAATATAAAACACAATATTTTGTTTATTGTTCTATCTATTATCTGAGTGTTGAATATTTTACTATTTAGACGGTTTGATTACAATTTACAGCATTATAAACAATATTATACGCATAGACACGGATTATCTTTAATCTACATGTGTCGTTCCTTAGATCATATACAAATATCATTGTATAATATGATCTAAGTGTTGTTCAAACTCTACGGGTTTTATAATCAGTGATACCATTGTCTATTGATATCTGATCATAATAAGATCATAGTATTGCTGATATCTTAGGTCATATACTATGGATGGAGCTATCCGTATAATTGCCACAGCACCGCATTGTGTCCAACATCATCCCCACCACCTTCAAAATTTCACGGTACACGATACAAATGCGCATGCCCGAAAGTCAGTAATCAGTATCAAAAATGCCAACTGATAACATATTTTTAATAACTAGTAACTACTATTCTAATTTTTGTATAATGTCCATGCATAAAAAATATTAATTAACATTTTAACAATATTTATTAACCTTACATTTATCTTTAATTTTTACAATAGTACACAATATTTAAATTAAACAAAACTTAGTCCAAATTCTAATAAATAAATAATTGACAACGCGCTCTGCCCATGTTGATAAAAACAATTTAATAATTGAATAAACAATTTTGATATCTAATTAGTAATTAGTTAGTATTTGCCACTTGGTAGCAAATTTAATAAGTTGACAAAATTCAAAAATTTGATTTTAAACGTTTCAATATTTAATTTCAACGTTATCAGTAAGTTAACAGTATGACACCATGATCATTCACATATATTTCTGAGCATGCGCATTAGTGTCGTGTACCATGAAATTTTGAAGATGGGGATGATGTTGGACACAACTTGGTATACGGATAGCTCCATCCATAGTATATGATCTAAGGCTGATATACACACGGACTAAGATAATACTATAGTCGTGACCCGTGAAACGTTGAATTTTTTCCTTGGAAAACTCAAGATAGTAAATATCTAAGACGAATCCCGAAAATCCTTTTGAAATATTATAAAATTGTGCAAACTTCAAAAAGTCATAGAAAATAAACGATTGAATATTTTACATTTTTCTTTTTTGCGAATGTATTTTAAAAACCATATCAACAATATAGCTATTTTGATTTTTTCAAATACCAAATAGAAAATTTTTTATTTTTTTAATTTTATATACAAAATATTCAAAAAAAATCAAAAAATATTTTAAATGTAGCGTAGAAGACATTTGACAATTCAAAAAAAAAAAGTCAAACATTTTAAATAGATCAAATATTATTACAATTGTCAGTTCATCGTGAAACACCCCGTATACCTCATAATATGTACTTTGTTATATAATTGAATGTGGATTTTATATAATTCGTACATGATTCTATTGTATCTGTGTCTCTCTACACAATTATATATGTATTTTTTGGTAAATGGAGTTTTTTCCGCCAGTTCAGATAATAGATAATAATAATAATAATAATATATTTGAAATATAAACATATTGTGTTTAAACCTATAATCTATATCAACATACTCTATTTCGTGAATCATTGATCCTGTGATTCATTATAGATAATCTTAACATTTTTGACGTTTGCACATAAAAAACTGTGTCGGTAAGAAAGGATTTAAGTATTTAAAGTTTAGAGCAGTGGACACATATTTTGCGGGGTCACCCTATACTACTCCACTTCACTCATCTATTGTATATTCAATATTGTTGCAATTTAATTTTATTGAAATACATATTTTGATAAACTGGATATTTAAAGGAAAATTAAAGGAAAATTAAAAATTATAGTTTAGATGTTGTTATTTAAAAATTATTGAGATTGAAACTTTAAACCACTAAACATACTGTTATATTACAGTTGATATTTTTATTAAGATAATTTTAAAGGATCAGTGTAAGGCATTTTACTTCTTAAGTTCTCATTTTTAATTCTCAATTGTACTTAAATTAGTTCATAATAGTTTATACAAGCATTTCATTAAAGATAACTTTTTTAAACGCAAGAAAATTGATCGAATTACAATTAATAATAAAATTGATAAATTGTAAAACAAAGACTACTAAAATAAGACATTTGTGCTGACTTACTTTAGATTCTGAGTGGAACAATGAATGTATTGATTTTACAATGATCTGTGTTTTTATTTTTTTTTTTTATTTTTTTTTTTTGTGTACACGATAAGTAGTCGAAATAATGCTTCGATTTTCAACTTCAGTATCTTTTTTGATTGGAAAGTGAATATCGTTGGTGCATTGAGGAGGTCAAAATTTAAAATTCTCAGTAATTTTCAAAAGCTCCAAGAAAAACAAAAGAAAAATTAAGGAAAAACGGGTCTTTTTACGCAAAATCGATTTTTCACAAAATTGAATTTGGTTTTTGTTGTAACTTTAAAACAAATTACCGTAGATACATGAAATTTTCACTGATTGTTTATATTTTCATTTTCTATACACGATAAATTTTTGAAAATAATTTGACTCTTTTTGAGCTGTTTACGGACATTGCAAGTTTTCAATTTTTTTAGTTTTTTTTTTCTATAAATATCAATCAAATTTAATCTGTTGAGTAAAAAAGTTTGAAAATTTAATAGAAGGCTCTTAGGTTATTGTTTCAAAGGCAGATGAAAAAAATTAAAAATCCTTAGTCACAGTTTTTATTTATAAGAATTTAAAGTTCAAATCTTGACAAAATACGGAAAAATCACGAAAATTAGCAAATAATTTTGAGTTGAGAATTCATAAAAATTTTTCTTTTTAAATCTAAGATTTGAAAATGTAATACACGATTACCCATAAGTTTATCTACCTTTATCAAAAACAAAAATGTCTACAAGCAAATCAAATTAAATTTTTATGAGCGTTTGAAATTCATATTTTTACAACATTTGATATTCACTCGATTTCTCATGTAACGATTTTCTTATTTTATTGTAATTAAAAAACGAATGACTGTAGATACTTGAAAATTTCACTGAATGTTTATATTAGCATATTCTATACACGATCAAATTTTAAAAATATTTGACGATGACAGAAAAAGTATTAGAGACAACTTAAAAATCTGTTCATTTTTTTTTAAACCGGCGTATATAACAAAAATATAAAAAAAATTTTGTCTGGTCATATTTATTTTATATTGTTCACATATACTTTTTAGCATTAATATTTTACCAATAGACTGTTATTCATATTATGTATAATATCATCTTTTGATTGTTTAAAATGAGATAATACATTTTTGCTAGAAAAATGGAATAATGGGAATTATTATGTTACAGGTAGCACTAGTCTGTCAACAAGTATTGCAAAGTGGCTCTCTACAGTAAGCTATGTTAAACTAAAAGAAGTACCCTAAGGTTATTCACAAAAAATATCAATATTGAATTACTATAAAAAATTAAACATATTATACGGAAGTTCCGTACAAGTTATTTTTACGGCACCTAGTTAAAAAATAACAAAAATATATTGTTTTATTTTTATTTAGTTGATACTTATCATAAGAAAACACATCCAACGGTAAGAACTACTTGTTTAACGACTGGTCCCACTCTAATCATATTTTCACATTCAGACAAATATTGATAGAATTTTATGAATTCGGAAAGGACGTCAAAATGTGTTTTGTTGACTTCATACGCCATAGTTCGAGACTAACAATGGGCAGCCCTAGTTGAATTTAGAATCCCCAAAAAAATTATTGATCTCATAAAAGCTTGTAACACGCATACACAGTGCAAATAGATGTTTGGCCACGGAAAACCACAGAGTTTCGAGGTTAAAACTGGTATTAAACAGGGTAATGTATTGTTACCAGTCCTTTTTGACCTAGCGTATGAGAAGGTAGTCAGGTCAATGCCAATGCTACAAGGCATGGAGATTTTGTCCAATAGCGCACTATTTGTCTGTTCAGATAAAATAGTTATAATATGCTATACACAACAAGGAATAGCCACAAGAACTAATGACTAAAAACAGTGAAGCCAATGAGTCTGAAATTAAACCAGGGCAAAACGAAATATTTAGTCTTGACTAGGGGAACAAGAGATAACTCGGACCTAGAAGTAAAAAACTATACCTTCCAACTAGTGGATAATTTTTAAATATTTTAGGAAGAACATACACCAACAGAATAACATGAATAATTAAATTAAACTGCCGATATCTGCCGCTAATCAGGGTTACTATGCTTTGGACAAATATTTCAAGTACGACTGTTCACAAGTTTTTTCTGACCAGTTTTAACATGCACGTGTGAAACATGATCGACCACTAAAGGGAATGAGGCTTGCTTTAAAAAAAAAGAGTTTTTAAAAGGTTATAAAATGGAGAAAATTAAGTATTCAGAAGAAGAACTAATGGAGAAGTAAAACAAATTGTAAAGTAAATACATAAAATGTATTGAGTGAGCAGGACATGCTCGGAAGTCAAATATGGTTTTAAAGAAAGCTCTGGAAGGAAATATCAATGTAAAAGACCTAGTTAGTGAAAAAGATGAGTTTCTCACCATCCCTAGGTTATAGTTATATGCACCCTTGTCCGCTTTTATTGTCTTAATCGTTACAAAGTTTCCACCTAAAAATCACGTCAGTTATTTCACAAGTCCTTAGACTGATTTGTCCGTAGTGTTTTCATGGCTTATAACTATTTTTTTATTGCATATGGCGTAGTATTGGTGTACAAAATAAAAAATAATAACGTTAAAACATAAAATAAAATAAAATAAAAGTTATAACAGATTAATATAAATAAATTAAATAAATAAATAAACAAACAATCTACAAATGTAACAGTTATAAAATGCTATAATCATATGACAAGATTACGCAGCCAATCTAGAGCTTCCTGATCGCCTTGTGTAAGCTTGATGTTCCACCACTGAACATTGTTTCCAAGCATTCCTCAACAATGTGTCTAATAGTTTGAATCTGTTCATGGTTGCAGAGCGGAGAGTCCACCATTCTCCATTTGTGCATCAAATAATTGCACCTACCCTGCCCAATTCTTACGCGGTTTAGGGCAGTCCATGCTGCACGGGGGTATTCAAAACCTTGAACTAATTGGGTTGGATCACTTATGAGGTGATTGTTCAGAACTGCTTCATTCTTCCAATGCGTAGTCCGTAAGTCTCCTTCTGTATTTGTAATATTTTTTTAAATCCATATAGGATTTCTAGATTTCAGACTTTTGTTTGGAGCGTTATATACATCATCATAGATCGGAAGGCATGGAGAGTTTTGTATTTTCTCGATCGTCTTCAGCGCTGCACTGTGCCAACGTACTTCTGGTGGGGCTATATATGATAGCCCTGGTAGCCACTGCAACTTAATCGATTTGACACATCCTGATATTATTCTCATTGATCAATTTAGTTGTGCGTCTACATTTTTAGTGTGAGCACTCCTTGCTCATACTGGGGTGCAGTATTCTGCAACGCTGTAAACTAATGCCAAGGATGATATTCGTAGGACATTCGCCCTTTATCCCCAGCTTGTTTCAGCCAGTTTGCTGATGATATTATTTCGAGTTTTTAACTTGTCTTTTACCCCTTCTAGATGTTGTTTAAAAGTTAATGTTCTGTCAAGCTATAATGACTAGGTACTTTGGTGCATTTTTGGTCGATATCGTATTACCATCTACTACTAGGTTTAATTTTCTGCACGCTTTTCTATTGTTTAGGTGGAAGACAATGGAGGCTGACTTACCCGGGTTAAGAGTAAGGTGCAAGGATTTAAAGAAAGCGTGTACTTTAGCTAGGCCCTAGTTCAGTATATCTTCCAGCTCTTCAAATCATCCCGCTTTTGCTACTAAACCCACGTCGTCTGAGTACATGAAATTCCTTGATGTAGTGCTTGCTATATCGGATTGTAGACACTGAATAAAATTGGAGAAAGAACAGAGCCCTGGCGAGACCATTCTGGAGGAATCTATATTTACTTGCATTTCCTTTTAGGTGTACTCGGCTTACAACTGATCAATATTTATTCATTATTGTTGTCACCATTCGAGTAGCTATGATCCATTCTCTACTTCCAGATTATAACTTGTCACATTTGTCAAGCACGGAAAATCCTGCCGACCCTTTGCCTGACGACCTTGTAGCGTGTATCTTGCATTGAAAGGGTCCACTGTTTATACAATTTTTCCGAAGTACATCGGCCATGATCACTCATGCTAGCACTTAACAGTTAGCTATCACCACTTATCTGATGACTAGTAGTCTTGGGTGTTTGTTGTCCATGAATTACTGACTTTAGAAGATTTATTTTAGCGGTCTTCGTAGTGGTCCTGCCTCAAACGTGTGTTAGCATTTACTTTCAGCTTCATATATTTTATATTATCAAATTTTAAAGACATTTTCACCCCTATTGAACAGAAGCGTGGAATTTAAACTTGTTGTGTGTGTTATGAACTATCCTAAGATGTCCACACAAATAAAACAACAAACACTTCGGACTAGTTAACTTTCTGTATTTGGTATTAAGAAGTAAAACGTACAACTATATTAATGAAAAAAGGCTCTGAAGGTTCGGTACAAACGTAATGCTCTGTCTCCAATTCTGGACTGCCGCACTCGCGTTTTGTGCGCGAGGCGTCCGGGCCGGTCGTCGGGTCTCAATCGCTTCATCAGCACATTCCTTGAGACCGACGATGGCTCGCACATATACATATTACAATATTACACATATACGTATTACTTACTGGAACAGTGGTTCTTAACATGTGTGTCACTCAACGTACACATTTTCCAGAGCTCCTTAAACAACTTGTGATCTCCCCTCCTAACTATGTCTAAGCCAATTCCATTTTCTGGATCATTATTTTAACCGACCTGTAGCATAACATTTTGGAGACCTCTTGGAGGTGGCTATCAACAGCGTGCAACTTAATTTAAAATAACTGATCAGCACAACGGTGATTGCTTATGAGGAATATTTATTATTGTGTCTTATTTGAAATAATTCTCAACTCTTAGGGGGCTGCAGCCAATGAAAAAAAAAGTGAATTTTAGACCAATAAGATAGAAAAAACTGGAAGAATTTGGTTTGACAGAATTTAATTTTGAAAACGGATTATGGTTGATCAACAAGTTTACCAGAGAAAGATCGATGCGATTTCGAATTTTTTTTTTCAGCTGTGATATCCAATAATAAAAATATCGAAAAAATATGATATTTTATATTTATTTTATTTATTATGACCTTTGAAAATAATTGGAATATTTAAAATTGCCTCGATCCTTTAATAATAAACTTTTTGATCAATATAATTCGTTTTCAAAATTAAAATCTGTCAAACCAAATTCTTCCAGTTTTGTCTAGCTTATTAGTCTAAAAGTAACTTTTTTTTCATTGACTACCCTCAACATTAAAATAAACAAAATGGCTGCAGCCCTCTTAACCACTTTTCAAGCTTCAATGGACCCACGTGAAATCACCGACTCAACACATGAACATTTTCTCGTTGAACAGTCGCTGATAGTATAATATCTGTATCGAAACTTCTTTTAAATATTCTATTTAATTTTGTTTAATATTAATCTTTATTACATTTGTTCATTCAAGTATGACTATTATCACACAAATAGTGCCTGTACATCACCGGAACGCACAGTATTTATACTCTAGCGAAAGCCAGAGGTGGACAATACCCGACGACACTCATTTCAGGATGACCGAACTAGTTGTCCTCACACAATATGTTTGATATTGCGTATTTCACTTTTGGGAGTTCAATATAAGCTAAAATCCTCAACATTAACCTAACCATAGGGTCGATACTATGTAAATCATTATTCATTTAGTTTGTTATTAGTTTGTTAAATGATACATTTATATTATATTTTTAATTTATTGCATGAACATCATACATGTACATGGTTATACTATTACTCACCAATTAATTCACAATATTGTTTTGGAGTCTTAAGGTTATCTGCGTTATCTAATAAATTAATAAAAGAATATGTTATGAAATAGGTTATCTATTATTTGATTATAAACAAAAAATACAAATACGAAAACAACACATTTAGGACAAACTCTATGCTATATTTTTATAATTAATTATAAAAACAGATTAATTAACGACTAATACTTACCCCTATTTATTTTATCATTGATTATCGAATAATATATTGTACATAAATAACCTGTTAAATATGAAGATAAATCTTTATTATAAACATATTTATAAAAATACTACACATACACACTGTAGTTATCTCTCAGTAATACTAAACCTTTTACTTAGGCCACAAATATAAAATTATGTTTGTTCCGTTGGTTGTGACGCAACATACCAACATTGTTATAATATGGTTCCTAGTTGTAGAAATTTGTTACTACTTATCTTTGTTACATTTATTAGCAACAATCAAATCATCATCCTATATTTTATCTTTATAATATTTCCTTGATACTAAGGTATCTATTATACCTACTATATTATAATGCCTTAATATTGGACTTCAGTCTGCATTAGGTATGTTATGATTAATGAGTTTTAAAAAAAGGTTTGATAATCCCCACTTGGATATGAATTTGGTAATTGTAAAGTTATTTTTAACTGGCAAAAATCTGGGTTGTTAAATAACTTAAAATGTTAGTTGACACTTGCGATAAAAAACTACAAAAGTTAGCTTAGTAAAATAAATATTTTCATCTGTACCTAGTGGATGTGCTAAGGTTAACCCACAAGTTTATAATTTTTTGACCCTACACTTTGTACTATCTATGGATTGTAATGCATATTATATCACGAAGTGGTGAACTGGGAAAATCATAGTTTAATCGGGTCTAATTTATTTAACAATTATTATCAATTTTAATTTTACTTTTAACTGTTCTACCCAAAATTCTTCAAAATATTTTATCATATGTTAGATTTTGAGCGCAAAATTTATTAATTTTACAATGATGTGTTTTATTTTCTTGATTTTTCATCAAGTAAGTATGGTAATTGAAATGAAAAAGTCTGAATTTTTATAACTTCAAGAATTTGTGTTTAATAGGAAAATAATAACAATGTAACTCAGTTATGATGAGTAGGTGATTAATTGAGCTAGCTTTAATATAAAATATAAATGAGTGAGATTTGATATCACACCCAAGCCGTATAACCACTTGAATCCATAAAAACGCCGGCGTGAACAGTCCCAAAATGTCTATTTTTTAACTTTTCTCCTAAATGTTATATGTAAGCGTAGTATATAGTTATATTAGAATATATTATTTTTAAATATGATATGTATACTGGCGTACGTGACTACGGAGCTGGCTGCTCGAACAGGAATCTACTGATCCAGCGATTCCCACCCTGGACGCTGTACGGAAGGGCCCCTTGGTCACGGCCATCTCGGGCAGTTTCGTAGACACACCCATCCAGGCAGAAACTCATTTAATTTTATACAGAAAATTATTATTATAAGTTAATAAACATATCTTTTAAACCTTTAAATAGTATCTTTGCATTAATTCTTTCAAAACACATCTCTATTCTCTAAACCAGGAATAAACACGCGCCGGTACACTGTGATAGGTATAAAGTTGGTTGATAACTCATTAAAGAGGGATTATCAAGTAAATATTAAATGTGGAATTTAAATTTAAAAAAAAAATTATTTCATTTCTCATGAATTAAAAACAGTTATTTTTCGCTAGATTTTCATTTAGTGAGGTAGATTTCCGAAACTGGAGAAGGATTTTGTTGTTTGGAGTCTTGTTAGATTCACTTTGGCTAGGATAAGTGCAGTGAAGATTTTCAGAAGTTTATCTCCAATCGTTATTCACTATAAAGCTGTAAAACTGAAAAACATCAAAAAATTCCAAATAAAATTTTTTTAAATTTGTTTAATGTTCTGTAATGAATTAACTAATAAAGATAAAGTTCTGAAAATCTTCACTGCACTTTTTCTTACCAGTGTGAATCCAAAAAGACCCCAAACAATGAAATCCACTCTCTGGTTTCGGAGATCTATCTAACTAAATGAAAATGAAAATGATTTTTTGTGGGTTTGTTCACGCTAACATTTTTCTGGATTCAAATTGTTATACCACTTGGGTGTGATATCAGTTAATAAATTCCTAAAAATTTAAAACTAAGAGAGTTTACATGACTTGGCAAGCGTTTTTTTTGTGTTTTTGCTTACACGATAAGTAGTAGAAATAATGCTTTGATTTTAAACTTCTTTTCTGATGGGAAGTAAATCGAGTTAGTGTTTTCGAGAGGTAAAAATAGAAAATTCCCCGTAGTTATAAAGAAAAAAATGTATTAACAATTTTCTATTTATATCTAACATTTGAAAATTCAATACAAGATACAGTTTCCCTACATTGAGCAAAACAAAAATTTTACTGAAAACCAAAATATCACGATTTTCTTTTTTGGTTGTTCGTGCCGTTGATATGACCCATTAGCAATATACAATCACGCTCCCGCTAATCAACATTTATGACTTTCAAAAAAGTCATGAACGGCTGTAAAGAAATGTCATAACCTAAATAATTTCCCTTATTGAAGACATAAACAGGCCACTTAAGTCCTGCACATGACCCGTTTTTTTTTTTGCTCAAAAACATGCCTTACAGGAAAAACTCCCACACCTCGTAGAGTGATCAAATTTCAAGATTTTTTTTTTTTTTGAAAGAGAAACACTTCTTACAGGACGCATTGGACATGGATTTTCAAAATTCTATTTCTAAATCATATAATACGATTTTGAATATGACCAATATTCACAAGATTTTGTTATTTTTATTATATTTGTTTTAAGCAACGAAATTAAAAATCAAAGTCCAATGCGCCCTGTAAAAAACTATCCCCTTTACAATGAAAAAAAATTTAATCAAATCAGACCTCTCTACGATGCGTGAGAGTTTTTCCCGTAAAGTGTGTTTGAGCAAAAAATAACGTATTTAATTGTTGGTCGACGGTGCCGTTGACATGTGCGCACATGCAATGCGTGCGTCGATATCCCGGTACCCGCATACAATCACACTCACACAACAAAAATGACACAGGCGGCGGCAACGAAATTGCATATTGCCTAAATATTGCCCTTTTTTAAAGGAGCATATATCAATTGCGCCGAAAATCGCAGGTAAAGAAAGAAAAATTTTGGGATAGGAAAAAGATATACATCAACTGCGCCGATCGATATTCCAATGTTATAAATCGTGTACATCAACTGCGCCGATCGATATTCCAATGTTATAAATTGTGTATATGTTCAACTTCAATCATACATAAAAATAAATAGCGTCGAAAAGAAAATAAAAATAAAAATCATAAGAATAAAAAACAAAAACCATAGTTGAAGATAATATATCCAAGTATTTAAATGGAAATTAGATATGTTTAAATTTGTACAGCGGATAAGCTACCACTACAAAAATGATTATAAGGTAATTAAATATAAATTTTTTTTTATATCTACATTTTCTAATTTTATTTAATTTTTTTAGATTGAGATTAAGATTCAAGACACTTCATCAGAAAAATAAATTTGTATATAATAATATATGTATGTAAATTATTTTTATTTAAATTTACTTATTTAATACCGGCGCAATAGATGTATACCTTTTTAATGTACCTTTTTTATACTGGCGCAATAGATGTATAATATACAGGAAGTGTCCTAAATTCGGCGCAATTGACGAAACCCCTTTTAAAGACACACGACCAGGCCCCTTAATAATTAATACATGGGAACAGGAACACTGGAAAACTAAACTGTTATGTGGAACAAAGAATGTGCAGATCTTGCAAAAACCAGGTGTAGTTTATTTTTAGATAATTAGGCATGCCTGGCGTAGTAGAAACCCATTGATATGCATAGTACTTACTAGAAGAAGATTATATTGGAAAAAGACAGCTAGGAAGACCACGTTTCAGATAGAAGAATGTAGTAAATAAAGATGTGGTAGCTTTAGTAGGAGTTCTAGATTGGAGATAACAAGCATTGGATAGGGAAAACTGGAAGAAAGGTTTTGTGTTTGGATGGTCCTAGTGGCTCATTTACCGAGGTAGGAGAAGAAAAAGAAGTAATTAGATAAATGGGCTGGCATTTGAAAAAATCATGCTCGCCAAACATAACCACCAAGGTATTAAGATGATACAAGAGTGTTCTGTAATCGTCTGTAGTATAAAATTGAAATTTAGTGATGTTAGTAAAATTAATATCATCTATATAAATATAATTATGCCTTAAGATTGTTGCAAAATTGTTTTTTTCAACCATACTTTATATGATACTGGAATACCACTCTATATGGATAGAGTTTTTTAAACATCTTAGACCTGCTATTAAGTTACCTAGTGGCTAGTCACGAGGTAGGAAGTAATTATTTAAATCTAAATATAAAGCTAGATGGTTAGATCAGTATTATAATTGAAGAAATCTTTAGTTTTATTCTTACAAAACCAGAACCATATGTTGATGATTCCGACCACCAAAATCGTTGTCATTTGGAGAAGATTACGCATTTAAAAGGTATTTAGTTTGGTAAAAGAAGAATTTCCAAACATTTAAATAATTGGCTGTGCAGCGCATAGGTCCTTTGAATTTAATGTGTAGCAATAAAATGAAATTAGAATCAGTTGTATTGAATGAAAGCGGATGTGATTAAATTGTAAAATCAATTAAATATCGGAAGTCAAATATATTCAACAAAATTCAAAAAAAAAAAAAAAAAATAGGTAGGTACTAGTGTTCAAAGTATAGTTCCTTTAAAACTAGCTGGTAATACCGAGCATGTTCAGAATTTATTTCTACCCAGAAAAGGTATTTTTATTTATTATTAAAATTGTATAAAACAACTCAGAAAAGGTTTAACCTTTGAGGTGATAGAGAAAGCTTTTAGATTAATGTCTTTTCTTGTGAAAAATAGCATTGACAGATTTATCAACTCCAGCCATGTAAGGTGTGACAATGAGGGGATAGCAGTACGTAACATTATACAGAATTTGTTAAAAAAAAAACTACAACAATAAGTAAAAACCTAAATATGAATGTATAGAAAAACTATGTGATATTGCACTTATAAATAAACTACGTCAAAACATAAATCAATCTAAATATATTAAAACCATTTGGTAGATCAAAATGAAAATAATGGTTGAATGTTAATCTCGGATTAATGATCTCCGTTAGAATAATCAATTGAAAGTTCCAAATTGGAATAAATTGAATGAGCATTTATTTCAAGTCAAAATTAAATTAAATGTGCTACTAATTTATAAAATATTTCAAAGTGTTAAAGTAATAATATTTAAATAAAGAATTAAAGATCTTTAATGACTGATTGTTACTCAAATTTGATTGTTAAGTTGCATAAAAGTTGTATGAATATTTAAACAGTTTTATTTTAAATGATAATTTTATTACTGTTTAGTTTTTGTGTATTATACTCTATTCAAGATAAGATAGAACCACTCAGCTGACCAAAACTCATCTCGTCAGCGCACCCCATCACTATACCCCCCACACCACAACACACACACACACACACACACACACACACACACACATTTTCAAGCGTATACGCTAATATTTATTAGCTACCGCCGATTGCTGTCAACCAATAACATAATGCATAGCAATCGCCTGAGGGTCAGATGGTAAACGACAGCTCAGTCTACGTTCACGAAAGTGATTTAATCTGAACAATAAAAGGTTTTTTTTAAAGATAGATTAAAATATAATTTACTAATTTTTTCAGGTAAAATCTTACTATCATCAGCCGTGATACAAATCTTTCTTTCTTTGCTATTCGTAGAAGATGCCAGATTTTTTTCAGGTTCTTCGGACTTCGACACAATAACCTCAATATTTTTTTCATCCATTGTTTTCTTGTCACTTTTTATAGGAAATTGCTCATCATTTTGGGCACCCAATTTTTCATTATCAGGTTTTTTGACTAAAGCGAAATTTTCATAACCTGTGATGTCAATCCTTGTTTTTACATGCTCTATAAATTCAGTAAAGTCTTCTGAGATACCCAATTTTTTTGTGATATTAACCCAAAAATGTGAATAAGCGCATTGAATATGAAAAAAGAAAGATAATTGCATATTATTATTTATTTATGTATTATGTACCCACGTTGTGATGGGTTATTAACCAATAATCTAATACACTCTGTATTTTATTTCAAAATGGGTGCATATATACTTTTAGTTAAAGAATATTTCCACACTTGATTACTTACTAAACTGTAGTACAAAATTCAAATTATAAAATCCAGTGTCGGCTGTGAACAATATAATATCATACGTATATTACTCACTTAAGTTAAACGCAGATAATCTAATGCTTAAGATATATAATATTAATGAGCATTTGATACATTATACTATTTATAATATTTACTACGTTTTACAATAGTTTTACCTATTTCATCAGGTTATATAAAGTATAAAAACAAATGTTAAAAACCTGGTCTGATGATACTTAAAAATAATAATCAATAGACTAAAAGTTGCCGGAAGGTAAGTACCATAAACATACTCACATCTAAACCCAATTTTTGTAAGAACAGCTGTTTGTCATTTTCCAAAATCAAAAATATAATATAGAAAATATACAATTTTTTTAAAGTATTTAAAGAAATTATTTATGAACATTAAAATCAAATAAAAAATACATCTAAAATTAATTATTAAAGCTAATTCTAACTAAATTTTCACAAAGGTATTCACTGCCACTGGTGTGTTTTTAGAAATAACGGTAGTTACAGTTTAAAGAAGAAGTATGTAATGGGATTTACGAAGTAAATGAATATAATTTTATATTGTTACATTTTGGTATAAAATAAAGATTGAAACTATAGTTGAAAATTGAAATATCATGAAGAAGGTATGTCAATTATTATAAAATACATTTTAGTCAATTTCTCATCTTAATGTTATTTATTGTGATACAAATAGTTTGTAAAATGTATGAACTATATAATTTATACTAATTTAAAGTCTCTTACCCTCACATTCTAAATAATAAAAAAAATACAGCTTTTAATAAGTTATTTAATTGTTAAAATTGACGAATGCCATTGATTCGATATTAGTAATATACTATTACAAACATTTTACTACACGGGTAATTTAAATATTATAAATAGATAGGTATTGTACATTATAAATATCGTCGTATAGATGTCATAATTTTGATATGAAATAAATATTGAAATAATAGTTAAACATTTTAAATGTACGCCAAGTTTTTATAATAAAGCCACTTTGTCATCATGTTTAATCGTCATTCGTCGCCCATGGAACACATCATTTATAGACTTTGCGTATTTAAAAATATACGAACAATTGAACAAAGCCTGTACATTCTACGACTTTACGTGTCACAAATATTTTACTAGGTAACACATGATAATATATAATATTATATTCAGTGGCGTCATTTATTGGTGGGGGGGAAAGGAGGGGAAAATAAACTTAAAATATCATGAATATTTTCCCACTTAAGTCACTTTAATATGAGTTTATTAAACAAATAAATTGTAAAATGTATTAACTATATGAAATCCCTTACCCTTAATTTCTGAAAAAAAAAATAATACTGGATTTAATAAATTATTTAATATTTAAAATTTCCGAATGTCATTGATTGGATATTAGCATATTATATTCATTATATTAGATACTAGCTCTAAGTGAAACTCGGACTCGCAGAGAATGGGTACCGATTTAGGATTAAGAGTGGTTTGATTTATAAATGACGTGATAGTATTTAGCCGATAGCTGTGATCTATTGTCTAGCTATCAGTCATCAAATCATATAAGTAGACAATGTGCGAAGCATATATCACCAGGTATCCAAAGACCCCGAATTTTTAACTCCGAGTCTATACCTTTTGTGGAGGAGGCACGGATTGTGTAACTCTAATACGGAGGTCTGGTGATTAGGATTTGTCATAAGGCTAAACAGAGTATTTTACTGCAGCCGAAAACATATTTTCTATTTTCGATTTGTATTGTGTCTACCAGGTCAGTAACCTTGAATTACGTTCACCGTAGTCATCCAGTGGTAGGCAATCTGACTTCGTCGGATAGCGAACATTGTGCGACGATCGGAACACATAACCTGGTAGTAGATAATATTTTTTAAAGCGGCTGAAAAAAAAAAATTCAAAAATTTCGGACGTAATGTTATATTAGTATATTTTATTAAAAACATTCAAGGTTGCGAAATTGATAAATTTAATTTAACGAATTATTCAGGACTGTAGTCAGCAATGGGCGTCACTTAGGCTTGATCATCAGGCGTCACCAAGCCTTGACCCTTGACAATCACTTAAAACAAATATATAACTTACACTTACATAATATATTGTCTACTACATAAATCGTATTACAGAACTTCCCTGTACACAATGTTCTTGGTGACGAATCGCCCGCTATCATCGCCGTACATGCCGACCCTCACGGGATATTTATTATCAATATATAATTAACGTTCAGGGTGAGATACCTGTGTACGGATATATCATTGATATTGTGCACAACTCCACACAGCACACAACGTTTGACCATTGTGAATAGCCTAAAAACATCACGAACGTCAAACAGGTTATGTCTTGTTATGTTATAATCCTTTTATAATCCTTTTATGTCCGTATTATATACTATATCATGATATAATAAAATTATAATATTAAAAATGACATACTCGGCTCTTCGTAGCACAATTAACTGTTTACGCAAAATATCTAGCACAAGTACCAAAATGGTAACGCGCCAAATCGGCTAATGGACTTACTTCGTCAACTTACATACGTCGACCACTGCAACTGGATAACACAAAACTAATACGACTCCTAAAACGAAGTAGCTAAAATATTTCAAAGTACACTGCAAATGTACGAAAAAAAAATACGAAACGCAGAAAATGAAATTATGTTAGTTTGCTATGATTTGCGTTCCATGAATAAAACTGTAGTGATTATTATAGGTAGAGTAAATATAGTGATAACGACGTAGTCATGCCACTATCCGTGAAAAAATATGATAACATCCGCTATCACACTTACACAACGTCTTTGATAAGGATAAAATAATATAATTTCTAAGATATAATGGGCTGGAAACGACATGGTCGGCAGGGATCAGGGGACGGCCACGAAAAGGTGTCACTTAGTTAATAAGAATACTGTTCTTGAAGTTTTCAGCGCTACCGGTGGTTTTATTTGGCTACATAATTTATATCTTGGTCCGTGTTAAATGCAGAGGGCGCTGTGAACTCCAAGAACACATAGTGACCTCTCACACTTTGCCTCTTGAACATACATTCATAGCTGTGATAAGCTGCTCGTTTCCAGTTCATTAAATCTTAGTCCGTGATAATAATATATAATACTAGCTCTAAGTGAAACTCGCTGAGAGTGGGTACCGATTTTGGAGATTGGAATTATAAAGTCACACTTAATTAAAAGGTGATTTTGTGATAAGAATTTCTGATAAGGGTGGATCTTTGATGGGAACGTTTGAAAGTCGAGTTTCAGTGTCTAGAAATCTCCCATGGCCCATAAAAACCGGCAATTCAAAGTTACTGTCCCTCAGCGTATGTCCGGTGCTTTTTTGTATGTGTAAGAAAATGTAAATTCAAGAACCTGCGTGTTAGAGTGTCTAGCAAGTCAGTCATCACCCGTTTAAAACGAAACCAAAATAAGCAATCCGCCTGTGGCAGATAGAGTGGTATGTTTCATCGCATGTCCGGTGCTTTTTATTCTATAAAAAGTGTAATGTAAAAAACCGTGTTGGAGTCATCTCAAGTCAAAATCGATTGACTTTCAAGTTAGCCACCTTGGTAGGTAATCTGACTTCGTCGGATCGCGGATAATGTGTACAGCAAATCAGGTAGGCAATCCACCTGCGGTTAGGTTAGGTTACCTGCGGTAGATTGCAGACCCGACGTCGAGCGTTTGTAAGTTAAAACCCTATCACACAACTTACAAAATAATCTACGAAAAATACAATTTATATACGATATACAAACAAACAAATATAATATGTATTTATTGTATGATATATAACAATGAACATTTTGAGAAATGTGCAATTATAATTCCTGAAAAAAAAACAACATATAGATACATAATATTATATTAAGCAATACAATACATATAAACATGTACCTGTAGTGTATTAGTGTATATATTATATTTATATAAAAAAAATGCAAAAACCTGCCTGTTAAAGTGTCTAGCAAGTCAATCATCTCAAGTTAAAACCTATTAATTTTCAAGTTAGCCACCTAGGTAGGCTATCTGACTTCGTCAGATAGCGGACAGTGTACTATAGCAAATCTGGTAGGCAATCCACCTGCGGTTAAATTTCAAAACCAACGTCTAGCGGCTATAGAAAATTTAAAAATAGTAGTTTCCAAAAACCCAATAACACAACATTCGAAATAATTTACGAAAAATAAAACAAATATAATATGTATTTATTGTATGATATAATATAAAAATGACAATTTAGAGAAAATAATAAGTGTTAAATTCTTATAATAATTTAAATAACATATTGGTACATAATATATAATATACAGCCATATAATGTAATATTAACCAATAAATATTAACATGTTCAAATATAGTGTATATTATACTATGTATATGAAAAAATAACGTGAAAATAAAATCAAAAAAAAAAATGCAAAAAAGTCGGATTACGGGTGACTATTATACCATAAGGCACAGATAGTTGCCGCCCGAATAGTCAGGGGTACGAAACTCTGTGAATTGACCGAATCGGGCGATTGTGGCTTTGAACATGGATTCCATGGGGGCGTGACATACGTGAAATAGGGAATGGTAAACAAGCCGACCCCGCGTAGCGTATCCCACCATAGTCTTGGAACCGTTTTCATAATATTGGTAACCATGGGTCTAATATCATGTTGGTGCGTAGAACCATTTTCATGTTTTTCATAGGTTCAGACTTCAGATCATAGGTAACCAAGACCCCTATCAGCTGATTAAGTTTTGCTTATATATTGTTCTATAGAATAGCGTTACTGTTGGTTTTGAACTCGGACTTACTTAACAACCTACGCTTGGGGAACCTACGCCTAGCCTACCGAGCCACAGTTTGTGTTGCCAACAACGGTCAAAACTTCAACACTTAAGCTATGTGTCTACGGAGCGACTTAAACCAATATATTCGATATACATCGATGTAATCGTATATAATTCCATGTATCTACACACTGTTTAAATTTAAATTGTAATTTATTCAATGATCCTACCTAACCGTTATGATTATTATTACATTATTATAATGTATGTTTGAACTTTGAATAATATATGGCTTCACGGACAAATTTTGTTTTAAACTTATATCAAGTTACCAAGCCCAGATTAAGGGGGGAGCAAGGGGGGCACGGTCCCGGGGCACATTGTTTTTAGGGTCCCATCTTTATACCCAAAATATATTTTTTTCACGCGTTTAAAAAAAAAAAAAAAATATTTAAGTAGGTAGGTAGGTAGTAGGTACATATATTAGGTAAATAATTATTTATAATCATAAAATAAAATTGTTCTCAATTTTATATCACGAAATAATAATATAAATAATGAACTATGTTTGCCAACAGTTTTGTTTGTTTTTTTTTCGAGCATTTTAGATTACCGAGTTAACTATTTAAGTATATAAAAAGTAGTTATAAGATAAAATTATTTAGCTCTTGTAAATTAGGTATTTTGGTTAAAAGTATTAATGCATATCATACTAAACTTTAAAGGACCATAGTTAATAACCTAGCGAACCACAAATGATTATTTGACTGTCAAAATGTTCAGTAAAAAAACTTTGCCAGAATCCATCAAAAAATATGGTGGTTACCATTTGAAAAAATAAAGTCGACAATTGGTACAACTGAGTGTTTAAAATTTTTATAAAAAATTGCCTGTTAAAAATAAAGAAACACGTCTTTTTTTTTAATGAAATTTCATATCATCGATCCATAATTGTTAAAAAAACACCCTTGTACACTGACATAAGATACACCCTGTATATTTTTTGTATAGTCAAAATTATACAATATTATTAAGTCGTTAATATTTAATGATACAATTATTTTCAAGTTAAAGTTGAAAGGGGGCCCACTAAGTGTATGGTGTCCCGGGGCCCAATCAATCACAATATTAAAAATTTATGTCGCCAAACACCTCCAAAACGGCTTGACCGATTTTAATGAAATTTTGTATGTATTTTCAATAGGTCTGAGAGAGTGAAGTAAACTATTTTTGATACCCCTAGGTCTAACACAGGGAGGGTGCTCAAACTGAGATTTTGAGATTTACAGTGGACATTTTTGTTTATAAATGGTTTAAAAGCTATAATAATAATAATTATCGGCTGTCATTGTTTAATCGTTAGTTAAATTATTAATTACATATTAGTATTAGTATTAGTATTTTATTTGTATATTGGTTAATCAGGCATACATCAAATTAGATTGTCGTATATTGCCTACCAATATGTTTCACTTATAGCCTCTCATCGGTTGTCTACTTGATATACAGTTGCAAATTGTCTGCGATCTGACGTAGTCGGGTTGCCTACCAGGGTGGCTGAATTGCACTTAATGTTTCGAATTACATCCAAAAGGATTTGAACAATCACAATATTTTAAATAGTTGTCATTTTTTGATAGCATTGCAGTGCATGGGATTAGCTAGTGTATTAATATAAATATATAATTTAAACTAATATTATATGTACTCTTAGTGTACCTAGTGTAACCTATTTAACGGGATGTGTGAAAGGATTTTCCGTTGATAAGTTTTAAATCACAGGCAAAAATCGTGCTCATATACGTGTATATACATGTATATATACGCTTATAGACGGTCGGTCGCCGGAATCATTTCTAAACGCGATTGCGAGGCGAACGCACCGATTTCGAGTGAAAAGCACATATAGACAAATTTAAAAAGACGTCGACTACACGATTCAGGCACGAACGGCGTGCGAAAAGACGAAACGGTCGGTGTAAACGCAAAAATCGGCAAAAAAGTCCGGCCGGGAGCGTATTTTGCGATAGACATTGCGACGGCTATGGATGACGCACAAATATAAACCGCACACAGGCGGCTTTGAGATATCGCGAGCTACGTGAATCAAATATAAAAGGGGGTGAAAAAGGCTTGAAAACGGTCGAAATGGTGTAAAAAACGTAAATTTTCGAAAATTTCAAAAATCGTCGAAATGATAAGAAAATAGATGATAACGCGGCCGCGGCGACGGAATTTTTTCATTGGCTCTTGCTTATTCGATCGCGCGAGTCTGGCGGAAAAAAACGGAGACTGTTCCTGTTTTATAATATAAGAGATGATACATAGAAGATAGAAGAAGATAAGAAGATAGAAGATAGATAGATAGAAGATAGATGGATAATATTTAATCTCTATGGACTCACTATATTATAGTATATTATATAGTTCAATTTTCTGTAAAGCTCGCCGATTTACATACATACACGTTGACCACTGCAATTTGATAATACAAAGCTAATACGTTATAGGTATTCAAAGTACACTGCAAATGTACGATAAAATAACCCGAAACGCACAAAATGAGAATATGTTCGTTTGCTACGATTTGCGTTGCCATGACATCTGTAGTGATAAATATAGTGGAAAAATCGTGGACGAGTTTAATATATTTCTCCACGGATTCACTATATCAAAAATTTCCATCGGAAATCTCAAAAGCCCTGTTTTTCCGGGGTTGGTCTTCTTCCTTTTTAAATTAGCCTATCTTCGGCCTAAAGGTCTAACCTAACTCTGTACTAAATGATCCCGTGTACTTCGTTGGCCGGCAACCAATAATTATTACAATAGCTTCAAAACCCATGATAACCATGGCAACCTAAGGACATACACACAGCCAGACAAACATTCTATCTCCTCCCGTGGTTGGTTTCCATGGTAATATGGACACACAGACAGGCATATATTCATTTATATATATATATATATATATATATATATATTGCAAAGTCGCGGTGGATTCAAATTACGCAGTATCAAAATAACTGTACCAACTTTCAGTTGCAAGTTATGTGGTGGAAATCCTGGTATCTCCAGAGAGTTCAAAAACTCCGTTGGATAATTTACTACATCATCGGGATTTGTTATTGAATCAACGGATTTGTATGTCACCAAATCGCCAGCAATTTTTGATTGAATGGTGAAATTCAGTGCGTGGACATCATTATTCGTTGCTGCAAGAATTGCTCGTTGACTTAACCAAGCATAATTCTTATAATTCTCACTAATGTTTGGGAAAACATTTTCAATAAGAACTAATTGAGTGTCTACAAATCGGCAAAAGTCGTTGGTAAGAGTAATTAATCCAGATGTCGCATCAACTGGGACTTTTCCATTTCCAAGATCTAACAATTCTTTTGAAAATTGTGCAGCACTTAAATGAAATTAACTGAGCAGAGAATAATGACTATCTGTCAAACACTTTATCACGCACCGTTGCTATTGGTTTGAAGTACATAAAAATAATATATAAAAGATATAATCTAATATATAAAAATAAGTCCGGTTTTCCTCCCTGACGCTATAACTCCAGAACGCACCAACCGATTTCCATGGTTTTGCATTCGTTTGAAAGGTCTTGGGCTACGTGAGGTTTATAGCAAAGAAAATTCTTGAAAATTCAGGAAAAATTCAACAGAAAAGTGTTGAAATCGTTTTTCACATACAGCGCCATCTATTATACATCTATTATATCTTTTATATATTATTTTAGAATTTTCTTTGCTATAAACCTCACGTAGCCCAAGACCTTTCAAACGAATGCAAAACCATGGAAATCGGTTGGTGCGTTCTGGAGTTATAGCGTCAGGGAGGAAAACCGGACTTATTTTTATATATTAGATATATATATATATATATATAGATTTATAAACTATAATGAGATTGATCCTTCTCATTTGTTGTCATTTCCAGAAAAGAACGTTAGGCCACTACCAGCTCAATTCTAATCAGTGGGTCTTCAACCATTTTCAAAAGTAAAAGTATATAAAGTAATACAAACTATCAACATAGATACATACAAATTATTATCATATCCATTAATCTTTTTTTGTTGAATATTTAGCATACAAAATATAAATAGTATGTATTAAATTACAAAAATAATATTTTAATGTACTATATATCGTGAATAATAGAACCTATTTAATGACCTCTCAATTGTATAATAGATACCATTGACATAATATAAGTGTTACGTTTATTAATTAATTACATTTTTATATTTTAATGTAGTTATAAAATAATTGTTTGTTATTACCTTTCTTTACTCCATTACAGTATATTATAATATGAAATATCACTGTTAATATTATAATAGTTTTGTGTGAAATCATAGTTATTATTTAGATAAATACAAACGACGAGTATAAACTTTTCTTTGCAATGGATGTACGTAATTTGATTAAATTCTTAATACAAAATAAGGTACTATTTTATAATTCTAGACACCAAATAAGTTCCTATTTACTTTGGTGTTTATGCATTATAACAACTAAGTAAACATTTAAAGTTTTTTTCATTATCATCTGTTGAAATTCATATAAAAAAAATATAAGTTTTAGTCGTAGGTACACGTCCATATTTCATATGGTGAGGTAATATAAAAAATCTATTAAAGTTAAACAATAGTATTATTCACTTTGTGAAACAAAAATTATTATATTAACTCAATAGCCTCTTATTATAATGAAAAAATGATTAACAATGTATTACGAACCATATTATGTAAATACAAAATCTTAATAACCTGAAAATTCTATATCTTATTTATTAATTTAATGCAAATTGTCACCTTATTATTCAAAATATTATTATTTCACAACTTAAATTGTACAAAGTTCATAGGCTCTACGGACTTGTCTCTCGGGACATCACGTGTTGCGGCCTATGGGTCACATACTCTTGTGTGCTAAGTGGAAAGTAAGCTCATGAAAAGGCTGAAATCTCACGCCACTGTTCTAAGATATTATATTATTTTTCTTTAAAATGCCACATATACAAAAATCCTAAGCCATATATATTATTTTTATTATTTGAAAAATTTTTTTTTTTTCATTTATCAAACCTCCCCAGAGGAACACATTTCTACGTGTTTACGGGTATTGACGAAACTTGGAGTCCCAAGCTTTCCCCTTCACGAACGCTCTGACGATTTAAACCTAATTTCAGATAGCCTTGTAGTAATTGCGCGGAATACAAACAAACTCGTAGAAGGAACAAAATCAGTCGGGTTAAAAATAAACCAAGATAAAACTAAAGTGATGAAACTACTCTCCAATGGTGAAAAAAATGTGGTAATCAATGATCATATGTCTCTGATGAATTTAAAAAGTTCAAGTACCTAGGAACGACTATTACTTATAACAATGACTGGAGTCTTGAAGTTATAAGACGTATTCACAAGGCAGAGAAGGCATATTTCGCGTTACATACATTTTTTAAATCAACATTTTTTTCTAGAAGAACTAAGATCAGACTGTACATGACCATAATAAGACAAACGGTAACGTACGAATATGAAATATGGCCAATTCGCCAGTTACTATACAATTAGAAAAAAAGCTATTAGGTTTTCAAAATAAAATACTGAGGAAGATTTGTGATCCAGTGTTTGATAGTGAGCTAAACGTATGTCGCAGAAAACCAAATATCGAACTAAGGTAAATCACTGAAGTTCCATTGTTGACGAGCTACATTAAGTGTCAAACAATCAAGTAGTTTGGCCATGTTATACGTAAAGTAGATACCGCTAGTACGAGAGCAGCAATCAAATGGTAACTAACGGGAAAAAGACGAAAAAGAGGGTCTAGAAAGCGATGGATGGATGGAATGAAAAAGGATCTAGAAACACTCGAAGTGACTGATTGGGAAGATAGAGTCCAAGATCGTGATTATCGAAAAACAGTGACGGTGGTGGCCAAAATTCTTACAGAATTATAAAGCCAAAAAGAAGAATTCATCAAACATTACATACCTACTATTATCCTGAAAATTTCACAAAGAACTTTCGAACTTATTTATTTTTATTTTTTCTAAGGTACAAAGACTTTTTAGATAATGCTTGATAAAGATTTTGTTCTACGTGGGTATTTTTCACTCCAATTTAAAATAACATTAATGACGAGTAAGTATTTGATGATCATGCATCAAATAATATACATCTATTCTTCCAATAAATTATGAAAAGTTAATACTTGCGAAAAATATACACACGAAGATAAGAAACTATATATAACAACAAACTATGAATTAATATAACCAATGAAAATACTAAAAACTCTAACAGTCATGTTGAAAAAAAAATATAGAATTTATTTAAAAAGAACAATAAATTATTTTTTTTATTATCAAGAATATTTTTCAAAAAATAATTTTATTTCGCCTTTAAATAACCCATATTATTATTTGGTTGTACACTTATACCTATTATAAAATGTCTTAACGTGTTAATCTAATGACAAAAAAATATGGCAGCGTGATAATATTGTAGGTAGCTATAATTTATATTCCTAGGAATGAAAAATCGATTTCAATCTATGCACAAAGTTAATATTCCGATGAAATTAATGGTGTTTGTTACACTTGTATTAATAATGTACTGATTTAAAAATGTGTGTTTTTTTTTTTTTGTGTCTTTGTACACGATAAGTGTTCGAAATAATGCTTCAATTTCAACATCATTATCTTGTTTGATGGGAAAGTCAATATTGTTGATGCATTCGGCAAGTGAAATTTTAAAATTCCCAATAGTTTTCAAAAGCGCCAGGTTTTTGATGTAACTCTAAAACAAATTAACGTATATACATGAATTTTTTCACTTTCGAACCATCAACAAAACAGCCGGTGGAATAACTGATAAGTTCAACCAAGTCCACAGATAACTTGTGTCACCACAGAGAGAGCATCGTCATCCACCACAAACGGAGAAACAGAAACACGAAATTGACCAAATCTGTTGACACGTTCTCAAGTGATGAGATGGCAAATATTCGGCAATATATTTTTAATTTTAGATCTGTTAATATTTTGACATTATTGTAGAATCGCAAATTGTATTTAAATATTTAATTCATATTTATGTGTTAATTGTAATGAGTTATGTTATAACAGTCATACATTTTAAATACGTGCAAAAAAGCTATTTCTTAATTTAAATAAAAATATTAAAACAATTGAATTAATCTAAATATAAGACATCAAATAAATTAACTAATTAATAATTAATTTAATAGTAATACTAAAGTAAATGGTTCTCTGAATTGTTTTATTATTTATTTTTAATTAACAAGTACTGAAATAAACAATACTCTAATGATTGTCTCCTCCATCTTTAGTGGTGTCCTCTTTTGAAAGATTTTGAGTCTTCAACATTTTTTTGAACACATGATTTTCACATAATGAAGAGGTTGTAAACATTTTAAACACTAAAAACAAGAAGTACACATATTACATAATGATCTTATTTTTTTTTATTTAAAGAAAGTTGAATAATAAATACATCTTAAGAGGATTTCAAACGCCATACATTTTTTTACAAAAACGACCTAAGATACTGACAAAAACTGAGGTGGGTACTTATAGTGATTCGATTTAAAAAATGTAAAGATGTTTGAATCGGTAAACAAGATTACATTGAATCGGTTAAAGCATATTTTTAATTTAATGTATTTCGTTTGTTATTGCATTGCTCCATACATGTTAATAAGGCTTGGTAGTATATCAATTTATATACAGTTCATTATACTGGTTAGATCTACCTATCACAGTTTAAAATTTATATATTACCTTCTCATATATTATATATATATAACACCTATTAATAACTAAGTCAGCGAAAATTGTTGCAAGGTTATTCCCAGAAAATTATACAATTTATGTCAAGCAACCGCTCACACACTATCGTTTTTTTTTTATTATTTAACTGAATACAAAAAATATTATTATTAATTAGCGTTTACTAGAATACGTACTTTTATCAAATTCCAAAGTCACTTCTAAATGATACTGAAAATACAGGAGTACACTTTCTAAAATAAATAAATAAACGGCATAGTGTAATTAATTTTATCAGTGAAACTATTCTAGGTTATGTTAAAATTGGTATACCATTGGCTTGGAATCAAAATTAGTTAAAGGGAGGAGGGGGTCTGTTAACTCGTGTATCTGATCCCTCCATGTACTTATCAAGAAATACTTATTTCCAACATTTTTCTAGGCCAGTATATTTTTAAATATGATTAGCATGTATTTGCACGGCCATCCCTAAACTCTATTGTTATCCGTTGGTTCAAAAGATACGTCAAGCACGAGATATCTAAAGTGACAGGCTCTGGTAGGCGCAGGAAGACTTTTTCAGTACAACCAATGGGAGATCAAAATATCATGTAATGGCTGGAAAGACTGACTTTCATATTATAACTATGTTCAAATAAATGCCCACCTATTACCCAAAGTAACTATAATCATGCGCTAAGGGTGACGGCATCTGGTTATAAGATAGACTTGCTACGTACGGGACCCCTCTACTCCGCTCCTACACATAGTTAGAATATACGAATATCTAAATATACTAGGATAACACATAGATGGTTGGGATGATGTCAGCGTAGTGCACAAGACCCTGGGAGAGCAGCATCATAATTATTAGCAACAGTCTCAGCATCCGCCAACGGCTAAATGATAGAACCCGAGCCGGTAAGTATATCTGTGGGAACTCCACGACGCGCAATAGATTCTATGAATTAGATCTTGGCACTGTGACAACACGACCGTGGGTAAGCGCACTTATTATAACGATACTCCGCATCGACCAAAGGCACATCTGCAACCCTGAGTCATAGGTCAGTGTTTGCACTATAAAATAGTCAACCACCTAATTATGATGGGCCCCATAGACTATGAGAACCGACGACGCAGTCCACCAGGGATCTAGTGAAGAGAGGGGATAGGACTATATAGGAGCCCTGGGATCGGCCCATTAGACAGACGTGATATTGCCACAGTACGTGGTATCCTGTACCTCTTCGACTTTTTGGTAGTCACTTTTTCTCTTTTGACTTAGATTATTTTCATTAACGACGTATTTTGGACTTAGAGAATATTCGAGCGATCGCTTATTTTCCAAGACACCAGTGATTGTCGTTAATACGAGTAGTCTAATAGTGTAAATTTAATTTTATCTTTTACAATTTCAATAAAAAACATCTTAACTACAAATTGTTGATCATTTGACGCTGATACCATCATCCTATCCTGTCGCCATCTCCTGTAAGCTGGGTGTACGCAACAGACTTTACATGATGAATATATTATATTTAGTCGTTTTACTTTTACTTCAATAAATTATGTTGTATAGGGATCTTACGATAGTTGTGAACCCCTCCTAATCATTATGATGATGCGAATAAGCATTTTCCGATATAATATGATTCATTACCTGTAATTATTATTTGTATGACTATAGATCAGCCGTTGCCCACCTGGGGGTAATTATCCCTCACCACCCAAGGAGTAAAACAAGATTTTTTAGGGATAAAGATTAAACTATTATTTTTGTTTTATGTACTTTATAATTATTATTATTATATCTGCATCAGTTATGTGTACTACGATTGCAAAAATAATTTTCTAATAATAGAATTGTTGTTTATCATTTTGGGGATTACCTTATCTTATGTCCAATTGACATTGATAATTGTATTTCATTTATTTTCGTCAACTTTTTTTTCGAGTGGGATGGGTTAATATCTAATCTGATTTATGGGTAATAGTCTCCAAAAGGTTGGGAACCGCTGCTATAGATAGTATTCACAGTAGGTTCTATAATTAAAGTAGTATGGACTCAATTCAATATTGTTCTCTTTTACTATGGTAGAAGGTACTGAAAATATTGTGTAGTAGTGAAAAATTTTGCACAAAATAATTTACCTTCCATTTTCTTGAGTATGATATTATCTATAACAATATATAATTGTGTAATATAAAATACGTTAGTTAATGTTTACCTAGAAACTATATTTTTAACTATAATTATAATCACTCCAATACTATAAATGATTTTAGCATTGTTTAAGATGGAGAGAGTTTTACTTAAAATATAAGAAGTGGCTATTTTATCTACCTATTTTTAAGTCCCATGTTGTGGTCCAAAATAAAAATACTGATTTAAAAATTGTTATCTTCACACTGCTGATTTGAATACTTGCTTGATTTAAATTTAAATTGTAACAGGGGCGGTGAAGGATTTTTAATAAGTGTTGTGTGTATGTGTGGGAGTGGGTGGTGATAATTTGTAAAAAAACATTTCTTACGGATAATTAATGTATTATAGGTAATATTTTCAATCTCGATACTATTTATGGTGATCTAGTATATAATATGTAGATAAGGAACAATAGAAATTGACAACACCATGTTTGAGTGTATGGAATAAATACACCAGGGGGGGGGGGCGTTATCCACCACGGTCTCACCAGGTTTATTAAAAAGGGTGTTATTCGAAAAAAAATTAAATATATTTTAGCCTCTGGTTCACTGTCGACTGTAGCGATGAAAATTATAAGAGCTAAACATAAATTTTTGATTGACAGGGTTTGGCAAGTTACTCAATTTATTGTAACTGGTTACAAGTTACAAGTAACTCAAAAACTATGTAACTGGTTACAATAGTTACTAGATGTTTTTATGTTGAATAACTAGATACAAATAACAGATATATGTAACTAGGTTATATTTATAGTTAAAAGTTACATTGGTAAATGTAAAAAGAATTATTGACCTGCCGGGGACTATGTAAAATCACGTTATGGTCATTATGTAAGGAAAAAAAAGATGTATTAACTATAATCGTACGACCACTGAAAAATATAGATTAATTATGAAAATCAAAATTAATGAATATAAAAATAAATCTTGAACTTGTATGTTTAATATTTTTAAACTGGTACCTATTATGCTTCAACATAAATAATATTATACAAATAATATAACCATGGATATTTTTAATTTGTATTTTTATTTCATAACCTGTTTACAGTTAATACAAAGCCATTGTTTTTGTTTTTTTCGTCAGTTTGACATTATTTATTTTCTCTCTCCCACTATAATTGTCGTTTAGAAGCACCGATTTTGTGATGTTAAATTAAATATTAAAGTGAAATACCTTAGTACAATACATAGAGTTTTGAGCATTATCTGTGTGTACGCGTTGATTTTTTTTTGAAGATATTTTGATTTATCTGTGATATATACAAGTATTTATATGTTGTAATATTATCTTACTCGTGCAAATAAGCACATAATATCTAAGTGAATAGTTATAGCAAAAAATATAGATTCACTTTTATATCAATTATCCAATCAGCAGTAATGAGATTATAATTTTGTAGTCATATTTAGACCAATCATAGCATAAGATGCTAAAATAGGTATAAAAATACGTGCTGGACATTGAAATAGCTTTCTTAAATATAATTCAATATATGCTATGTTTTACCTTGAGAAGGACAATGATGAGCAGCTAAAAAAAAAAAGTGTTGATATTCATCAATATAATATATTAAGAAACTAGCATTTGATTAAATTAAGTGGTCTTAAAATGTAAAGCACAATAATACCAAAGAGAAACATGTTATAGATCTCATATAAAATCTAATATTAATAAATCATGAAGATGTAAAATGTATCATAAGTTATATTTTAATGTACCCAGCTTATAATTTATTAAAAACCAATTTTTCCTTCGGAATTCGGAGATTCTCAAGAGAACAGAAGGAATCCTATGGTGAAAACCAAAGATTATCCGTAGAAACAAGATATTTGAGGTGGGTTATCCGGCGGTGTCTGGCCAAGAAGCTTCCAGAAGCCATATACTTTTATAATCCCTGAAATAACCTATTTTTCGGTAGGTATTTAATTGGGTGCATTACAAAGCTTATCCACTATCAAATACGAAGAAGTAGTTTCTCTAAAATGGTTTGGTCTGGTTAAGTTGGGTATACAACTATGAATCGGAGTGTTCTTGATGGAGGGAAAACACCCACTTCTAACAATGAAATAATTTTTAAACTATTTATTTTATACATAACCTCAGCTCTATTATAAATTAGAAAAACTTCATAAGTATTAAAATCAATTTAAATAATAGATAGTCTATAATAATTGTCTTACCTATTTGCATCGATGCTAAGACACAACTGAATCGATTGTTTTCTAATAAATACATATCTTTTTACTATTATAATTTATATATTATAGTAGGCACTCATCTTATTCAACTATAACTTAAATTTCAATTGTAAGTTATTTTATTATTTCTACACCCTATCGCATAAGAATTTCGTTCAAAATCAAATTGCCACGGGAGAAACCAACGACAAATTACAAAAAACCGCTAAAGTTGGGATTTTAATTTCTAACGCTTTGTTCATCACAAAAGAAAAGATAAAAAATAAATATTTTAATCAATTAAACTTATAGGCCTTAATAAAAAATACCAACATAAAATATCCAGACTGACAAACCCTTCTCAATCAGAATCGTTTTTCTTATACAATGATCGTATAAATCATTGAATTCAAGTTTAATACAATCCATTATATATTGACCCACTTTTAACCTACAGTTAGAGCAGAGCGACATCCACTTACTCGCTTTTTATAATATGATTTGTTTGTCAAATAATTATATACTCACCATCATACTTATACTCTATACCATCACTAACTGTTTAAAAAGTTATAATTTAAAAAATATTATGAATATTAATATAAACGTAATTATATTGAAAGAAGATTTTCACATTAAATGTTAGTGTATGCAGGTTAGTTAGCTGCCTATTATAATATTATAATGAAGTTTGGATAAGGTAATATAATTTGTATCTCATTTAAGTTAAACATATATTAATTAACTGATATGTTACCTACTTCTAAAAACTTACATTTTATAAAATTTAAATAGATTTTTTTGTGAAATTTCAGCCATATTTCCATGAACGAAACTTGGGTGCCGAATGCCATGTGGTCACTATCACATTCGATAAATTCGCCAACCACAAGACGAGGCCTGGGGAGCCCAGAGCTTCGTAGATTTTATATATTCTTTGAAGTTTATAAACTAATAATAATGATTATAATAACATACTCCTTACACAATATAATGAACTTAGAATTATATGGTAATTCTATATATCTTAGTTTAGATGAAAATGTCAGGAAAACTTTAAAAATGAAAAAAAATTTGTTTATGTTTAATTTAAGGGGTATGAAAATCATTGAAAAGTTTTACGAAAATGTATTTTTGTATTTCCAATTATATAGTTTATTGAGAAGTTTGAGAGGAAATACATCTATGATAAATATTGTAGAAGAAAAGTTAAGCTATGTTCTGTATAAACGTACATTTTCAAATATTTAATTACTAAACCCAATAATTAAAACTCAAAAAAGTAAAATATCACAAGTTTTAGGGCTAAATATTGGACTTTTAAAATAAAAGATCAAAAATCGACTGCTAAACAATCCTAGATAAACTTCTTCTCTTCATCTGGGATAATTGATGTTCATACTGTAATGTCCTCAGTAAGCTAAATTATTTGAAACACGAAACTAAGTTAAACTAAAATTCACATTTGTATTTAGTGTGTAAAGTGCCGTGTTAATGACATGTGCGTACACATGCAGATGCGCTCCAATATTTATTTTATACAGTCGCTTACACTTATGTCGGGGCCAAACGAATGTGCGGTTGGTGGCTTCGTCTACTTTTGCCGGAGGCTAATTAGGACGCATAATTTTAGGTAACATTCCACATAAAAAGCGCGCAATTTTCAAATTCATTTTGAATAAAACAATTTTTTTCTAGCATATTACTACGTGAAGGCAGGCTTCGTTTGTGCTAAAGGTTCCATTGTATTTGATGTTTGTTTACTTTGTTTTCCTAGTGTTACTCACTAGTGTGATATCGCCTAGCGTTGGGCAGAGCCACCAATCGCACATTCGTTTGGCCCCGACTAATGATCATTTACTAACATTTACACGACCCACATGCACACAAATAGAAAATTTCCTATATAGATTTCCTTAGAACCCCTTATGCCGGGAAGCTGAACAAGTGTAAAACTTGGATAAAAAGAGAAAAAAACAAACATGATAAATAAACCGTATATAAACGAACACGATGGCTCCTATAGCCATTTACGGGGAAATGGAAATAAGATATTATACTAATAATGAGAACCACGTTTTTATAAAATTTGTCCTACCGGCTGCTCTAGACGGTTACCGGTAACATAATATAATAATAATATACGAGAATACCGATCATGGTTGATTGAAAATTATATGCACCACAAAAAGGGGATACATAAACAACCAAAACACACTGTGCTCCATTTGAGGGCTTAAAACAGGGTTATTAGTCCAATCTTGCACAACAGCGTATAAAAATGAAATGTCTTCGCCCACCGACTTGACCAAACTCAAACGACGAAAAAAACAACGGGGCACAGAGACGATATATAACGAGAGATGGTGAAAGAGAGAGAGAGAGAGAGTGAGTGAGAGATTATTTAAATTAATCGGCTGATATTCTCAAATTCGATATCAGGCAGGTGTTATCTTTGATCTGCGGATCTTATCCCACGGGACAAGCACAAGAAACGCTGGTTTATGATGATGTGTGAAACGCAAACGTAAACAATAATTTCATAATTATAATATGTTTTAAAACATTTCACCCCATTCTCACATATTCTTTAAAATTTCATATGATCACAACAACTTCAAAACATTATAAATCAGTAATAACATTAAAAAACAGTGCCTATACCAGTTTTTCAAAAAATCAAATTTTATTAGGTTGGTAATTAAATAAACCATTAATAATAAGAATTTAGAATGGTTAATCTATTATTTAAGTATATAGCAAATAATAAATTCAAAAAAATGTGTTATACTAAATTTAATAATTTTTGTGTTTTCGTGTCTATCATGTAATTTATATTACAATTAATGTTATACTTAAATGATTAATAATTATTAAATTGAAAAATTGAAAAATTGGTTTGTTTTTTATATTGTCATTTAACACATCGTCATCAATAGATAACTGATTAGTTTAAAATAATAATTACCCAATTTATAGTTCACTATCGACTTTCTACATTCTAAAATCATAAACAAATTGTAAATTAAATAAATATTTCCTTACTAAGAAGTGTATTTAATTCAAGTATATTTACTGTAATATTTGATGAAATCAATAAAACATTTATTAATATGGGAGTTTTGTTACGACTTCAGTTGGGTGTAATTAGTCAAATTAAATATGAATGTATAAGTAGGTATGGTTTGAAATTGAACTTAACTATTTGTTCATAATGTTATCGTCAGGGTTACTTAAAAATAAGTAAACAGCCATCTTTTATAAGCTGTAAAACTAATTTATAACGATATAGCTCTTTAGTTAAATGGAATTTGCATTATAGGAAGACTAAAATGTATGGGATATAAGATATACGGGACTTTTGTTATTTTCCCTTGTTTTATTTATATGTTAGATTTAATTCAATTATAGGGTGTTCGTCTTAAGGATTTATTTTTACTGTTTATATGGTTGATTAAATTTTGTTTTATTTCAAATGAAGTAAAATAGTATATCAGCTTACGTGCAATAACTGTGAATGTATAAACGTAAATAGTTATTTTATGACTAGGGTTATGATTCATAAATTATAAAAATATTTAATAGACTTACGTCCTGACTTTTCTGTAAATTTTTAAGCATAATAATAATTTGTATAAGCTAATTAAGTAAAATAGTATAATATACTATCGTGAGCTTACTTTCATTAGCTGTGAATGTTTGAACGTAAATTTTTATTAAATAAGTAGTGTTAAATAATTTATGTATACCTTATATAATTAATAGATTTACTCATTTCCTCTGTTGGATATTCTAAAATATTAATTAATAAAGTTAATAAAATTCTAAGATTTAGGTAAGTTAGTCAGTTAATTCAATAATATTTTTAATAATTTCTGTTATTTTATTTTGGTATTCTATGTTTTATACAAGGTTTTGCACCCAAATGATTTATTCAGGTTTCGGGTTTTGAGTGCTGCATGTATTTGGGCGTTCAAACCCCTGAATAAAAATGTTAATGAAACTTTGGGTGTTAATAATCGTTATTAATCGGGTTATTGCTGGTTAATACAGGTGTTTAGTAGTTAGAAAAAACATAATTTTTAGTTATTTTTATTGGATATTTTTTTAAATGTTGAATTTTTTAACATGTTCGTTGTATCATGCACTACCTTATATTATAATAATTAAAACAATAAAGGGTTCAGTGCAACAACCAGATAAGTCCATTTTAATCAAAAATGAGATTTTATGGAATATTATCTGTGGAAGAAATATCTTTATTTTTGTAGAACAATCAGACAATTGGCTTTATTATTTCCAAAGATATCTCAAAAAGAATTATTTAAAGGTGAATGAGATAATGAATTTTGTTTGGCTTCTCCTGAACAATTGATAAAAGTGGACTTGTCTACTGCCATTTTGTGCTAAAATTGTCATACTGTCAAATCATGTTTATTATATTATTATTTTATGTGAACTATTATTACTGGCAATATTCAAATATACGTATCTCCGAGACCGGTCCGTTAGGGAATTTATAATAAGAGGTCTGTGAAACGGCATTGCCGTATTCATGTATTATAATATTTGATTTTCGTCATAATATTATGTAAAATATATATCCTATATTATCATTATCCGAAGTGTGTTATCTATTATTCATATTATTAAAACACTTAACCTTATAAACCAGTAAACATAGTTGTGAATGGTAAGCTTTAGGGAAATATGATACCATCGCCAAACAAGCACAACGCAATATATTATAATTACACACATTTTTTATATTTTGAAGTAATGATAATGCACTATATACATAATAAAATATTGTAATGCATAGCGCATATCAAATTATAAGATACTTACTACATAAACGATAAACGAAAAAGCGATCCGAATATTTTTCCAAACCTCAAAATTGACATCCAAATTGGTTCCCGAAATTCACACCACACACATCAAAATTGGTTCCTGATATTCTAGGTAAATGTAACACATCTGAATTGGTTTTTTTCCCCAAGGTTGGGTGCAAGTGATTGACATCGTGACGACCGGAGCACTGCAGCGTATATTTATAATAGTAATTTGTATTACATAGTGCATGTAACACTGTACGATAGTAATATAAACTTGTATGAGCGCGGCGGAAGGGTGTAAACTTTTGAAAAAGGCAAAATATGAAAAATATAAATAAAATCAATACGGAAAACGCAGCGTATTACGCCGGTCGTGCACTTATAGCTGCTCCGATATAAACCAATACCTTTTAAATTCGGCGGAATACGTCGTGTATAGCCCCGGCCTAACCTGACACCTACAATTAATACACCTATACAAACAATACCCGACACCTACAATTAATACACCTATACAAACAATACCCGATACCTACAATTAATACACCTATACAAACAATACCCGACGACCGCCGACCGCAGATAATAATACCAACGCAAGACAACGGACGACGAACATGTTCGCAGCTACGCGCCTGCGCATGTGACCAAATAGTATACAATACATTTTAAGTTAACTGTTCACGTCATTTGTCGACGATGAACTAATGTGACGCTCTCGCCGACAACGTGGTCGAGGTCCATGGTCGTATGAAGCTACGCCCACACAGCACAAGTCGGCCTATCGTAGCAGGTATACGACGCGCATGCGCCTTATAACATCTTACAGTTATGGTCAAATTTTTTCGTTACGAACATTTTTTTATTAGTCACCATGCCAGGCCCGCGATAAAAGCTATGCAATAGCTTAAATATGTTTGTTACAAATTTTTACCTGAATAGAATATTATTACTAAATTATTTATTGCTATTTGTAGATTCTGGCGGAGCGAGGAAACTAATGGTTTTTTATCCTGTATGCAAAATTTCTACCAGAAAGAGTATTTCGATTTCAACATATTATAGTATCTTATCTTTTGAAAATTGGTTCAAGATAGTACTTTAGAAAGGTCATTTTTCGATTTTCTCAATAGTTATTTAATGGCATGGGAAAAACCACTAAAAATGGGTTTTTAATTTCCAACGCTTTGTTTATCACCATAAAAACGAATAAAAACTATAATATCAAGTTGACTGTCACAAGTTTTTTGTGAACTTTCCTTAATTGCCATGAGATACACATATTGATGCTCAACATTTTTTAATGATTAGACATTAGACCTCAGTTATTTTAATTATTGCATCATATATGGATCTCATTTTAAATCCTCAAACTGTTATCATAATTAAATTCTACTATTAACTTTATATCAGAAAATACAAGCATAACATAAGTTTATCAAAAAAAAAAATGCCATGAAAACACAGAAGAGAAACTGGTATTATTGTGTGGCAATGGAAAAAAAAGGCTGAGCATCAAATATGATGCTCATGGCAGTCAACTTGATATTATAATATCAATTCAACTTACATTATATAAATAATAACAATATAAAATATCCAGACTGACAAACCGTCTCCGCTCAGAATCGTTTTTCTTATACAATAATAGTATATCATTGAATTCAAGTTTAATACAATCCATTATAGTGACCCACTTGTAACCTACTTGTAGCAGAGTGACATCCACTTACGCGCTTTTTTTTCTTTTTAAAAATGATATTTGTGACAAAAGCCACAGTTGTTAACCATACCTGCATAATATGTAGACAGTCCTAAGTTTAAAAAAAATGGGAAGGAAAATTTAAAATACTTTTTCCCGGGAACCAATTCAGATATACCTTTCGTAACAATCCGGGAACCAATTCGGACTTTAGGAACCCATTTGGAACACACCGGGAATGGGTTGTTATTATTTCCCGGAAGTTTGTGAACGGACCCGGATCCGTGAGAACATAGCTGATACTCTCATCGATTGATAGGGGCGCATGGTCAGGACTATAAAGTAGCCCTCGAAACGGCCTGTATTTCAAACGTGTACACCTGAACCTGGACAAGCACCTTCACGACAGTTAGGATAACACAAATAACTAACTAATTTTGGATTTAGAATATTTTCACTGAAACACACAGCAATAATAAATACAATTTACAATTACAAAAGAGTTTATGGTTATTACACCTGGATACTCATAATTCAACCAGAATCATCGTTGAAGGATTGATTACCTCGAAGCAACTCTAAGGAAAAGCAGGCACACGTAATAGCAGGATGAACCAGAATCAGGTAGCGAAGGCTAGCGTTATGTAAGTTGTAATATTTTATTTTTGCGTATGGAAATTGTAAGCTTGGGTCTCCGTTGGATTAACCCGTCAGTAATCGCGATGTGAGAGCGTCGCTCACCTCGTTAGTATTTTGAGAGTCACTTATTTATCTAACACTTGATTCATCTGATACTCTTTGTACCTTCAATCGACACATGTTTAAATATACTTTTGCAAATATAACAATTTTATAAATAATTCTTGATTAGATATCGACATGCAATGTTGTTAATATCCATAAATTGAGCGTTGCACTCACTCAATAGATAGACCTATAATAATCTACCTTTTCATAATATTTTTTCGTAAACTCAGACCTGTTTTTAAGAAGCACACAATATTCATAATACTACGCATATTATGCGTACTGTATAATAATCAGCAAAATATTCCAGACCGCTGGGGCTAAGTTGAATGATAATAAATAAATTTTGTATAAACAATTATAAATTAATTTTTAGTGTTTAACAATTTATAATTAAGAAAAATTGTAAGAACATTTTTGGTAAAAGATTAAAATATAAACAATTTTTTGTTGGTTTCAGTATTTTATGTTCATTGTATAATAAATAATGATGAATATACAACGAGGTGAGTGTAGCACTCACTCAATACAAATGGCGGGACTATGCATAACGATACTAACGACGGGTTAAATAAATTCACTGAACATTTTTTGGCAAAAGTGCGTACATTATCTAACACTGTACATTTAAGTTAGTTGAGAATAATATACAGAAAATTAAATTAAAATAAAACTGTGAAAAAATTATAATAAATAGTTAGGTAGAATAGGAGCTACAATGGAATAAAAATGGAAAAATAGAAATTGTTGAAAGAAAGATTGAAATGTTATAAATAATTGTGAAAAATAAAAGTATTAAAATGATGAATATATAAATTATATAGAGATTAAATGAATAAATATTGAGATATAAATAAGAATTAAATTGTTTCAAACATTTGCTACGTACGGGACCCCTCTACTCCGCTCCTACACATAGTTAGAATATACGAATATCTAAATGTACTAGGATAACACATAGATGGTTGGGATGATGTCAGCGTAGTGCACAAGACCCTGGGAGAGCAGCATCATAATTATTAGCAACAGTCTCAGCATCCGCCAACGGCTAAATGATAGAACCCGAGCCGGTAAGAATATCTGTGGGAACTCCACGACGCGCAATAGATTCTATGAATTAGATCTTGGCACTGTGACAACACGACCGTGGGTAAGCGCACTTATTATAACGATACTCCGCATCGACCAAAGGCACATCTGCAACCCTGAGTCATAGGTCAGTGTTTGCACTATAAAATAGTCAACCACCTAATTATGATGGGCCCCATAGACTATGAGAACCGACGACGCAGTCCACCAGGGATCTAGTGAAGAGAGGGGATAGGACTATATAGGAGCCCTGGGATCGGCCCATTAGACAGACGTGATATTGCCACAGTACGTGGTATCCTGTACCTCTTCGACTTTTTGGTAGTCACTTTTTCTCTTTTGACTTAGATTATTTTCATTAACGACGTATTTTGGACTTAGAGAATATTCGAGCGATCGCTTATTTTCCAAGACACCAGTGATTGTCGTTAATTCGAATAGCTAGTCAGTATAACTCTTTGTCTTTAACAATTTTCAAATATATATACCTCGAACCACAATTTGTTGCTCATTTGTCGTCTCTACCATCTACCTATCCTGTCACCTTCTCCTGTAAGTCGGGTGCACGCAACACATTGAATAAGGAGATTGTTGTGCTTGTTAAAAAAGGTTATACCCTGCATTTTATGTGTTGAATAATATAATTGAGTTCTAAAAAGATTTTTGTATATGCAAAGAATAAATCATTACGTGTTGAACGTGTGGCATTTATTGCTACGAACAATATACATGAAAATAAAGAAAATTCGAGAAAATCTTAAAAGTAATTTTAATTGGTGAAAGGAATTTGATTCCTGAGTGAAAATAATTTAACGGCTAGCCTAGAATAAGTGAATTTTATAATAGAGAATAAAATAATTAATGGGAAAAAATTTAAATGGTTCATTAGGGGTATAAGAATTAATTAAGCTTAGGTATTAAATTGATTTAGATTAATTGAATAGTAGTATACGTTTAAATAAATAAAAGTAATCAAGGTGTTGAATATTGATTATAAATTTTATTGCACTTAAAATTATAGGCACCACAGACCGACAACTTTGGGCAACGCCTTGGAAACGTGTTAATATAGGGGAAAAGATACTTGGGAGAGTATAAAAACAATCTTACATTGAGCGTTTGAACATACAATTTCGTTAAGAGCTCCAACAATAGGATTAAATACGAATGTAAGAAGGAGAGAGCGTTACGATATTTGGTAGCAGGATTGAAGAGTTATATTCTAAACTCTGTACTGCAAGTAATGAAGGATTGCCGAATAGTAAATCAAAAACAGTTAGGCGTCAAACTAAGAAATAGGCGATGATAGTATTTATGAATGAGTTAACGGATTATTTATATTTGGTATTAAAAGGTAGGTTTCCTAAATCGTTAGAATCAGCTATGCAAATCACTCAGGATAAAGAAATAGAATACCAATCTAAAATAAATATCACAATGTTACAGGATTAGATAGAACAACACTATTTTCAGTACTTCTGTGAAATATTTTGTTTCAAGTAAAATAATATATACTATTAGCTTACCTCTAAGACCTATGAATGCAATGAATAAACGCAAATCGTTATTAAATGATTAGTATTATAAATTATTATAAACTATATGTAATCAATTAGTGAACTTACGTTTTGAAAGTTCTGTAAATATAAATGATTATAAATTATTAGAGTTATTAAAATTAAGTAAAATAATATATACTATTACATATGAGCTTAGTAGCTTACTTTCAATAACTGTGAAGGTGTAAACGTTAATTGTTATTAAATGATCAGTATAAATTATAAATTAAAAATTATTTAAATAATTAGTGGACTTACGGTTTTCCAATTCTGTAAATATTAAAAAATAATAATAATTTTAAGTTATTACAATTAAGTAAAATAGTAGTTTTAATATTATATGCTTACGTTCAACAGCTGTGCATGTTTAAACATTAATCGTTATTAGATAAGTAGTGGTAAATAACTTATGTAGGTACCTATATAACGAATAGACTTACAATTTCTAGATACTGTAAATTAATATTGATGATAATTATTTAAGTTATTAAAATTCTAAGATTTGGATTAGGGCAATCCGTTAATTCAATTAAATTTTTCATATTTTCTGTTTTAAATTTTGGTATTTATTATGTTTTATAAATTATTCAATTCATGTTATGTATTCAAATTCAACAAAATAACACGTTCGTCGTATCTATGAAAATATTATTTCACTAAAATTAAACTTAATAACAGAACACCCAAAAAAAAATCAAGAAATCATCTTCCATTCAATTGGTACAAACCATAAATTAATAACCTTTGTCAAAGTTATTAAATAATATATACCTAACAATTTATAAGCAAAAAACTTTTAAAATCAATTATATCTAATAAAACTTCCATTGTAAATTAACTAATGATTTATCCTTTATACATTTTCCTCTGAAAGCTATAGAATTAGCTTTAGGGGTTTTGTCAGGATTCAAATAATTAAACTAAAACGCAAGACTTGGTATTGCTCAAGTTTATTAGACAATTAAATAAAACGTCGCCGAGGCGTAAAAACGGTTACAACATTAGAAAATACAATTGACGGCGGTTCGACCGAGAGCACATGCGCCGTGCTCTACGGTAACGGCGAGAGGAAAAAAAAAAAAAAAAAAAAAAAAAAAAAAAAACTGATCGTCACGGAGTGCAGCGGCGTCGACGGACTGGTCCGTCGCCCGACCAGTGCTGCCCGAGCGCATACAAAAAAAATAGCTAACACCTCTATATGGAAACTTACATTCACCATAAAGGTTATACGGAACTGTTGTTATTTTCCGTTGTATAGCAGGGCTTGAAACCAATTGAAAAAGGGTGGGTAAGTGGGTGTCACTCTGCTTGTACTGTAGGTTAAAAAAGTAGGTCAATGAATAATAGATGGTATTAAATTTGAATTCAAAAAGGTTGGTAAGTGGATGTCACTCTGCTGTACAGTAGGTTACAAATGGATCACTATAATGGATGGTGTTAAATTTAAATTCAATGATATAATATCATTCTATAAGAAAAATGATTCTGAGCGAAAACGGTCAGTCAGCCATATTAGTGAAGTTGGCCCCCCAATTTTGCCCAAACAATTTCAAACCTGCACAAATATTTTGTAATACTTTGCAAAAATTTTCAAATCTATTATTAGAATTTGCAAACTTCAACTTTAGCCGTGGGATTTATTTCAAAATTTGGGGGGCCAACTTCACGTAGCCCCCCACAACCGCCGATTAATCCCAGACTAGTGTCAATATTCTGCAAATACTTTGCAAATCTATTTTTAGAATTTGCAAACTTCAACTTTAGCCGTGGGATTTATCGATCGGACGTTGTGGGGGGGGGGCTACGTGAAGTTGGCCCCCTAATTTTGAAATAAATCCCATGGCTAAAATTGAAGTTTAAAAATTCTAAAAATAGATTTGCAAATTATTGCAAAGTATTTGCAAAATATTTGTGCAGGTTTGAAATTGATCGGACAAAGTTGGGGGCCAACTTCACTGACATCAGTCAGCCTATGATATATTACCAAGTATATTTGATGATATTATTGTGAATAAAGTAATTTATATATAACCTATTTACGTGGAACCTTGTTTTCAATTTTCAATACTTGGCTATAAAAGTTGAACATTTTATACATTTTTAACTACAAAATAATTATTAAATTTGAAATTTGAAATTTAAATGCTTATAAAAAAAATTGTGCCTATGTATTTTTAATATTTTTTAACTGCTATTATAAGGATATATCAGGAGCCTTATATTAAATTTTCACGCTTTTCTACCCGACAAATAAAATTTAATGGATATTTATAAAAAAAAAAACTGAAAAATTAGAAAACTGACAATGTCCGTAAACACCTCAAAAAGAGTCAAATTATTTTCAAAATTTTATTGTGAATAGAAAATGCTAATATAAACATTCAGTGAAATTTTCAAGTATTTACAGTCATACGTTTTTTAATTACAACAAAATAAGAAAATCGTTACATGACAAATCGAGTGAATATCAAATGTTGTAAAAATATGAATTTCAAACGCTCATAAAAATTTAATTTGAATTTCTTGTAGACATTTTTTTTTTTTGATCAAGGTAGACAAACTTATGTAATGTATTACATTTTCAAATCATAGATTTAAAAAAAATAATTTTATGAATTCTCAACTCATAATAATTTGCCAATTTTCGTGATTTTTCTTTATTTTGTCAAGATTTGAACTATAAATGCTTATCAATAAAACCCTGACTAACGATTTTTAATTTTTTTCATCTGCCTTTGAAAAAATAACCTAGGTACCTTCTATTAAATTTTCAATTTTTTTTAACTAACAAATAAAATTATATTGATATTTATAGAAAAAAAAATTAAAAAAATGGAAACTGAAAATGTTCATAAACAGCTTAAAATAAGTCAAAATATTTGGAAAATGTTAGGGTGTATAGAAAATGCTATATATTCAGTCAAAATTGCATGTACTTACGATCATTTTTTTTAGAGTTGCACCAAAAACCAAAATCGATTTTCTCAAAAACAGATTTTGGGTAAAAATTCCCGTTTTTCCTTAATTTTTCTTTTGTTTTTCACGGTGCTTTTGAAAACTACTTTTGACCCCCCCCCCCCCCCCCAAAGTACCAACTAGATTCATTTTCTTATAAGAAAAATTACTATTGAAAAAAAGCACTTTCCAAGCACTTCTACTGTTCTAAAAGGTGATGACAGACAAAAAAAAAAATTTAAAAAAAAAACACACATCATTGTAAAATCAATACATTCATCACTTCGCTCAGAATCTAAAATAATGGTATTGGTTTTAAATTATTATACCAGTTTCCAATTGCTTTCTCTTTATTTTTTGAAGTTTATTTTAAACGGTTTGTGCCGGTTTCTAAAATCAATTTCAAGTCCTGAACTATTTACGTTTATTCATAGTTTATTAATTTATTTGAATCACAGAATTACCTTTTGTGTAAAGTAAACTTTTCAAAATGTTTAAGATACCAACAAATTTAAAAAAAAAAACGTTATTTAAAATTATATTTTCCGTTTATGTTTTAAATTATTATACCGATTTCCAATTAAATTCGGTTTCGGTTTTAAATGTAATACCGGTTTCCAATCATCTTGAGTTTCTTTATTGATTTAATTTTCAGTTTTTTTTCACGGTTTATAGTTTATACCGGTTTTATAAATATTAAATACCAATTTCAAGCCCTAGACTATAAAGATACAGGGAGTCTGTCTTAACAGTTTTACTGTGTGCTTCTACGAATGATCTTTGTTTTATTGTTAAAAAAGTAAAATATAACATAATAATATTATGATCTTACCATCTATAACTGTGAATGTAATGTGTAATGTAAATCGTTATTAAATGATCATTGTCATGAATTATAAATTATGTAATAATTATAAATTATAGTGGACTTACTTTCTATACTATGTTCATTTTCTTCAAATATAAATATGTATCAATGATTATAAACATTATAATTATTAAAGTTATTAAAATTAAGTAAAATAGTATATACTATTATATGAGCTTACCTTCGTCACCTGTGATTGTATAACCGTAAAACGTTATTAACTGATTAGTAATATGAACTAAAAAAAATGATGTAAAAAAAATAAGTGACCTCACCATTATGAACCTGGGCTGGAAATGTATAAACATAATAAATAATAATTATTAAAGTTGTTAAAATACTACGATTTAGAGTAAAGTTAACCAGATATTCAATAATATTATATTTATATAAATAGATAAGCTTGATATTGAACATAGATATATGTTGATATAATGTAAATGTTGAAAGTGTTTAACAAATGTATCAATTTATCCTTTATAGTTGAATAAGCTTTCTTTTATACACTGTAAAACCTCAATCAAATAAACAATTGCCTATATCGAACTCCTTAGAAACGGTTGGTATATGCATACTTCATAAATATAAATTAGTATCTATATCGAATTATAAATTACATTTAAAATAAGTGGACCTACACTTTGTCTGTTCAGTACCTAAATATAAATATGTATAAATTATTATAAACATAATAATTGTTAAAGTTATAAAAATTAATAAATTAGTTTATACTATTATAATATGAGATTACCTCCAAAAGCTGTGAATGTATGAAAGTAATTTTTTATTAAATAATTAATATTATGAATTATAAATGATATGTATACAAATAATAAGTTCACTTACATATTGGCAGTTCTGTAAATTAATTACATAAAAAATGATTAAAGTAATTAAAATTCCACGATTTGGATATGGGTAATCAGTTAATTCAATTATATTTTTATATTTTCTGTTTTTAATTTTGGTATTTTATGTTCTATAAATTATACAAATCCAATGATGTATTTAAACTTAATAAAAAAACGAAAAAAATATTTCACTAAAATTAAACATAATAACATAACACCCAAAAAAGATCGAAAAATCATCTTCCATTCAATTGGCACGAACCGCAAATTATTTTTGGTTATATAAAGTATCCAATTTTTTCCTCTTTAGTTTTTGAAGTTTGTTTTAAACGGTTTCTAAAATCAATTTCAAGCCCTGGACTATTTATATTTATTCATAGTTTATTAATTTATTTGTTTAAATCGCATAATCGCCTTTTGTTTGAAGTAAACTTTCCAAAATGTTTAAGATACCAACAATTAAAAAAAAAATACCGTTCATTAAATAATATTTTCCGTATTTGTTTCAAATTATAATACCGGTAACAATTTTTTTCCTGTTTTGGTTCTGAATTTAACACGAGTTTTCATTTTTTTGCGGTTTGGGTTTTGTTTTATAATACCAGTTTCCAATTATTTTCAGTTTCGGTTTTAAATTTAACACCGGTTTCTAATCATCGTGAGTTTCAATATTGATTTACTTTTAAGTTTTTTTCACGATTTATAACCGTATTATAAATACCAATTTCAAGCCCTGGACTATAAAGATACAGGGAGTCTGTTTTAACAGTTTTACTGTGTAAATGTGCCAATGATATTTGTTTTATTATTAAAAAGTAATAAATAGAATATAATATTTTGAGCTTACCATCTATAAATGTGAATGTAATGTGTAAAGTAAATCGTTAATTAATAATCATTGTCATGAATTATAAATTATGTACACAATTATAGTGGTCTTACTGATTATACTAATTATTGCGACACTTATTGTTATCATTATTATATATTACTATTATAATGATTAGTATTATGAATTATAAATTGTGTAAAAAGTTATTGAACTTACCATTATCGTGAACCTGGGCTGTAAATGTATAAACATAATCATTATTAAAGTTATTAAAATATTACGATTTAGATTGTAGTTAACCAGTTATTCAATAATATTACATATATTAATTTAAATAGGTAAGCTTGATATTGAACATAGATATATGTTGATATAATGTAAATGTTGAAAGTGTTTAACAATCAATTTATCCTTTATAGTTGAATAAGCCGCTTTCTATTATACACTGTAAACCTCATACAAATAGAAAATCTCCTATATTGAGTTCTTTAGAAATGGTTGGTATGCATACTTCATAAATATAAATCAGGATCTGTACTGAATTATAAATTACGTTTAAAATAAGTGGACCTACACTTTGTCTGTTCAGTACCTAAAAATAAATATGTATAAATTATTATAAACATAATAACATTTAAAGTTGTTAAAATCAAGAAAAGTAGTATATACTATTATTTGAGATTACCTTCATCATCTGTGAATATATAAACGTAAAAAATTAATAACTGATTAGAATTATGAATGATAAATATGTAAAAAAATTAATGAACATAGATACCAGTATGATGCTGGACTGTAAATGTATAAACATTATACCTAATTATTAAAGTTATTTAAATACTACTATTTGAAATAAAGTTATTCAGTTATTCAATGCTATTATATTTATATTTGTAGCTACAGTTTGATACTGTTCATAGGTATTTGTTGATATATTGTTAATATTAAAAGTGCTTAACAAATGTATCAATTGAACCTTCAAAGTAGAATATGCAGCTTTCTATTATACACTATAAAACCTCTTTATAGCGAAATCGCTCTGTGGACTGTGGTTAAAGGAATATTTGTTATATTGATACTAAAATTTGCGGGTTAATATAGGGAAGACGAGCCTGTTATTATTTCCCGTATTTAGAAGATTTCCTTCTTATAGTGTGTCCATTATAAGGAGATTTCATTCTTGGCATATTTGATTGAATTGTGTTTTATTACAAACTAATAAGTAAAATAATATAAAATAAGCTTACTTTCAATTACTGTGAATATATAAACGTGATTTGTTATTATTTGATTAGTATTATGAATTATGTAAAAATCAGTGAACTTACCATGATGATTCTGGACTGTATATATATAAACATAATAATTATTAAAGTTATTAAAACACTATGATTTGGAGAAAAGTTAATCAGTTATTCAATTATATTATTAAAGCTTAAAATATTATATCAATAGGCTAAAATATTTAAATAATTATTGGACTTACGATTTTCCTCTTCTGTGAATGTAGCATAACAATTATTTTAAGTTGTGAAAATTAAGTAAAATAGTTTATACTATTGTGAGCTTACTTTCATTATCTGTGAATGTTTGAATGTAAGTTGATATTAAATGATTAATGTTATGCATTATAAATTATAAAACAATTAGTGAATTTACGATCTGTCTTTGCTGTCAATGTATAAAGGTGTAGTTATTTTTAATTTTGATATTTTATGTTTTATGAATAATGCAACTACAGTTATGTGTTCAAACTCAACAAAATAACACGATAGTGGTATCTATGTAAACAATATTTCACTTAATGATACAATCCCCAAAAAAATCAACAAATCGTCTTTCATTCAATAAACAACATTCCCACCACAAATTAATGATCTACGACAAAGTAATCTGTATTTAACAATGTCTAATTAAAATAACACAGCAGTTCAATAGGATATCCAATAATACAATAATAGGTTTTCTAATACAGATTCATTTATTTTAAAGCAGTTTCCGTTATAGGGTGACTTAAATACACGATTAAGGTTATACGGGACTTTTGTTATTTTCTGTTGTAAAAACATTAAAGTCTTATAGGGAGTCCGTTTTAACTCTTTTACACATAGTAAATTGAGTAAAAGAATTTTGTATTATTATTAATAATAAGTCGAATAGTATATACTATTATGAGCTTACCTTTAAGAACTGTATATGTAAACATTGCATAAACGTAAATCGATATTAAATGATTAGTTTACTGTATTATTAATTACGTAAAAAATAAGTGGACTTACGTTTTGTGTGTAAAGTACCTAAATATAAATATGCATAAATTATTATAGACATAATAATAATTAAAGTTATTAAAATTGAGTAAAATAGTATATAATATTATAATATATAAGCTTACATTCGTCATCTGTGAATGTATAAACATAAAACGTTATTAAATGAGTAGTATTATGAATTATTAAATATGTAAAAAATTACCATTATGATCCTGTACTGTAAATGTGAAAACATAATAATTATTTTAGTTATCAAAATACTACAATTTGAAGTAAAGTTAATCAGTTATTCAATAATAGTAGGTATGTATTAATATAAGCAGTTACGGCTTGATATTGAACATAGGTTTTTGTTTATATCATGCTAAAGTCAAAAGTGCTTAACAATTATATAAATTTTCCTTTAAAGTTTACTAAACAAATTTCCATTATACACTGTAAAACCTCTTTATAACGAAATCGCTCTGTGTTTAAAGGAGTGTGCGTTACAGAGACACTAAAATATATAAGATATAGGATATACGAGACTGTTGTTACTTCCCGTACCTAGTTAGGAGATTTTCTTCTCATAAGGTATCTGTTATAAGAAGATTTTACTGTTTAAATATTTGATTGAATATTGTTTTATTATAAATGGTGTAAAATAGCATATGAGCTTACTTTCTTCAGCTGTGAATGAATAAACGTAAATCGTTATATAATGAGTAAGTAGTGTTTTGAATTATAAATTATATAAACAATTAGTGGACTTACGCTTTGTCTGTTTTTTATCTAAATATATATATATGTATAAATTAATATGAACATAAATAATTGTTGAAGTTATAAAAATTAAGAAATTAGTTTGTACTATATTATAATACGAGCTTACCTTCAAAAACTGTGAATTTATGAACGTAAATCGTTATTAAATTATTAATATTATGAATTATTAATGATGTAAACAATTAGTTCACTTACATATTGGCAGTACTGTAACGTATAAACATAATAATTATTAAGGTTAATACTAAAGTTTGAAGTAAAGTTAAGCAGTTATTCAATAACATTATTAATATTTCTTGTTTTCAAATTTGGCAATCTATGTTTTATAAACAATGCAAATCCAGTTATGTATTCAAACTGAACAAAATAACACGTTAGTCGTATCTATGCAAATAACATATCATCGAGACTACACTTAATAAGACCAACTATAAAATTCACAAGAATCGTGTCCTACAGCATCATAAGAATATCAAGTATAGACCTGAGCTACACCTCACCCTCCCCCCATCAAATTTCAAACACTTTTTACGCCTTTGTGTGGGATTCATAGAGGTTGAATTGAAAATTGACGAGTGATGTAGGCCATCATGACATCAATAAGAAAGTAATAACAACCAATAGATCAATGAACAATGAGTATTATGCTCAACACTTTAATTGAACCACTGTTCTACCAAATTCTATGCATTGTACACGTAAGTATGTGTTCAAGTTTCAACATTAAACAAACTTCTCATTAACAACAAAAAATAAATGAAGTTTTGTATATTTCAATTACTTAAATTAACTATTTAACCCCAAAAAAACAAAAACCCCAAATGTCCCTGCATTGATAACATTACCAATAAAACGTTAGAAGAAATTTATCTACCTAATATTATAGAACTAAAAAATATAAATAATACTTAATCTGTTCAGCGCTTTCATTCAGCGCTTGTACTAAATCATTAAACTAAATTAAGCATACAAATATACAATAATAATTATAACAACTATAGAAGTAATAGCTATAACTGTAGGGTTCTAAATTTGAAATATTTCTCTTGAAATTTTTTAATTAAAATATTTGAAAATTGAAAATTTCACTGTTCTTGAAATATTTCAATGAAATTATGAAAAATATTTTTTCCTCTTTTAAATGTGTTCGGTTATAGATAAGAAACAATAAATTAATTACACACTTAGAATTAAAGAAAAACATATTATTTTTGTTGATTTATTATTTAATATTTGTATATTCTATATCTTATAGTGCTGAAAAATATTCCTGGTATTTTTTTACAAGAGTTTTAAAATATTGTTGTATATCAGAAAAGATAATGGCTTGAAATAGAGTTGAAGTTAATTCCAACAATAAATGAAATAATAGTGTATTTTTAGTAATTATAAAGTGTACAAAAGTCGTATAATATGTGTGTATAAGTGGCTGAGTGATGTGAAAGTGCTTGGGCTTATTATTTAATACTTCGATCATATAGTTTGTTATAACTATTATAGATAAACAACTTAAAAATACAACTTAAAAATTAAATGTAAATATGTTACATATTTTCTTTGTTTCATACAATAAACCAACTTTTAAAAATATTCACTTAGAAGTTGACGACCATAACATTTTAGGTATAATAAACATTTTATTTTTATTTTTCGTCAAAATGAAATATTTCACGAAAAATTCATGAAATATTTTAAGAAAATAAATGTCATGAAATTTTAAAACCCTAGCTATAAGGTATCATGGAAGTATATATACAATTTATAATTATAGTAATAATAAGTAAAAGTGTCCTTACCATTGGCAAAACATGCTAAATAAATGTAATAAAGTAATTATGAATTAGTTTATATTTACACATTTGACATAATGGAAAATTGCATGACAAAATAATTATAAAATATTATATGCAATAAATGTTTTATTTAATGTTGAATACAATTTAATATTAATAGTCAATTATAAGCTGTAATAATATGTTCATAAGGATATAATTTTTTTTTTCAAAATATAGAGATGGAAGCTATCATATATGTATACAGATATTTGAAAAGTCACACCATTAAATAAATAATTAATCAGTGAAAAAACATTGTGTGTTTATTTGCAAGTAATAAATTATACTAGGTAGGTATATAAAAGATATAAATTATTAGGTTCCTCAAAATAACTAGTCTGTTTAAAGAAAGATCTATTTTAATTTAAAATAAATGTATTATATTATTACCAAACATACCACCGGATTCTTGATCAGCAAATATACATAGAAATATAAATAATATTTAATTTGTGGATATTATGATAAATATAAGAGTTTTTTTGTAGATATTTAATTAAAGTATAATTCATAGTGCCTTAAAACTGTCCACCACTACGCAGATATATTTTTACGTTGACTTACTGTTGATATTTAAATATGATGATAAATAAAAATAATCAGTGCAAGGCGTATTTATTTATTTTTAAGTTCTGAATTATAAAAATATTTAAAAAAAAATAACTCAGTGGTAAGTGAGCTTAGACGTATGTTGGTTTCCGTAGCCGTAGCCTTTCCAGGTTCTGTTCCCATGTAGTAAGTATTTATCTATTTAACTATTTATATAAGAGTATAATTATTAGTAATTAGTAATTATCTATACACATTTAAAGAATAACCCGACTGACTGATTTATCAACGCACAGCTCAAACCACTAGACGAATCAAGCTGACATTTGGTATATAAATAGTTATTGTGATGTAGGTATCAAAAAGTGTTAGAAAATGTAAAGACCTAAGTGAAAACCAGAAGGTTGTTATAATACAACAGTTTCGCAATCTGCCAGGCAAAATAAAATTTAAACATACACCCGTAAAATAATATAAAATTCCACAGTATTAACACATAAGATTTACAAACTAACGATTCTGTTTTCGTATATGATTCCGCTAATAAATTGATCACAATATATTGTCATTTTTATCGTGCACACGATTGCATTATAGCATACTATCTGTTATTATTGTGCTTGAAGGAGAAAAATAAAGTCACTGCTATCGTAAATCTTTACTTTATTTTTATTATTATTCTCACCGTTAAACTTGACGGCCGGTTATTGTCAACGTCGGCGCCATCAGTAGTTGCCGCGTAAGTCCGCCAGCAACGTACATATGTTGTGTGAGAAGTCACCCAGGTAATCCAGGTAGAATTCTGCCTACAGCGTCACTCCACCACATCCCAAGACATCAGTAGTTTTAAGTTAGTTTAAGTATCATCCCATGTTTTTGTGAGCTCTGTGGAGATTGCACCAAACCGATTCGACCACAGATACCCCCTCCCTATAACTAAATTGCACCATCCTAATTCCCGTGTTATGTCTTTTCCGTCCTATAGTCGTTGTCGTGCGTAGAATTGCCTATCCGCCAAATATCAGGTAAAATCATTCTCGGGCTTCACCGAGTGGTCCTTCGGATTTTCGCCTCCGTTGTCGGGTGCAAACATAAACTGGGGTTAGAAGCTAAAGATTTGAGGTGATCCTGTATAGTTGTAGCTATTGCTTTATCAATTTTAACTTCGTTAGTTTCAAGAAAATCGTGTAGGACTGGAAATGTATCGATGGAATCTTGTTCTACTTTTAGAGCTCATCGTTGAAACTTGATTATCATTGCATCAACTTTGTCTTCCACAAAAAACTTTTGAATGTCTTTGCATTGCAGAGTTAAATTAAAATTGTCGAGGGCACCAGGGTTAGGTACGCCAACCGTTTCAACCAGTTTTCATCGGTCACCAATTCTAGGTAGGAACTTGCAAGTTTTCCATCATAGCCCCTTTCCATAAAGAAAACCCTAAGTTCATCACGGAGCTCAATCAATCTTGATAACACTTTATCTCTTGACAGTCAACGAACTTTACACTGAAGTATAAGCTGTTTGTGTTCACTTCCCATTTCATCACACAAAACACCAAACAGTCTGGAGTTTCTAAGCCTTGCTTTAATAAAGTTGACGATTTTAACTGCATCATCAAGATTTTTTTTCAAGATTGATTGAAAGTCAAAACAGTAAAGGTAGCGATATCGACGTTTAGAGAGCCAAACTGTAACCGGTTAATGTATGGTCTTTTGGTAACTCTAGTGTCGATAGAGGTACATCACTGAAAAGTGCGTATACGACAAAGCCTTGCTTTAATAAAGTTGTCGATTTTAACTGCATCATCAAGATTTTTTTTGAGACACTCGTCCATACCTTTAACTGAAAGAGTCTCTCTATGTATGCTACAATGTGTCCATTGAACTAAGGGAGCAACTGACCTAACTCTGGCAATTAATCCAGTATGAATTCCAGACATAGCACGTGCCCTATTAGTTGTCAAACCTACACACTTTGACCAATCTACTTCGTTTTCTTTTATAAAGCTGTCAACAGATTTAAAAATCTCTTCGTCAGTTGTTTTTGTCGACAAAGACTGGCAAAACAGCATTTCTTCTTCAATATTACCATTCAACTCAAAACGAACAAAAGCTAATAAATTAGCTTGGCCAGTAACGTCTGTACTTTCATCCAGTTGCAGCGAAAAATATTCACTTTGTTTTAAAACAAAAATAATAGCTATTTTCACATTTTCCGACATTTCATCAATTCTTCTTTTCACAGTCGTATTTGATAAAGGAATTTCATAAATTTTTTTGGTACATTTTTCATCAAACAAAGCATGACTTACTATTTTTGTTGCGGGAAAAATAAGTTCTTCTCCCACGATGTGAGATGACCCCTTCTTTGCGATTAACAATGAAAGCTCATAAGAAACTTGGGTACTTGTTATGTTTTGTTTTCAAGATTTTTCCATGACTGATTTAGTCATAGAAAGATTTTTTTCTTGATTTGAAAGAAATCGAAAGATTTTCCTACACATTCAAGGTGTTTCGTTGATAGATGCCTTTCAAGTTTTGAAAATTTCATACATTCGTTGGATAGCGTTTCGAAACAAATCACACACTGCGGCAAAGGCTCCTCCAGAGTACCAAAAAATACAAACCCGATTTTTAAAAAGTCAGGATTATACTCACAAAAATATATTTTAGTTTTCTTTGTTATATTCAAACTTGATACATCAATAATCTCACTACTAGTAGTTCCACTACTACTAGTTCCTTCATCACTTGACAGCTTCGTCTTACGACAAGACCCAGTTCGAAACCAAGCATCCATATTTACGTGTAGCGTAGCTAATAGTATGTACTATGACATTATGTATTACTATGTAGTAACTCACAACAAACTCAACGACACATAAATACACAACCACTGTCGCAAAATAACTAGCTTACCAATTTACAAAATCGAAAGAACTATTAAATTTTTCTCAACCCGCACACCGTGCACGATAAATACGATAAAAATGACAAATAACAGGAACCTATTAATAATCAACGAACTATATAAGATAAAACTACATTCAAACGTTCGATATCGTATCGTTAATTGTACACTTATTGTACACTATAGTTGAAATTGATTAAATATTATTATGATCAGAAATATAACAACAAATATATTATAATATTATTTTAAATATATATAATATTTAATATTATACCTATGGCTCGCAACCCAGTACCATGCTGCTCGCGGCCCATGGGTTGGGAACCGTTGGGCTATACGACATTGTTGTTACTTTTCTATACTTTCCTGTATTTAGGAGATTTCATTCTAAGGTGACCGTTATAAGGATAATTTACTCTTTACATATATGATTAAATTTTTTTTTATTACAAATTTAGTAAATTAGTATAGGGTGTCCCAAAAAGTGCGCAACTTTTAAATGTGCCGCCTTTTTTTAAAATTTTGTTGGCAGCCCTGTTCTTATCATTTCTAGTATTTATTCGTCCGATTTAATAAGTAATTAATTAGTAGATAAGAAATGATAAGAACAGGGCTGCCAACAAAATATTTAAATATGGTGGCAGATTTAAAAGTTGTGAACTTTATAGGATACGCTATATATGAGCATACTTTCAATTGCTTTAAACGGATAAACATAAATTGTTATTAAATGATTAGTGTTATAAATTATTAAAAAAAAAATAATGGACTTACGTTTTTTCTTTTCTGTAAATGTATGATCATAATAATGACATTATGCTTTTAAAATTAAGTAAAATAGTATATACTATTATGAGCTTACCTTCATTATCTATGAATGTATAAAAATAAATTATTATTAATAAATGATAAGGATTTCCTAGTGATAAAATTAAGTGAATACTAGAGTACTTATTACAAATTCATGGAAATCATAATATTATTGTTGTTGTAGACATGTGATGCCGCAGTGGCGTGTATCATAAAAATAATTGGTGTTGCTCAAATAATTTTTGTTGATCTAGCCCTCATAATACTATTATACCGACCTATAATATGTCCTATTTTTCTTTTATCAATACCCACTAACCCATATTTAAGGTTTTGCCTGAGCAGCACTTGGACCCTATGTTACACGCCACTGTCTAGCCAGGGACACTGGAATTTCACGTATTTAATTTATGTATTTTGCAATCAAACAAATATTATAGGAATTATAATAGGAAATATGAAAATAATATTAATATAATATGATTAATTAATATATTGTATACATATAATATTTATTAAATGGTAAATAAATGAAACGTCTTAAAAATCGGTCAAATTCATTAAAAAAATAAACGTCGTTCACGTTCACGTTCTATTTGCAAAAAACGAGTGACGTTCACGTATTGTTACTATACATGAACATGAACGCGTAAACATGCGTTCATGAAAGACGGTCTTTCCAAACACTGGGAAGTTCTATAATGGAAAAGGTAAAAATTCGTGAGCGCTTGGTTTAGTGCAGTATTTTGTTTAACCGTGGTCGTGGTGTAAGACATAAAAAGTTAATCGTGAAAAGTCGCGATAGTAAAATGAACAACCCAATGAATAGTGATAACGATGATGGCAAAAGTATACCACGGTTCCGGTTACTATAGAACTAAACAGACCAAACGTTGGATCGTGGCGTTTGCAATATTTGCAAACGTTTACAGCTTCGTTTAGCAAACAGACAGTCCGAATTTCTTCGTTATCTAACGTTAGGAAGGTTTGCCGTTATAGAATTTCTTCATTATTAACACTACAGTAAGTTGGTATGGACTCAAAAGTTTGTAACAATAATAGAAAAATCAAAGACTATCCACACAGCATGTTTTATGGTTTCTGACTAATAATAATAACCAATAATTTCCGCCATTCGACATCGTCAAACAACTATCAACTAATATTGGTTTTATTTATATAATTTATTAGGTACTAGATAAGAGAGTATTAAATTTGGACTTTTTCCTTTAACTTTTTCTTATTCCATTAAGATTTTTTTTAACTTAATTAGATTTTTTTTTATTTTACTAGACTTATTTATTAAAATTAAATTGTTAAAACTTCAACTCAATACCAAACCTTCTTGTTACCATTTATACTAGAGTTACCCTTTTAATATAAGATTTTAAGAACATACATGCACATACACCCACCACAAACTATCACTCAGAGTTTTGACCGGTGAACACATCCACCGTTTTTGAGTCGCTATACATAAATACTCATATTGTGTAACATTGGGCAAAATCTGTCGGTAACCGGGCGCACGACCTAATAATTTTCGTTCCTAGCCCTAACACATGCAACGATATGAATGTATTAGTAGGCTAAAAATTATTTTATAAAGCTGGACCTTTAAATAATTAAAAATTATCTTAAGTTTGATACTATGAGATAATGCTAAACAAGTATCTAATATCAAAGTACCAAACATCCACAAAAATTAACACAAACCAAATGCTTATTACTTATACATCAGTCCAAAAATGTACAACATATTACCATTAGAAATTTATTAAATATAGTAACTCTTATAAGATTCTTATAAACAATAAATTAAGTACACTTTGGCTACTACATAAAAAAATATGGACAGATTTAATTATAACAACTTTATAGAATTTCTTATTATAATTAGATGATTTTAATAATAATTGATAATATTAGTTTTATTGCCATATACATTGTATTATTGAACTACACATTTCTAAAATTATGCTACATTGTATTATATTATAAACAAAGAAAAAAATATGTGGATATTTATTGATATTGATATTTTAGTTAAGTGAGAAATGTGTAGGTATAGGAAATTATAATTATTTAATTTATATTAACTATTCAATGAACTTATATTTCAAATTGTGAGCTCATAGGGCCCATACGAACATGTTTATAACGCCAATTAAGATATACCTACAGGATACGGAACGGAAAGGTCTTATCAATGTTTTTCTGAGTCCACCTGCAGCTTCTCACTATTTTGAATGACATCTAACGCTTAGATATTATGGTTGTTCTGTGGTACCGAGAGAATAAGAACCTAAATAACATTAGTTCCTTACAATCCCAGTTAACACACGTACATACGATTAGCACCAGCAGTCTTGCCGCAGTGTGAAAAGGTGCTTGCTTCATTCATTCCGTATCGTGTATATATCTTAATTCGTGAGTTGGACTCATTCACTTCTTGAATAATAAATACAAAATAGTAATTACGATATTCTTTTATTGAGAAATTGTGCAATATTAAAAATTAACATAAAATTGCTGTGCTTACATTTTTGTTTTACTGAAATTATATAAAAATTATTATTAAAGTTAAGTTATTAGTGACGAACTAAATAGGTAATTAAACTTATCAAACATAATCCTTCAAATTTTAGTTTCTAAAACAATGTATGGTATGTATTGGATTTTTTTTTATATCAAATTTAATTATTTTTCTGACATTAGGGTTTGGAGCTCAACATTAGCTAAAATATTCAAAAAGGATTCTCTGTAAAAACTTTTGAAAATGTAATATGAGGTTAGATACCCTATAAATAATTCTTACACCACCTTATAAAGTTGACAAACATCAAAAATACGTCACAATTGTACATCACCACACAAGTACACACCTACGCATCCCACCTCCTAGTACCAGTACTCACAGGTTTTGCTGGGCGAACCTGTCGAATTCCTATTGAATACTAAAACATAAACCTACATATCACATAGGTCGGTCGGTGAGTAGTGATGTAACGGCGCACGGAGTATTTTGGTGACAGGGCACAACGGCCTATTATTGTTCGTACCCGGCCGTACATACAGTTAATATTTTATTATGAAGATAAGTAAATGATTAGTGAAACTGTGTAAATCTTATTTATTGTCTATTGGTTAAGTTCCTTTACAATTATTGATTCTCAAATGAACTCAAACTAATTCAAAATAGTTTATACAAGCATATTATCATTCAGCAAACTTCTTTAAACTAAAGAAATAGGTCCAATTAAAAATGCATTTTCTTATAGTGGTAAAGTGTAAAATATTAAGAACTAGGTAATATACATTGTTAATTGTGCTGACTTACTTTCGTCCACTGAAATTATAAGACAGTTTATTATTTTACTAGCATTAGTTAAGTTAAGTATTACACTTTTGATTTCTTTAAATTTTTGATTCTAAATAAATGTGAAATGTATTTAGAGTTGAAACTTTCATCACTAGTATAATGTTGGAGTTCAAAATTATGACATTATTTCAAGCCAACAATTATTTTTGGAATCATGTCTATTTAACAGTTTTTGTTATCCACTGTAGTCAATTTTAATCCTTGAACAGTGTAACCAACACCGAAATATGCGTATTTTAGTTTTGCGCAATAAAGAAGAATAAAAAATTTGCTATCTACAATATTCTTTGTACAGTCATAAGATTAAAACGGCGTTACACCCCCGTGCATTCTCTCTATCTTATAAATGCATATAATAGCAAATTATACGCTCAGCAGATCAAGTTTGACCTATTAAAAAAAATTAGAAGCAAGCATTCTATCTAGTAAACCTTACAAGGTTTTGAATATTTTAATTTAAAAGCAACTTATGAGTATTTTAAAACTGTAAATTGTTTGTGCATTTTAAAATAGTCATAGCTTGCTTCAAATTTAAATCTAATAAAAAACCTACGATAATCACTTTATAATAATCTTACCTTTAAATGTTATAAGAAGTCGATTTACTCTAATTTTTAAAATAACAGAGCTAAACGTGATCTGCTGAGTGTACAATTATCTATGATATGCATTTGTAAGACAGAGAGAACGCATGTGGGTATAGCGCCCTATTAAGCAAACTTCTTTTAACTAAAAAAATATAAATGTATTTTGTTATGTTGATAAATTGTAAAATATTAAGGTGAAATATCCGTTAGTTTGTTTTTGATTTAATTGTTTGAATTTTCTTCAATAGTAACTTTTCTGATAGGAAAGTGAATCTAGTTGGTACTTTAGGGGGTCAAAAGTAAAAATTTCACAGTAGTTTTCAAAAGCGCCATGAAAAACAATAGAAAAATTAAGGAAAAACGGGAATTTTTACGCAAAATCCGTTTTCGAGAAGATCGATTTTGGTTTTTGGGGCAACTCAAAAACAAACGACCGTAAATACTTGAAAATTTCACTGAATTCTATTTCTAGAAATATTAGCATATTCAATGCATCAAACATTCAAAATTTAAAAAAAAAATTATATTTCCAATCTATACATACAATAAGCACATTTGATAATAGAATGAAAAGCACGTTATGATAAATCATCAAATTGTAAAAATTATATATATTACTAGCTGATCTCGTGCACTTCGTTGCCCGTTAAATGCATCAACTCTGTATGACTCAAACTTTGTTCAATTCGTTATTTAATATTCGGTGTATGGTGTTCAAAATTTATCTTAACTTTTCCGTTGCCCAGAATAAAAATTCTTATTCGCAGCAGTACATTATATAAGGTAACAATCTACCTGTGGTAGATCGCGGACCCCGCCGTGCTGTTAGTACGTAAATGTATGATTTAACTCTAAAGTATCAAAGTTATACCAAGTTTGTTGGTTTTACTTAATTCTACCTACGATGGATTAATATAATCAATTTACCTATACAAAATCCTATCCTAATCTAACCGTACCGATGAATAAAAAAAAACAAATTTAACCCTTTGTAAATTAACTTATCTTCTTCCCAGAGGTCTAATCTACCCAAGAACATTAATTTATATATATATCTAACTATGTAAATACAGAGACTATAACTATACAGACTAAACTCTGGAACTACTTATCAGATCTTCTTGTATATTATATTATATGTATGTATATTGACAAAAAATAATAATACAAATCCACAAACATGACCGATTAACCAATAACAACCTAAAATTTTCTTTCATATAAACCTTCTTCGTGAAATACTCTTTCGTTTAAAAAAAAAAAATCAAAAAGATCTGATAAGTAATTCCAGAGTTTAGCCTGTACAGAGATTTTTATTTCACGTTTTTATAGTTTGATATTATATTATAATTTATATTTAAAAAGTAAAGCAAATAGTTTTTTTTTTTTATTATTATCAATAAAAACACATGGCAACCATTTATAAACAAAAATTGTCATCTGAAATCTCAAAATTCCCGTCTTAGCACCTCCCGGGATTAATCCTTTCCCTTTTAAAATTAGCCTATCTTTTAAGTTTGGCCAAATTACACACATAGTAAAATTTCATTATGATCGATCCAGTTGTTTCGGAGATTATCGCGAACATAGATCGTGACACGAAATTTTTATATATATAGATGAACGATGAACATGTTAAGTGTATACAGTCGGTTTTTTTACATAAGTTCATACTACGTACTGCAAATTGCAACAATAATTAAATAATATGAATAATTACCTATAGTCTTTATTTAAAAGATATTATAATATGTACAATAAATAACAATCAACTTCCTATATTATGTTTTAATTAAATATAGGTACCTGCTTACTTCAATATATTTGATAATAATCAAAACTATTTAAAACATTGTACCAATATGTATTTAGGATATCAAACTATCGTACGAAAAGTACTCCAGTTCACCAATAAGTTACAACGTAAAAAACGCAATTTACTACAAAATCTATTTAATTGTAATGAAATTATTATTTTATACGTATTTAAAAAAGTAATTGGATTAGAAATATAAATCGAGTTATGGTGTATAATAATTTGTATGCTTTATTTATTGGTTGATATTTTTAAGAAAACAGGAACTTTAATTAAGAAATAGCTCGTGACTTGTGTACCGCATGCTAGTACCTACATAAGACATACATGGGCGATAATTTACGCAACGGTCAACTGTATTGACGCGAAACGTTCTAACCGACCGTCCGTGAAATAATGATGTACCGCTCCCGCGATTACGACGCGCGAACTTTGTCGCGTAGACGATGGGCGTGGTTATGGCCTACCGCGATGGCGGCATACAGCGCACAACGCCATCTCTTGAGCGTTGGATATTTTTCACTTCTACCAGAACGGCCTCTTAACGAAATTATACAGATACTAGCTGAATTACCCATCGTTGCCGAGTTTGAGTATATAAATGTATGTAACTGGCAAGATTAAATTTTGTTTAATCTATTGAAATTTAAATTAATTAAGATTTTTGAAATAATATTTTATACATATTAATTTAGTTTTTAAGATAATAATTATTATCATAACCTATTCTATAAGTTATAGCTTTATTCTGTCTATATTTTTTTTGTGCTTTTTTTACTTGATTTTTTCTTGTGTAATTAGTAAATCTAGCCCTTCGTCTTCTCTTTTTAATTAATTTATGACGAAATAGATTGATCTGTTTCACTTGATTCAGATAGTGAAATTTTTGCAGAAATGTTACTGTGTACTGAAGATGCAATAGGTGAATGTTCACGTTCATCGACCAGTTCCTTTATACGACTCTGAGTATTGTTTTCTGCAGCAGTAGGAAGATAAGCATCAAAATGTCCATTGGACAAATCTTGTCCAAATCGTAAAACCATAACGTAAACGTTTTCGTCACGCGCAGCTATAAATATAATATGTAGGATAATCACTAAACTTCTATCGTGAAAACGACAACGGTGCTACCGCGGCTCTATCCGCCAACAACGCGTTTTTATATACAGATATAATATACAGATTATATTATATTTTGTGCCGTACAAATCAATATATTTATACACTATACCAATATCAATTACCAATCGATAACAATGTATTTAATATACTACGTAGTGCGTAAAATATAATATTATACGATATCAGATTAGGATATAGTAATAGACGACAGACGTACAGCATTTAATAATCACTTAACTAACGACAACGCTACCTACTACCGTTGCTTTATCCGCCGACAACGCGTTAAAATATACAGATTATATTATATTTTGTGCCGTACAAATCAAAATCGTATAATATATAATATTGGTACAATATACTAATTACCAATCGATATGGTTAATTAACAATGTATTAAATGTACACAATATAATATTATACGATGTCAGATTAAGATTGTAGTAGACGACAGACGTACAGCATTTACACAACAGGTGAGTACGACGTGTGAAAGATAAGTTCACGTCTTCACCAGTGACGACGACGTGCAACGTTCGTACACGTGTACATGTACGAAAAGTGGTGGGGGAAGATATGGAATGGTCGGCGATGGGTTTATTACGACTGAAGAATTATATTTCCGTACTTTTATCATGAAAACGACAACGTCAACGTCGCGGCTCGTAGATTTATCAACCAACGACGCGATATTATAATACGCAATAATATCTCCACGGGCTCCACGTGTAAATAGCTAAAAACCCGGCTTATAGTAAAATAATACCCCGAAATCGCTATAAAGTAAGATAAAGATTTGTATAATTGAGCTAGTCGGTGTTTTCTATACAACTCGTAAATAATACTATAGCCACGGAACAATTCATATCTACACGCTGTTGTATGCCCACCACTATATTATAGACTATAGAGACGCTCATTTAACAGAGTATAATAACGCCTGTGTGTAGGCGTCTTATCTTAGATATTTTGCTTTTGCACGACAAGACTACTGGATCGGTCCTGTCGGCAATTCAGTCTAGAACCCGACTCATTCGAGTTAAGTAGTGTGCTTTTTAATATAAATTACATGTTTAAAACTAATAAAGTATAATATTCTTATTTAAATCCAAACGTGTATTCTTTTTAATAATAAACTATCAACAACATTTGATTATCACCCGCTACTCAGAGAACGGTTTCAACAAATTGTCGTCTTCGGATACAACCAAGGACACAATATAAAATATAACAGAACATCACGGGCATATACGGTGGCGTTCATAACATTGGTGGCAGCGGTAGCCGTTTTTCCTTTTCATTTCTTTTGAAAGAAATTCTGTCAAGTGAGTGATATATTCAAATAATTATTGCAAAAAAAAAGTGAACACGAAAGAATTATTATTCACACGGAGGCGCTTTTACATAAATATTGGTGAGGAAACTATTCTATAGTTCCCGATATTTACGTCACACGCATCTACAAATACACCGTAAGAGGTGCTACTTGTTTTATACCACCTACGTAAAAAAAACGTGTGCACCATATTTTATCGGTCATTATAAATAAACAATAAACGCATATTGTCAATATCAATACGCATATTTATACGATAAGCTACACTACATCTCGTCTACATCGATTAATTAGTAAACAGAAATTAATTAATCGTTCAAATTAAACAAAACCCACCACTGTGGTCTCCGCGCATACCGGTTTCGGAGCGTAGAACTTCAAACGAAATAACTTGAAAACTACGTGGGAACGACACCGTGAGACGCGACGAGTTCAACAAGGGATCCAGATAGTCTGTCAAAGAAGTCAATCACTATTCACTATGCAGTTCGGAGTAATAACAAAGACCGTCATACTGTGAGTAAAAAAAAATATATATATAAAACATAAATATTTTTATATTATAATAATATTATTATCACTAACTTGAATAATAGAATAAAATTACTGTATTTTATTTTGACCTACTGACATAATTGTATTTTTTTTTATTATTATTATTGTCGTTTTGTTTTGTTGTTATTATACATTATAATAACAAACTAACACTTTTAATGTATGTCTACTCAATCAAGTAGTAATAATAGTAGCAGTGATAGGAGTCCAGATACATCTACAATAAATAAAGATTATAATACTCCTATACCAAATAACTTTGACGATAATTTAAAATATACTGGCCCAAATACTAGGTCACGAACAAACCAAAATAAAAGATACCATAGGAAATCTAGAAGTGTAGAATCATTATTCTCTGATACTAAGGGTAATATTTCAACTTCAGTACCTTCGGATCAAATAGGTGAATATAACACACCAAAACAATTAAATAAAAATACCGAACTACTCGATTTAAAATTTTCGGGGGTGGATAATTCGTGTACCATTTCCAAAATGAACAATACAGTTCTTTCTTTAGAAACAGCCATTAAATTGGTTCCTTTTTTCAATGGTGAAGATTCAGCTGATATCTATCCTTATCTTAGCGCATGTGATTTTGTAATGTCCAATGTCGAAAACAACATAAAGCCAGTTTTGTTACAAGCTATTCGTACAAAATTAAGTAAAAAAGCTTTTGCGATAACTCAACATCGCGATGTAGAAGATTGGGCAGGACTTAAACATTTACTCGAATCAAATTTTTGTGCTAAACGTACACCAGGGTATCCACAACTTGAACTTACATCAACAAGACAGTCTCAAGGAGAGTCAGTTCATGACTACTCTACAAAGGTTGAAAATCTACTTAATGAATTATGTAATGTGAGCACAAAGGGGAAATCAACCACAGATGCCACAGCAATTCGTACATATATAAAAGAAATTACTTTAACGACATACATAGAAGGATTATTACCACATTTAAGAACAGTGATTAAATCAAGAAACTTTGAAACACTGGAAGATGCGATGAAGGCAAGTCTTGAAGAGCAAAAAATTTATCAATCATCAAAAGAGACTCAACGAATACTTAAAGGAGGAAACCAAGGCAGAAATAATAATCAAAAATATTGCGAAGTTTGCAATCGTAATAACCATTTTACAAATCAATGTAGATATGGAAATCGCGGTCAAGATACTGGCCAACAATATGTTAAATCAAAATTACATTCTAATCCAAATAATAAAGATGTAAAGAAGATAACATGTACTTTTTGTAATAAACCGGGACACTCCGAAGATGTATGTTACAAAAAGAAAAAAACAAATAAATCCAATGGACAGTTTTCGGGAAATGGGCCAAGACCGAGTGGCTCGGGCAACCAATCGGTCAAAACATTAAAAACAATAGCCTTAAACCTGCAAGAACCTTGTCATTCAGAACTAAATTAATCGATAATCATGCTTTATATAAAATTCCACAATGTACAAAAAAGATCGTAAAGCTACTTGTAGACACAGGAGCTGATCTTAATTTAATAAAACTAGATGCGCTTCACGATGATGTTCAAGTATCAGACACAAAAATATTCATGTTACAGGGGATAAATGATCAAACAGTTAAGACCATGGGATTTACAATGTTGACAGTCATAAATGGAAATCAATCTTCCGAAAGTGAATTTCATGTAGTTCCGACAAATTTTCCAATTATAGGCGATGGTATTTTGGGGAAACCGTTTTTAACGGAGAATCAAATTGTCATTGACGTAGGAAAAGGGGAAATTACTTCAACATTAGATGACGTCACAACTATTCCAGCTAGATGTGAAACAATTATTCCAGTAGATGTGTCAGATCTACAGATTCAAGAACATCAGAGCATACTAGTTTACGCTCAAAATATAAATAGTGAAATAATATGTGGAAATATATTAAATCAAGTAAAAAATCATCAGATTCTCATAAGTATAATTAACCCAACAGAAACTCAAATTGTGGTACCTATTCCAAAACTAACAGAGTTATCACACGAAATAATAAATGAAGAATCGATAAAACATTTTGTACATACTAATAAAGTAACAAAAAATGAACAAAATAGGATTCAACTTCTAAAAAACTTTCTCAAAACAGATCATATGAATCTTGAAGAAAAAGTATCTATTGAAGAGTTATGCAGTGAATTTTCTGACATATTTTTTCTCGAAGGAGATAAAATTACATGTACAGACGCTGTATATCATGAAATAAGAACACCAGGAACAACACAACCCATCTATCAACGACCTTATAGACTTCCATATGCACAGAAAGAGGAAATAGATAACCAAATTGAAAAATTGCAGAATGATGGAATAATTGGGCCCAGTGATAGTCCATGGAATGCTCCATTATTAGTAGTGCCAAAGAAGATCGATGACTCAGGTGAACAAAAATACAGAGTTGTAGTTGATTTCCGTAAATTAAACAACCTTACTGTGGGAGATGCTTTTCCAATGCCAGACGTCAATACAATCTTGGATCAATTGGGAAATGCAAAGTATTTCTCGTGTTTGGACATGGCGAGTGGTTACCATCAAATTCCAATGCGATCGGAAGACAGACAAAAAACAGGTTTTAGCACCGAAAAAGGCCATTTTGAGTTCAACAGAATGTGTTTTGGACTAAAAGGAGCTCCGGCAACTTTTCAAAGACTTATGAATCAAGTACTTATTGGTCTCAACGGTGTAAAATCTTTTGTTTACCTGGACGATGTAATCGTTATTGGAACATCTATTAAAGATCATGAAAATAACTTACGAGATGTATTTAAAAGATTTCGTAAATATCATTTGCAACTTCAACCACTGAAATGCCAATTTTTAAGTAAAGAAGTAAATTATCTTGGTCACTTGATAACTGATGAAGGCATAAAACCAGATCCAAAAAAAATATCGTGTGTAGCTAACTATTGCACTCCAACTAATGCTAAAGAGCTAAAATCATTTCTTGGATTAATAGGTTATTATCGAAAATTCATCAAAGATTTCAGTAAAATATCAAAACCATTAACATCTTTACTAAAGAAGGATCAACAATTTATATGGACGGATGCTTGTGAAGATGCATTTCAAACATTCAGAACCATATTGACCAAGGAACCAATACTTCAATTTCCTGACTTTTCTCGACCTTTCAATATTACAACAGATGCCAGTAATTGTGCAATAGGAGGAATATTATCGCAAGGAAATATTGGGTCACCCTTGCCAATTTCCTATGCATCACGCACATTAAATAAAGCGGAAATAAATTATAACACGACAGAAAAGGAACTGTTGGCAATAATTTGGTCGGTTAAACAATTTCGTCCTTACATCTACGGTCGAAAATTTAACATTATAACGGACCACAAACCTCTATCATGGATGTTTGGAGTTAAAGATCCTGGAGCTCGTCTTACTAGGTGGCGACTTCTAATAGAAGAATACGATTATTCAATCATTTATAAACCAGGAGTCCAGAATACAAATGCTGACGCTCTTAGCAGAATAGCAGTTTCTACTACTACGGAAATTACACATCAATCGACTTGTGATTATCAGAAATTTCTTGAAGAAATATCCCAACGTATCATTGTAAACAATAATGTTACTGAAACAGCGGGTAATTTATTCGATGCTGCAGACGAATATGCATTAGGACATTGTGTTTCTCAAGATTTTTGTATGAAAAAAGGATTAGGTCTCGAATTCAGAAGAAAATATGGTCAAATTAAACAGCTAAAAAATCAAAACAAACAGGTAACAGAGATAGCTTCTTTACAAGTAAATGGAAGAACTATTCTTTACCTAATTACAAAAGAAAAACATTGGCAGAAGCCTTCTAATGAAAAAATGTTTTTAACTTTAAAAAATTTGCGAACCTTCTGCGATACAAATAAAATAAAAAAACTGGCATTACCAAAAATAGCTTGTGGAATAGATCAATTAGATTGGTCTGAAATACGCACAATGATTCGATTCCATTTTAAAGGCTCTGAAACCAAAGTACTAGTGTTCGTTGATAACACATATACAGAAGAAGATAAATATAAGATTATCGAAGAATTTCACAATTCACCACTTGGAGGCCATCAAGGAATTTCCAGAACAATCAAAAGAATAAAACAACAACATACATGGAAAGGATTGAAAAAAGATGTACAAAATTTTATATCGTCCTGTCAATCATGTCAGCGAAATAAAACCCTTAATAAAACCGTCAAACAACCTATGGTTATAACAACTACATCTTCCAAACCCTTTGAACGTATATTCCTAGATATTGTTGGACCAATTACCACGTCTAAAAAAGGGAATAAATATATATTGACACTACAAGACGATTTAACGAAGTTTTCTGCTGCATATCCGTTAGTATCTCACGATGCAAATTCGGTATCGAAGGCGTTCGTTGAAGGTTTTGTATGCCAACATGGAATACCGGAGTTAATCTTAACAGATTGTGGTACAGAATTCATGGGTAAAATATTTGCTGCCTGTTGTAAGCTATTGCAAATAGATAAACTACACACGACACCATATCACCCTCAATCTAATGGTGGCCTTGAACGGTCTCATCAAACGTTAGCCGCTTATCTTCGACATTATGTCGATAAACACCTTGATGACTGGGATGACTATGTTCCGTATGCAATGTTTGTATACAACACGACAGTACATACAACAACTAAACACCAACCATACGAATTAATATATGGATTCCCTGCCTCAATACCACATACATTAAGTAGAACTCCGCAACCTAGATACAACTACGAAGATTATGTCTTCGAGTTGAAACAAAAACTTCAAGAGTCACACAAACAAGCTCGAGAAAACATATTATTAAGTAAAGAAAAATCCAAAGAAACATATGATCAAAATAGACATGAAATTAACTTCAATGTAGGAGATCGAGTTTGGATAAAAAATCACCAACCGAAAGGTAAATTAAGTCCTAAATGGCTTGGACCGTATTCGGTTACTCAATTAAAAGACAATGAAAATGTCATAATACAAAAAGAACGAAAAGAAGTGAAAATACACATAAACGAACTTAAACTGTGTTTTCCGTAAAAAATAAAAAGGTAATATCATATCATTTTGTATTATTAAAATTAAGTGTAAAAAAAAAAAGTAGAATAAAAAATTGAAATTATAAAAAATAAAAATAATAATATAATGTATTTCTCATATGAACTTGTAGTCAAATAATACACAATGGTGTTTCAGAATAATATGTATGATGGAATCTCTTATTAAAACAGAACCCTTGTACAACATCTCGTATGCAAAAGAATCACAAGGAATCTACTTCGACTACATCTCCGACATGCATACAACAGCTGCAAATTGGGAGATAGCAATATATTTAAATGTGTCCATTTATCAGGCACATTATTTAGAAATCAAAAATTCTCAGAACGAGAAGAGTTTAGTGATGAAAATATTAAAATTATATTGGAAAAACAGATTATAAATTTCAATTTAATATATAATCAATATGCTTTAGAAGTAGGAAAAATTATTCAAATCCTACATTCTGCTATGTATGGAAAATTGCACCCTTTAGTAATATCATCAAATCAATTATTAGATGAAATTAAATTAATCAAATTAAATCTTTCGCCTGACTTAAACATTCCTGTAAAATTAGATGTATCTGGTATATCTGAACTGTATAGAATAATGCAAACTACAATCGTTAAAAGTAATGATTTAATTATATTTATCAATACGATTCCTTTAGTATTAAGTAACATGTATAAACTATATAATGTTCTACCAAACCCAGTATATTTAGAAAATAAGAGATTTATGTTTATACAGCCTAGGTTTAAGTTTATAGCCATAACTATTGATCAGGAATATTTTATTAACTTAAGCGAAAACGATGTTAGTTTGTGTACTGATACAAACCGTTTTAAAATTTGTAAAAACCTTTTAGCCAAAAGGGTAGTGACCTCAAACGAATGTGAAATAAATTTAATTTCTTATTCAGATATAACAGAATTAGCAGATTTTTGTAAAATAAAATACACTTCATTCAAACATGGGATTTTTCATAAGCTTATGTCATCAAATTCGTGGATTTTCACGGTGACAAAGCAAAATTTAGTTGTAACGTGTTCTAATAAAGATTCAATTACAGAAGTATTAATTGGATCAGGAATATTATCATTAAGCGAACAATGTTCCGCAATTTCAGGGGGTTATCGCATGATTCCGTTTAGAACAATTTATTCAGAATTAAAATCAGACTTTATACCAACTATAAATTTAACTAAATATATACATAATGCTAACACAATAAAAGAATTTGTATCACCAGAAATGGTATTTTCAAAGTATAAAGATGATAATGAAGTCACTATCCCAAAAGATAATTTAGATTATAAGCAATCTTCAATTTATATAAATTATTATATTATTGGTTTAATAATACTATGTTGCTTACTAATAATTATTCTGTCAATTATCACAATAAGAAAAATATTTAAGTTTAAGAAAATTAATAATATCAATGTAAATCAACCGAGTTCGACGGAAAAAAATGAACAAAATCAAGTAGAACTTAAAATAAGAAAAGGAAAATCATTACCCAAAATAATTGTTTAAAAGTAGGATAATGATCTTCCGTCTAACCCGGGGGGTGTTGTATGCCCACCACTATATTATAGACTATAGAGACGCTCATTTAACAGAGTATAATAACGCCTGTGTGTAGGCGTCTTATCTTAGATATTTTGCTTTTGCACGACAAGACTACTGGATCGGTCCTGTCGGCAATTCAGTCTAGAACCCGACTCATTCGAGTTAAGTAGTGTGCTTTTTAATATAAATTACATGTTTAAAACTAATAAAGTATAATATTCTTATTTAAATCCAAACGTGTATTCTTTTTAATAATAAACTATCAACAACATTTGATTATCACCCGCTACTCAGAGAACGGTTTCAACAAATTGTCGTCTTCGGATACAACCAAGGACACAATATAAAACATAACAGAACATCACGGGCATATACGGTGGCGTTCATAACAACGCTGATAAAATACATACACACAAAAAAGGTCATAGTACAGGTAAATGGAAACCCTCTGGCCTCCGTGCCGTACCGTATTTCCCGTAATCATTCGACTGCTATTGTCATTATTATATGAATATAGATATACAAATTCCATGTAAAAAAATATTTTTACCGATTTCAACCCTTTAAAATCAAAATTTCGAAAAATCCTTTTTTAGCGTATGCCTACGCCATAATAGCTATCTGTATGACAAATTTCAGTCCAATCCGTCCAATGGTTTGAGCTGTGCGTTGATAGCAGTCAATCAGCTTACTGTTTTATATATACAGATAATATTATATATTTTAATATTTTATATTATACAGATACAGATACAGATTACTATTTTGAATCTGTATCATTTTTCAGATCAAAAATATTTTAATGATTGTGTGATCTGGAAAGGAACTGAGTATTGGTATTTTCAATTTTATTTTGCTGTTAAGTCATCGACGCACCGCCATCTAACAGTGGGTTGATGATAGTAAATAATTGTTAGAGTGGGGATACTGAACGATTCTGATGCTCATAATGCGCTAAGACGGAATTAGTCAATATCTCAATCGGATATTATTCCTCCTTAAGAACTAATATACGATATTTGTGCTTAGGTACTTACATTCAATTACTGAAATTACACAACGGTTTATTATTTTAATAATATTAGTTAAGTTAAGTAAGTTAAGTATACTTCACATTTTTGATTCTAAATGAATTTGAAATGGATTAAATTTACATTGAAGGGGCGGGGGTTGTTATATTATGTTTCATTCAATATAATATACTGATATCACGATTTGAATTAAAATATATGCTATAATACTCAACTGTAATTCTCGTTCAAAACATTTGAAAATTTTATATGAGATTCTCCCTAAGTTATTTTTACAAGAACTAAGAATTTTTCTGTTTAGGTACTTACTTAAATCTTCTGAAATTATAAGAGAGTGTATTATTTTTAATACTATTTGTCTATTTCAGTAATTATAATTATTTATTTATTATTATACATAACGATCAGAGTCTAATTCATTACAAAATATTGTATTAATATAAAGATATAAATATATAACAGTAACAGTTAAATTACATACATGGTTATGACAAAAAGGTAGGTTGTTCATTAGCCAAACGCATAATATAATGGATAGGGTTATTATGCCCGTAATTAGTGGTACAATTCAGCACCGAGAAAAGAGTACGATGACGGAGGGAATGTTGTGGAACTCTAAAGTTGATACTGGATGGAGAGAGGGGCATCTATAGAACCGTCCAAGAGTTTGTTCAGAAACGATAAATTTACAGCTGTTCTTCTATCAGCCAGTGATGAAAGCTTAAGCTCGATGAGAACAGGGAAATAGTCGTATGGGGCATGGTCTATCTTTAGTAAGTATGAGCAGGCCCGACTCTAGGGGTAGGTGACATAGGTCCACGCCTAGGGTGGCACTTAAGAAGCACTTTAGTAAGAGGGTGGCATTTTCAAAATACTAATAATATTATATTGTTAGGGGTGCAAAGATTTTATTCCGCCTAGTTCACTATTTTCACTTGAATCGGTTCTGAGTATGAGGCAAAAGATAGGAAACGTCTTTGGACGCGCTCTAATATAAGAGAGTTTGAGGTTGTGGGCGGGTCCCACAACACTGATCCATATTCAACAATAGACCGAACTAGGGAGCAATATAATAGTTTTATTAAGGACTGGCCCTTAAATTCAGTCGTTATTCTCTTAACAAATCCCAGTACTTTGAGAGCCCTGCAAGATGATGATTCAATGTGTGGATGAAAATCAAGTGTAAGAGGGTAGAGAATACCTAGGCCTCTCACACTCAACACAGAGGCAAGGGGACAATCGTTTATGGTGTACTGGAATGGAATGTTAAATCGACATCTGGTAAATGTCATAGTTTGGCACTTCTCCACATTGAGGCTTAGACCTAGTAAGTTAGGTAGAAGACCAGATTGTCCAAACTAGACTGGAGTAGGTGATAGTTATTTATTGATGATATTGTTTTGAATAATTTAAGGTCGTCGGCAAAAGCAAAAAATTGGCAGTTTGGCAGTATTTGTTTGATAATCTTTAAAAATAATGTAAAAAATAATGGTGATAAATGGCCTCTATGATGAACACCAGAGGGTACCTGATTTGTGACCGTTAGTCTTTACCCACTGTGTCCTGCAGTAAGTATGACCTGATCCATGTTAAGAGGGGGGCACCAAAGCCAGATTTGTAAAGGACTTGAAGAAGAGTTGATTGGCCGACACAATCAAAGGCCTTGGATAAGTCAGTATAAATTGTATCTACCTGCAGACGATTTTCAAAGGCCTCATGGATAAAATTGTTGAGAACACGTGAGCTCGTGATAGCAGAGTGACCTGATCTGAAGCCATATAGTTCATCTATAAGTATTGAGTTAACAGATGGATGTATACTCATTAACACAAGTGATTCAAACAATTTTGATGGATGGGAAAGTATTGAGATGGGTCTATATTTTTTAACGTTGGATTTATTTCCTGATTTGTATATAGGAGTAACACATCTCATTTTCTAAATTAAAGGGAAAATTCCTTCATCCAGTGAATAATCAACAATAAACATCTTGAATTCTAAAAAACGTTAAATACGTTCATATTTTTTTAACATGTTAAAGTTAAGTTATCCTAAAATTAAAATAACTAAGCAAAGTTAAAGTTAATTTTAAAATATAAACGAATTTGAGTAACTAAGATATGTTCCAAATTTCTAGGATAATAACAAGTAATAACTAAAGTTAAATTAAAAGTAAAGTTACTTTTTTTATATAATATAATAAAACAGTAAAACCTCCTTATAACAGAATAGCTCGGTATCAACTGATTTTTCCGTCATAGGGAGACTAAAATATTATACAGTACCTATTAGGTTTTACGTTACTATTGTTATTTTCCGTTTTAGGTAAGTAGATTTTCATCTTATAGGGGGACAGTTGTATGGAGGTTTTATTGTAAATCATCGTAGAATGTAGTTGTAGGAAATACACTGTAGTATGCAGGTTAGGTTAGGTCCGTTGTTCTGACAATTTTATTATTATCAATTAACAGATACCCATCGTAATTTTGGAGAAACTAAAAACACCTACCTACATTATCTAATTATATTTCAAATATGCAATAGTCAATATATTAATAATGTATTTTTAGTACAGTCGTCGATAGTCCGTCGGGGCGTTCCTCAGTCTTTTGACTTACCATACCAGACTCATGTGGGTATACACTATACATACGATGCATTTCCATTTTGTTATGTTATAATGACATTTACGTAAAAATATGTGGTTTTAGTGGAAAAACCAATGCCTACAGTTCATAATACAAAAAAATCGTAAATAACTTTAGTTTTGATAAACAACTAAGTTAGGTTACAATTATTTATGAAATGAAATATCTTAGCAAGTAATTTATTTTCTAATATTCTATTTTTTTAACTAGTTAAGTAATATCCTGTAAGTTATCAAAAATAGTAACTTTTAACTTTTTAACTAGTTAGCGCACCGCTTCGAATACCAGTTTCTATACTATTATGATAGTTTAAAATTATAGGTAGGTCGATAATTTAATTATTTATTATTTTGTACAAATAATCAAATAAATTGTACGTAAATTAATTCGTAATAGTTTATACAAGCATATTAATCAAGCAAACTTCATCAAACTAAAAACATTTTATAGAATTATAATTAATACAATATCTTATAATTTTGATAAATTGTAAAGTATTGAAAAATAAATTAAGATTTCTGTGCTGACTTACCTTTTTGACCTGTAATTATAAGACATAATATTAATATTATAATATTATTAGTTAAGTTCAGTTATTACAAATATCAAAGATGATCCTTCAAATTTTGAATTCATAGGTATTTGATTTACAATGACGGGATGTTGTTTTTTTTTTATAAAATGTTACAATATTAAATTTAGAATTGAAATTCCCAAATGGTATTATTTCGAAAGTCCATAAACCCGAAAACTTTTTTTCCGACAGCTATTATTCCCAAAATAAGAAAATTTGGAAATTTTGTCAGAGCAGCTTTACAACTTGCAATGTACTATTATTATATTCCTCTGTTAATTGTATTTGTCGATTTAACACAATGAAATTATCACCACGTAGTTGTGATAATATTATAATGGACAGTCATAAGTGCATTATCGAAATCACATAACCCTAAAGTCGTGTTAATCAAGTGCTATCGGCCGTCAGTTTATTGCCATTTTAATGTGAATTATACTATAGAAAAATTATTTAAATTAAAATTGTTTAATATATTAAAAACTGCTGGTATTCAAGCCACCTACAATGACTCTGATGAGCTTTCATTGAAAATCTTCATTTATATGATACTAGCTTTGTCATTCGTGCCTTTAAATGTCGTTCCTCACATTTTCTCATTCTTGGGAAATTACGCGCCTGAAGATATAATATTACCGATTTTTGATTATTTTTTAAAAAACTTATTTTCTTGGAGTAATGGCTCGAGGAAGAAGACGAGAGATTCTTTCCCATTATTCAACTGTAATTTGGATTCACTACCAAGTGGCTCTGATTGGTTCACATAAGACCAATAATGTAAACAAGGGTGGCACAATCACTTCTAGCCCGTTATTGAATAATATGATCCGGACCTTTACTCCGCTCTCGATAAATACCAAAAGAAAAATTTGATGCAGAGATTATGATCATAGAGCTAAGTCTAGGACGAAAAATACGAGCTCAGACAAAAAGGAAATGGCAGGATTTTCAAAATCGAATATCCATTGCTGATGATTTTGATACAAACCAGGAGTTAGAATTTTGAAGGCAATCACGCATAATATTCTTTTGTAAAATATAAAAAAATTAAAAAAAAATTAAAATATTTTTAACGAAAACAGTAATTTTTATTGGTCACCTGCATTGATTATTTATAATATGTATTATACTATGATAATTCATAATATATTGATTTTAAATATTAAATTATTTAAAGAGCACTTATTTTTTTATTACTAAGATCTTTTTTATTTTTTATAGTCACAGTTTCGGGAAAAATACCAATCAGGAATTTCGATTTAAGAAAAACGGTGGGTCATTTTACATTTTCATAGAATAATATAAGTAAAATATAAATTACAAGTGCAAGCCTTATTTATGTTTTAAGTTCTCAATTATACTCATATTAATTAAAAATAGTTTAAATTATTAACTTGTTTTTAAACAAAAGAAATTTGTTCGAATTAATACATTTTTGTTTATTGCTAAATTGTAAAATAATAAAAACTGAAATAGGACTTTTGTGCTGACTTACTTTTTTCTACTGAAATTATAAGACGAATTATTATTGGAAAAGTATTATTTAAGTTTACTCAGTACACTTATCACAGATAATTGTTCACATTTTAGATGAAAAAAGAATGTGGGAAGTATTAGATTTAAAACGATGGATAGGGATAGGGGGTTATGATATGTTACATTATGTGTCTAATGTCACGTTTTGGAGTTCATTTGGTTTTAGGTACAATTTTCCTCAACAGTGAATCTCGGTTAAAAGAAATTGAACGTTTTATTTGAGGTTCCCCACAAGTTATTCTTAGAGTAGGTTTGTACTAAGTATCTAGTTAAAAAAAAACATCGAAAATAGGTATGTCATTGCCTTTTAATATTATAGATGTTTGAAATACAATATGTTTTGATAAATTGGATAGTTAGATAGGAATTAACAATTTTTCTTCTAAAAATTATAGTTTTGATGTTGTAATTTAAAAAGTCTAAACTCTTGAGCTTTTGAAGTTTCAATTATTATCTATATTGTTTAGGAAGCTTAAAATAATCTCATCTTACAATTGATATTTTAATATTAAAATAAGTAAATGATCAATGAAATTCTTATTTATTTGTCAAACTCTCAATTGTACACAAACTAATTTGTAGTAGTTTATACAAGCATAACATTTAAACAAATTTCTTTAAACACATAAAATTTGTTCGAATTTAAATTCAAATACAAATAAAAAGAAAAATTCTTATATCGATAAATATATTATTTTTTTTTTGAAGTGAGGACCACTGACAGATGTAGAAGATTGAAATTATGTCGTATAAGTAATATGCATTAAAATTGAAAGGACAGTTTATTTAAGGAAATAAGCATAGCACAATCAAAACCAAATTATTCAGATTTTTTTAGAAAAATTATTCTTTATTTTAAAGACGCATTAGATGTTTCGTGAGCGTTACGAGGGTCACTACGTGACAATCGGTTTCACATCAAAACTAAAATATGATTTTTATGCATACTTACATAATATCACTGAAATTATGGGAAAATTTATTATTTTAGTAGTCTTGTTGAAGTTAGGTTATTAGACTTCCATTTTAGATTATAAAAGAATAGGGGATGTATTGAATTTACAACGACAGGGTGGAGTTTTTTTATATTATGTTACATTTTAATGTGTTTGATATCACGTTTTGGAGTTAATAAGGTTTAACATACAATCCTCAACATTGAATCTCTATAAAATAAAATATTATTAGATGTTCCCCATAAGTTATTCTTACCGTTCCTAGTTGAAATAAATCGATGATATATTGTTGAGATTTTATTTTATAGACGATTGAAATATATGTTTCAATAGATTGAGCAATTAGATGAAAACTTATGACCTTTTTTTTAAAGATTATAGTGTAATTTGAAAAAGTTTTAACTAGGTATCGATATGAGCCTTGTATGTTTCCACCATTGTGTATATTGTTGTAGGTATTGCTTACAATATTCTCATATTACGATTAATATTTTTATTTTCATAAAAAGATAAGTAAATGATCAATTCCATTTTTATCTATACATTATATCTTAATTGTACTCAAAATAATTCATAATAGTTTATACAAGCATAGCATTTAAACTTATATTTTTAAACACAAGAAATTTGTTCGAATTACAGTTAATATATTTACTTACATCGATAAATTGTAAATTAATAACAACTAAAACAGGACTTTTGTACTGACTTACTTTTTTCTACTGAAATTACAAGACAAATTATTATTATAAAAGTATTATTTAAGATTACTTATCACACTTATTATAGATAATCTTTCACATTTTAGATCATAAAAGAATGTGGGCTGTATTAGATTTAGAATTATGGATAGGGGGAGGGGTTATATTATGTTACATTAAATGTCTGATGTCACATTTTGGAATTAATTAGGTTCAAGCTACAATTAACAACAGTGAATCTCGGTAAAAAGAAATTGAACATTTTATTTGAGGTTCTTAATAAGTTATTCTTAAAGTGGCTAGTTAAAAAATATTGAAAATACTTAGTCGTAATTTTAATTTTATATGTGTTTGGATAACATATTTGAAAATTGAATATTTAAATGAAAATTAATGCATATTGTTATAGTTAAAAATATCACAAACTATGCATACCATATTTCAGTATATAATAATATTATAATTAAAAAAATTGGTATATTTTTATTATAATTTTAATTAATTTTATGAACATGCAAGGTAAATTAATATATTTGTACTATTACTCACATGCAAATGCACAATGTTCTTGTGGAGTCATTAATACTCTTTCTATTTCTAATAAATTAATAAAATAATGTTATGATTAGAGGTTATCTTTTTTAATTGTTACGTTCATTATAAACTAAAAAAACAACACAATAGGACCCTTGTGAACTTGGCAGCGCATCATTAACAGACATCGATCCAATCAATCCAATACATTTGTTGGTGAATTGTTGGAAATTGTTAGATAACTAATAAAATTTTTAATTTGGGCACCCGTAGGTATCGGCAATGCCCGGTCGGGGGATGACGGCCTCTCTTTCCAGACAGGACGTGTCTGCCTGGAGAGAAGTGCCGCCCGTGACTGAGATTCGAACCGTCAACGGTACCCATTGCAACCGATGCCTAGGGCCCGTTTTACAATCTTCTTTTAAACCTCGGTTACGCTGAACCCACTGATTTTACCTACCAAATTCTGTGGTTTAACCTTAGTTTAACTACTGTATTATGGGCCATTAGTCTCAGACACTCCGTCCCTCATTAGAATGAATTCTATAAATTATTTGTATAAATTATTATAAAAACAAATTAATTTACGGATGTTACTTACCACTAAAATTTGCTTTAGAAGCATCTTTATAAAATATGTATAAAAAACCTGCCAATAATATTTTAATATTTTATAAATAATAAAATTAATTGATAGGTATTTTATTTAAAAACATAATTAAATTATATGAAATAATAAGACATTCCCCACCTCCTGGAGGCATGGTTATGTCATCCCTATTTTAAAGCCTGACAAAAATAAGTTTCTCCCTGACAGCTGCTATCGTCCTATTTTTCTTCTCAACACTATATGCAAACTACTTGAGAAGATAATCAAAAACCGCCTCATGTGGTTTTTAGAAAAATCCACTTACTTCACCCCAAAACAAAACGGTTTCAGAAGCAATAGAAGCACCACTAAAAATCTCTTGAACATTTAAAACTAAATAAAAAACGGCCCTACAGAATAAACAGAAATAAGAAATCATCAGCTTTGACATTGCCAAAACATACGACACAGCTTGGAGGCCCAGAATCATTCATAAGCTCAACAACATTCTGTCTAAAGGAAATATGTTAGAATTCATACACAACTTCCTCTGCAACCGCACCTTTCAGGTTAAAACACCCAACTCTCTATCAGATTCATTTAAACAAGAGATTGGTGTACCCCAAGGGTCCTCTATTTTAGTAACGTTATTTCTAATTGTCATCATTGATAGAATCAATCCGTAATCCTAACATGCCTCTGTTATACGCAGATGATTTCACTATCATATGCCGCAGTTTCAATAGCATCACTATACAACAACTTCTACAAGACTTAACCAATAAACTTATATCATGGTCTAAAATCTCTGGCTTCCGATTCGCGCTGAACAAAACAAGTCTTATACTAATCAATCAAAAAAAGAAAAAAGAAACCATTTCAGTCAACATTGGCTCCCACTTCATCAAGAAAAAAACCTAAATAAAAATCCTCGGAGCCATTCTTGACTCTAAAGCCACATCGCTCCCTTACATTCGCCAAATAAAAAAAATCCTGTGTCCACAGAATCAACATAATTAAATCACTCTCTCACACCTCCTAGGGAGCTCATACTGAAACTCTACTTAAAATTCATAAAGACCTTATCCTTTCTAAAATCGACTATGGAGCCCCCCTTTTTTCAACAGCTAAATCATCTCAGATCAAAATATTAGAACCAGTACACAACGCTGGGATTTGACTATCCATCGGCGTTTTTCGATCAAGTCTCATCAGCAGTATTCTTAGTATAGCGGACATCCCCCCTTGGACACAATATAGTCAAAACAAACATGCAAAACCACTATTAGAATGGCAAGAGCCCATGTTGACCTCCACCACTCTCCGAATTCCATATTTGACCACGTATTCAAAAAGTACGAACTAGAAAAAATACTAACAACAGAAATCAGCATTTATCCACCTTTGTTCAACTCAATGAACATTAACCTAGACTTACACCAACTCCCCAAGAAATCTTCATGCCCTATCCATTTCAGAAATCTTTTCGAGGAAATTTTGTCCTCTACACTTCACCATACATTTATTTTTACGGATGCCTCTGTCACGGAAAACCATGCCGGGATGGCCATCGTACACGAAGATACACAAACCCAATGGAAACTATCCAAAAAGTGTCCCATCTACACTGCAGAAGCCCTGGCTACCCTCAAAGCAATTGAGTTTGTAACACACAACACAGAGATTAGCCAGGCCATAATTCTAAGCGACTTCCTCTCCAGTCTTATCAGCCTCCAGAACCAATGGAAATCCACCGACATAACAAGAAAAATACAAAACACATATATTAGAGCCACCCTTGCTGGTCAACACATATCATATATGTGGATACCAGGACAACAGGCAACGAGCGCGCAGACAAGGCTACCAAACTTGCCTATTCATCAAATTACTCCCTCACAGCACTTGACTTCTCCTACCAAGACGTTAAAAGAATCATAGCTAAAAACATACATGACCAATGGGAAAACAAATGAGTTAAATTATCATCCAAACTGCACGAAATCAAAAGAACTACCTACCCTTGGCCTTTCCATGAAAACACCTCAATAAAACAGGAGACTACCATCACCCGTCTCAGGATTGGACACACCCTCATTACAGACTAACACCTCATGAAGAGAGAACACCCCCCCCCCAGTTTGCACCAGTTGCGGTACGTCTCTCACCGTTAAACATATCCTCACAAAATACTAGAGCTTTTACAAGGACAGAAGAGAAGCTGACCTACCAGATTAGTTCTCTAAGTCACTGAACCCAGACTCACGCAACGTCAAAAGAATCGTAGAATTTATCTATAATTCAAAATTAATTAACAAAATTGGAAAATGTATTTATATCTAACATATAACCTTTTATTGTATGATGCATAAGAAATATATAGTAGTATGTAGTATAAAATAATGTGAAATAATTTCAGTCCAATGACCACAGTTACCACGGACTTTGTTTAATAATAAAAAAAAAAATAAATAAATATTACATTGGTTGCTGACTAGTAATAGTAAAAATTAGTATTATTTTTTTGGTTGTTGCTGATGTCTGACAGTGTATTGTAATGCAAGCCGTGGGGAATATTATCTAATAAAATGTTGAAAATAAGCTACAATGATTTCTAGTTAAATTGGCTAAAACTCAGTAAATATTGTTCAAAATTATTTGAATTGAAAATACATCATACCTACGTGAAATGCCCAATTAGGTAATTGTATTTTCAAACTTCGTTATTTAACTACAAATTTGCTGCCTCAAGAAATTGTTTTCGTGAATTCTGTTGCTTATAATATACCCGACTACATTTCCTAATGTGCATTTTAAGGCGCTCTTTTCTTTTTAAATGAACTTGCCGGGTCGTTGGATCATTTGAAATTTCCAACTTGGTGTAAATTGAGTGTAAATCTATTTCTAGTCAAAATTAAATTGATTGTGATACTAAAATAAAAATAATATTACTGTTTTTAGTGGGCTCAAGCTTATCATGTTTTTTGGAGTAATATTTAGACAATTCGCATAAAATGAAAATTTGTTCTATGTCTATGAGTGGGTAATAAATAAACATTAGTGCGTGTTTCCGAGAGTTGCTGTAATACCGTATTAGACAACCACCGCCAAATGCAACTCTCTCACGCAAATGCACATTATTATACATTGTGAAAAATGAGATATACTCTTGCTTGCATAACTATAAAAACTATTAAAAGCGGTAATAAATTACTTCCTGAAATTTAATTATAATTTCGAAAAAATTGTTAAACTCATAAGCTTCTAGAGTCTAGACTATGCTCTTTAGGAATGGCTTTGTTTAATTTAAAATCAGCTATTCCCAAAATAAATACAAATGTAATGCAATAATTTCATGGGATTTTTGAAAAAATCTCAATCGTTAAGTCCTTTAAAATTGAAAATCCACTTCCTAAAAAGCCCTGATATTTTTTCAAAGAGTTCGTTCTTAAATAAAAAAAATTAAATCGGACATTCCGAAGTATGTGTTATTTAAAAAATACGCATGCTGCAATCCCCTCGAATTTTTAACGTTATAATATTTAGATATAGAATTAAAGAACTATAAAGACTAATTTTTACTAGGGATGGGCTGATACCAATTTTTACCGATATCCGATACTCCGATATATGCTGCCGATATAAAACCGATACCCGATAATGTATGAAAATATAAAAACAACATTTTTGACAAAATCATATGATCCGATACTACCATAAAACCGATACCCGATAACACAAATATTACCTAGAAAAGTGAAAACATTGATTATTATTTATGAATGATAATAAATTCAATGGTAATATTATTTATTAGTTATCACATGTTTGTTTATTTTTTAGTCTTTAATACTTTAATATTAATATTTAACAGTCTATGAAATAATAGAAAATGTATTGAGCTTTAAGTTATAGCCTATAACAAATTTAAAAATAATGATAATTTTTAATTATGAATAATAAATAACAATAGACATAAATGTCAAATGAACCGTCACATTGTTGTTAAAATTATTATTTTAAATATTATAAATAATATACAAGATGTACACTAGCATTAACTATTTAATATTGAATAACCTAGTATCGGTTCTAATATCGGCCCATCCCTAATTTTTACCCATATTCGAGTTTTAAAAAAGTTTTGTTAATAATTAATGAGTTTTGTTATAAATTAGACTGTTTAGTTATTATGTTTATAATTATACTTAATCCAGGATAAGATTGAACCACGTGGCCAAGACAACCGAAACACATCTCGTCGGCGCATCATCACCATTAGCACCCTCCTCCCACACCACCACACATACCACCATCATTTCAAGTGTTTACACGGTTGCAGCATCGACGAAGGCGAGTAACGATTATCTTCGATGATTGTAAGCCAATACGTAATAACAAAACGAATAGCAATCGCCTGGGAGGTCAGATGCTAATCAACTGCTCAGTCTACGTTCGCCAAAAAGGATGTTCTATCTAAACCTGATTCGAATTTTTTTTCATACATAAATTTAAATTGAATTCATGATTTTTTTAGGTAAAGTCACATTATTATTACTTGCGATTTCAATCTTCAATTCGTCCTCGTAACTTATAGCATCATCTGGGGTATCCGATGTTGCATGAACTATTTCTGTGGGTAAAGGTACATTATCTTGACTCTCAGTGTTAATACTTTTCGGATCATCTTGTTTATGCAATTTTGAATCTTTTTTTTTTTCAATTTTTTCCATTAATCTCGACGTATCATAACCCGACATGGGCATGTATATCGGGTGTTTTGGGTTAGCGAATAATGCATAAATGATTTCATTTGGCACATTCAAATTATAATAACTTGGGATGTTCATCATTTTTTTTACATGCTCCATAAATATCGCATCCTTTTCTGGATAATCCACTTTTACTATTATCGCACAATATATGAAAAAAAAAAAATGTATCATATATTTATGCGCCTTGTGAACTTGTGACACGTTATCACATATTCACATGTTAAGAAGGCTGGTAATCCAGACTCTATATATTATTTAAAAATAGCCACCGGATATTCTTTTAATTTATAGAATATTACAATTCTTAATTACTTACTAAACTGCAGTATAAGACTCAAATTATAAAATCCAGATTCAGCTATAAGCAATATAATATCATACGTATATTAATCACTGAAGTTAAACGCAAATTCAACGCGACAGCTTAAAATATTTATTATTAATGGGTATTTGGTTACATTATAATACAAAATATTATAATGGTTATTTTATGCAATGTTTATAAAATAGTTTTACATATTATAAAATTTTGTTGTATATAAAAACAATATTTATAAACCTGATCTGACGATACATAAACATAAAAAATTGTCATACCAAAAGTTGTTAGTAGGTAATTATATCATAAACGTATACTTACGACTAAAACCAAATTTTGTTAAATTTTCTGTTTGTCATTTTCCAAAATTTAGAATATAATATTAGAAAACATAAAATTGATTTAAAAAAACTATTTATAAAAATTATAATAATCAAATATATAATAAATCTAAAAATAATTAAAGAGACTATTGTTATAAGTTATCACTGACAACAAATGATATAAGTATCATGCATTATTTTATTACTTCTATCTTTAAATTCTGATTGTTATTTTTTATAATTGTATAAAAAACTTGTGTTGTTAATAGTTATACTCGGTTTTTACCTTTTGTTGGATTCGTATATATATATATCTATGTGCCTTGCAAGCTGAATAATATTAATTTTCCTTCTCGCCACTTTTGCGTAAGTTACTAAACTATAATCAGTTCATAGTTTTTCTATTTCGCGATCAGCTTTTATTTTTTTTTGTTACACTATACTAGGTTCTTTACCTTTTTTATTTTATACGATTCTAATACTTTATGACAAATTTATCCCGAGGCTATTTATCGAATTGTTATTACTATTATATCATTCTTATAATGTTCTTATATTTTTATTTTGATGCTTTAATTATAGTTACATTTTGATACAAAATAAAGCTCAAATTAAGTTGAAAATTGAAATGTCATAAAGGTATATGCCTTATACCAGTTTATACATTTTAGTCACTTTCTCATTGTTATGTTATTTATTGTGATAAAAATAAATTGCAAAACGTATATGAAGTATATTATTTACTAATATAAAGTCACTTACCCATGCATACTAAAAAATAAAAAATAATACTGCATCAAATATATTATATTATTATTTGATAGTTAAAATTGGCAAATGTAATTTATTGGATATTACATACATAAATACATTATATTAAATAGGTAAATTATTAATTATAAATATATAGTCACATAAATAACTTTTTTGGTACAGAATAAAGCTTAAAATTAAAGTTTAAATAACAGTAGAAATTAGTAGCACAAATTAATTGTAAAATGTAGGTTAGGTTAGTTAGTGATTAAGTCCCTTACCAACGTATTCTGAAATAATAAAGAATACTACATTAAATAAAATATTGGGTATTTAAAATTGACGAATTGCATACACGGTATTATTATGTATATTACATAAATTATCTAAATATATATGGATATTGGATATTCATGTTTATCTCTTTCCTAGCTAATGACTCAAAAACAACGCTGGATTTCAATAAAAAACGATATCGATGGATTCCTTGAGACTCACAAAGGGATAGCCCATAGATGAATTTTATTTTGGATCACAATTGAAGATCAAGACTCGTGCCTGGATACCGACCGTACCAGATCCTCTACTTCAAGAGCTGCTGAAACATTTCAAGTTCGAGACGCACGACGTGAAGTTAAATGCTCATGGCAGCATCGATCAAGAACAAGAAACCATCTAAATAAAGCTATGTGTTAAATTACAATTAAGATAACGATTACAGAATGCATAACGATGTCATCATTATTCCAATATTATCTAAATAAATGTTTGTTTTCATTGTAGCGCTTAACTGTTTTAAAACAAGCGCTTTGCCTGGTATAATATGTGTTGCATGAATAGAAAAGTCACTATTTGTCGCCACTGGCTGAGGCACCAAAATCACTTTTAACCTATATGGCTGGATACTAGGGATTTCAAACACTTTCTAGAGCAAATTCGTAAATACAACTCATGCTTTCAAATGAAATCGTTTGGAGCAACGAATATAATTATGAGATAATAATTATATTCCCGTGCTAAAAACCTTTTCCCAGCTATTTGTGATCTGTGATCTATTTCTTATTTTTTATATACCTAATATATTTTTCAATCAGAAATGTATGTCTTACGCAGTGACTCACGAAGGCCGCAGTAATGCGCCTGTTCTTGATACCTAACAGTTGACTGGCCCTTAAAGCCAACCTTAGGGTTTATAGGAAGTTCTAGGACAATTCGCCGTAGTTATTTCAACATGGCTGTATTGACGTGGTCATTAAATATTTTCGTCAAATTATTCATAACTACATGGCTTTCCTTGATTTTTCTTTTACCAATATTTATTTAGTACATGATTTGTTTGAAACTGTATGACCGGTTTCGAAATTTTTTCTTATTCGAGTACTTAAAGATCTTTGGGTATGCAGTGGTGGTTTTGGGGGTGAGGCAAGTGAGGCACCGCCTCACTTATAATTTTCAGGAAAATAAAAAATATATGTTTCTTTATATTAGTATTTTGTACTATTACGAATTTTAAAATTTTAATCGTATACTTCAATTTTTAATTTTGATTTATATAGGTACTCGTACTTCAGGCATTAAATGCTTTACAATTTAAGTTTAATAAACAACAATATTGAATATTATTTTTTTGTACAGAACTTGTACAGTTGTATCTACGAACGGCTGCACGTCGCTATAACGTAACTTATGCGCTCGGCACCGCCACGGCTAAAACGCTGAGATCGACAGAGGCGGTAGCCGCCGTCGCCTAAGTTTGTGCATGCGAGGTGCGTCTACGCACACAAATGTAAGCTCGTAAAATAGTGTGAATAGCGCATGCGCAGACCGCAGCTAGAGGCGACTAAAATCAACCGCTCAACGATATTATAAACGTCGGCCGCCGGGTTCATAAATTATATGCAGCCACGCTGCTTGGTAGGTTGGGGACTGCACGCTGTTGTCATTGATACGGCCGTCGCAGTACCACACGACGCACATCTGTTTTCATTTTTCCAAAAAATATTATCTAGGTATATCTGTGAATATGATAAAATGATTGCCTTAGCACAGAACATAGAGCCACAGAATAGTTTTTATTATAACTGGCTAATCTTTCCGCTCTATTTTGATAACTCAATACCATTTAAAAAATTTTGTTCCTGTGGGCTGTGTTAGAGAAATAGTGTATTTAATATTTAATATTTTTCCGCATCATGTGAAATTACATGTGAAAACCGCCACTGGAGTATACACAACAATTATTCGATCACGGCAAAATGTCCCTACAGCTCACGGCATTATGTTCTCCCGGCGAAACAGCCACGGCATCTGTGCCATTTCGGTTTATTGGTAACCCGGTCCCAAGAGCTCGGTTATTTATAATTTACTTATGTGATTTCCCTTACCCTTGGTTCCTGAAAAATAAAAATAAATACTGTATTACTTAAATTATTTAATACCTAGGTAGTTAAAATTGACAAATTCCATTGATTAAATATTAATATATTACAAAAACTATATTACATAAATTATATATTATATGAATATCATCGCAAAGATATCTAAATTTTGATAAAAAATAAAGCTTGGAATATTATAAAAGTACACTAAGTGTATAAAATGCAAACACTTTGTCATCGTGGAGCTAATTAGGTTTTTACAGATTTTGCGTACGTACCTATTCAGAATTATATATTAATTAACATAGACTATATGGGTACTCTTAACAAGTCACATATTTAGGTTACATACGATTTATTCTGTGGCTGTGGTGGAATTTGAGGGTATCACGAATTTGGCATTTCCCCCTGTCTGTTTATAAAATAGGTCCAAATATTGAACCGATTGTTTGTGAAATAACGTAAATATAAATATTTTACCTTTGAGAAAATATAATATAATTATTATAGTTTTTTTTTTCGAATAGGTATATAGATGATGATGCTATAGAAATTCTAAAAACAAAACGATCACTCTTATTGTCCAAACTTGCCGCTCTTTAGATATATTACGTCGTTCAACAGGTCCACACAGAATCGCATAAGACGTCATGAGAATATAGAAAGCGCTTTGACATGCCCTCCTCCTCATTTCTGTTATCGCGTCGCACGGCCCGTAGATTTCAGCCAAGTCACCCCCGCACGATCATCTTGGTGCCATTCCATAAAACTCGAGGCAGTGGAGTGAGCCTGCGACGTCCCGTGTCCGGACCATCATCGTGGTTTGGTAACCGCGTGGAAAGCGTCTGTGGTTCGTCAGTGTTGTGCTTTCACGCACCTTATTGTTTATCCGTCGTATCAAGCGTTTCACCACTCTCACGCCGTCAACGACCCGACTCGGCCTCTACTGTCGACCCACCCAACGTCGAGATGTCTACCGGTTTGCGCGTCCATCCAGCATAGACTATAAACTAACGGACAGCGCATAGAGAGAGAAATCACCAGACGGGCACGGGATTGTTGAGTGAGAAAGAGAGGTTTTGGGCCGTTACAATGTGCCAAGACATGTATTAATTTCTCCCTCATATTATGTTATGTCGTCTGGAACAATCAATGGCAGGGCGGTTTGAGAAGCACTGGCCATACGTTTATAGATCCATGCCGTCCATCAGCGAGACCTATATAGTCTCCTGACGACGTTAGCAACCGTGCCATTAGTCGCGTTGTGTGAAGGCAATTATACGCCGCCATATTATTTATACACTGAGACGACATAGACCGAGCAGTGCCTTCGACATCGTCATAGCAGCCTCCGACGCAGCCGTTATATTCTGTCCTCGACCGTGGCCGAAACGGTATTATTATTATTATAATTGATATTTTGTTAAGCTCGGCCGAAGAGACGTCTTCACATGCCACTATTATTATTATCCGTTTAGACATTAATTTGTCACAGTATGACGTATTCTGGTAATGTACGCTTATTTATATTATTATTCTTTCTCTTCTCATCACCCTACTCACATCCAACTCCGTGATCACCAATTTATATATTATAATTGCTTGGCCAAATGTGCTATTCAAAGAACAGTACAACGAACACTTAAAGTTATCCATGCTTTCGAAAAAACTTGTATAACACTATTACTATCATTGATACTATATTAAAGATATTTATTATTAGATTCATCAAAATGATTTTAATTTTTAAAAAAATGTAATATATTAATACCAGTAATTTGCTGGAACATATTCTCTGCAAATATAATATTATTATTTTATTGTTATAATGAATAATAGAAGATACCTATTTAAATTATATCGATTTTTAAATCACTTTTTAGCAGTTGTGTTTCATATTGTAATTAAATTTGCTAATATGCTCCTTAGTTGTTTACGTTTCTGAACGGTTAGGTAGGAAAAAAATATTATAACTATTATTAAATTCATCTTACTATAGATGATAAAAATCAATCAAAGATATTATTCAAGTATTTTAAAATTGTTAAGATTCTGTTCATAATTTGTAAATAATATAAAAATAATAATAATAATTTTATTTGTCAACATACACGATATAATAAAGTAGAAAAAATTATTCAATTTTTAACACTGTGGTTAGTTTCAGTTAGGAAATTGGATCTTATTAGTAATTTTAAATAGAATAAAATGAAAGATGTCAAGATCTTTTCTAAATAGTCAAATAATGGTTTTTATTAAAAAAAAAAAGCGAATAAGTGGGTACCGATCTGCTATACCTACAGTGGGTACTAGAAAGTTTGAAGGTCGTTGTAACGGATGGGTTAAATTTGAAATAAGGAAAATACTTTTTTATAAAAAAGAAACGAATCGTTGGCACGGGCAACGCCGGGCAGGGCATCTGGTATAGTATCATAATATATATTTAATTTTTGAACTTGAATAACATTTATCCTTTTCATTTGTTGCCATCTCCAGCGAAAGAATGTTAGGCCAGTCTACCAGCTCGATTCTAATCTTTGGGTATAGTCACCCTCTTTCAAAGGTATGTTAAGTAATCCTGTGCGTTGTCCTTGCCAAAATCGGCTGTACGGCACAGCTAGTTTATTCTAAATATAGTCATAATATACAATATACGTATTTTAAATTTGGTATAGAGCTAGATATTATAGTTGAAATATCATAGAGTTATACATAACATATTTAAGCCACTTTATCATCGTTATATTATTTATTGTTAAACAAATAAATACATAAGCTATATAATGTAATAATATGATATCCCTTACTAATGGCTTCTGAAAAATAAAATAAAATACAGTATAAAATAAATTATTTAATACCTCGGTAATTTAAATAAAATTATGTTGTAGGTACCATAAATTATATAGTATATTAATATTGTCGTAAAGATATCTCAATTTTGATACAAAATAAATCTTAAAATAATATAAAAGTACCTCAAGTGTATAAAATGAAGACACTTTGTCATTGTGGTTATTTTATTGTTGATCTTGGAAATAAATAGGTTTTTATAGATTTTTTGTACTTTTATTCATAATTAAATGAATTAAAAGGCCTCGAATTTCAAAAATGTTGTCATCCTGTGCGTTTCCTATGCCAAAATTTGGTTGTACGGGACAGCTAATTTATTTAAATATAGTAATATTCACATCTTAATTTTGGTATAAAATAGAGAGGTAGGTATGACTAATAAATATATTTCATTATAGAGGCTTGATATTTCACAGAAAATAATACATTTAGTCCAATTAGTTTAATTTAAAAGAATACATTTCCCATAAGATCCTTGACGTATCCCATAAGGAAACATGGGAAAATCTCATAAAAGCAATGATACTTCTGATTAAACTCTTGAAATTTCCCATGAGATAAAAGATATATTCTAGAAAAGCATAATCCCCAATTTAATATTAGTCAATTCTTAATAAAAATCTATAATATCTCCAAATACATGAATTTGATATTAAAGCAAGATATTTCACATTAGAGGATTGATATTTCACAGAAAAGCAAACATTTCCCGTAAAATCATTGACATTTTTCATTAAATCCATAACATTTCTAATAGAATCCTCTCCATTTCTCACAATTTCTGTGACATTTCTCTTTAAAGAATCGATATATCCCGGAAAAGAGTACATTTTTCCCAAAACCTTTAACGTATCTCAAAAAAAACACAGCTAATCTCATGAGTTCTTTAATACGTCCAATTAAACTCTTGAAATTGCCCTTTAAATACAATATATATTCTAAAAAAGCATAATCTCTAATATAATACTAGACAATTCAAATCTATCATATTTGCCATTAGATTTATCGTCGTATAGAAGTAGGGCACAGTTTTTTCATAGAGTATGCAGGTACACATAAAAAACGTTATTACTTTTTTTTAAATTAAACTTAATATTATAGAATAGATGATAAAAATGAATCTTTACTGTAAATATAATTGTTATATTTTAGCTTTTGATCATGGTTTGATAATATTGTTTATTTTTTGTCTGCACACACAAATAGTTCGTAGTATAATATATATAATTTATAAACTTTAATAAGATTAATACTTCTAATTTATTTCCATCTCGAGCGAAATATCGTCGGGTCACTAAATCTACCTTAATCCCGATCGGTGGGTGTTTACCCATTTATAAAAGGATAATGTAAAATATACATTTAGACACACTATCAACATAAATACAATACAAATTGTAATCATTTTCGTTCATAAATATTTGTTCAAATTTTAGCATGAAAAATATTTTTAATTAACTACAAAAATAATATTTCAATGTACAACATATTATCCTGAATAATAATATGACCTATTTAATGAACTATCAGTTTTATAATAAGACAATGTACATAATATAATATTATTATAATAATAGAGTTAAGTATATTAATTAATTCTTTTTTTATATTTTAATGTACTTATAAAATAAATGTTAGTTTATTACCTTCCTGTGATCCATTACAGTATATTATAATATCAAATATCACAGTTAATATTATTAAAACTTTAAATGAAATCATAGTTACTTCTAATATTAGTACAAAGAACGGCTATAAGCTTTATTTTCAATGGATGTTTATAATGTGAATATAATCTTAGTAGAAAATAGGTACTATAGGTAGTATTATGTACGCCAAAAAGTGACTATTTATGCATTATAACAACTAAGTATACATTCCATATACATTTTTTTATAAACATCTGCTTAAAATCAAATGAAAAAAAAAATGTTAGTAGTACACATCATAATAGTAATTGTGAATATAGGTACATGGTATACTTCATTATATTATGGTGAGGTAAAATAAAATATTACACAATTTTGGATTTTTATGATGTACTCATCATATTTATTAAAATTATAAATTTCGAAAACCAAAGTTTCAATGCGTCATTTAGGTTTAGCTAATAACTAGTAATTAGTGGATATTATGAAAACGCGATAAATTTACCGAATATCTTAATAACTGTTTTTCACCTGATCGATTTTTTTATGAATCAATATTGTTTGTCGATAAAGACTACTCTAAAGCCCTCGTGAAAACGCCTTAAATTAATTGCATTTGATAATTATTTATGATTTGTGAAACATGTTATCCTGCATTTACGAATATCCCCCCCCCCCCCACCACCAGTTTACAAAATGTACATAACTCAGGATTTCTATTAACTTTAAAGATGGATGCGTGGATGCGTCTAGTACTGTTATATTTTATTCAACTTTTATGTAACCTAACTTAACAAAAGCACTTGGTTAGGTGACTAATATTTAATTTGTCTGTAATCTTCTTAGTATTTACTATAGAGCGTCAAACGATTATTCCCTCTGAGATCCATTCTACATCCAAATAGAATACAGTTCTCTTGCTGAATTTTCGGCATTTATTAAAGACAGAAGTCACCAAAAACTTTACTTCAAATAACTTTATTTAAAAAAAAAAAAAATTGATCTTTTGACTACTCTTTCACACATGAATGTTGCATTGCATATTATGTTTTTATGCATACCAGTCCCAAATTGTTCAACCGAAAGATCATTATCTGTCTTAAAACATATAAATAAACAACCTATCATCTACCATGTCATCTGAGAGACTTAACAGCTTGACAATCCTTGTTATTGAACCATCAAAAACAAATAAATTAGATTTTGTGAAACCATAAAAACATTTTTTAAAAACAGAAAAATTATGTAATTTTGTATTTCAATTTAGTCAATGTTTTACATTAAATCATATGTTATAGTCAGGTAATTATTTTTTATATTTTTATAACTATCGGTTTATACTATCTATATAGTATACATAATATATAAATATATAATACATCTATTTATATTATCCAACAAATACTTACACACATGAATACTTATTACCGATAAGCCATTATATTATTATTACAATTTATATAAAATACAAGTAAAATTATTATAATTTTATATATTTATTATTTTTCTTTTTAAAACTGCACATAATTTATTATTATGTCGAGTAATTTAAAAACTGTTGGTACACTGCTGTTATTGTTTATAAAGGTATTTGTAGAAAAATAAACAAAATATAAAACAAATAAAAAACTGAAATCGACAACAATAAAAATACGCGACGTTTTCGAACAATAAAATAGATGTGGTTGTCGGGTTTTCTCACTATTTTAACCTTCTGCCGGGCTAACTTCTTATTTTTTTATTGTTTTGTATAAATATGTTTGTTATGTTAAAATGCAAGTTACCAGTAGCCACGAATGTATGTGAAAAAGTAACAGACATAAATCCAGGGGTATTGAGAGTTTAAAATGGTATCTATATGAAGCACGGACTAAGATATTATAAAAGGTGAAGCCAAATAAAACCACTACAAGTGCTGAAAACATTCAATGGCCAGTGTTGATGATGACAGAGGAACCTTTTGGCAGCACTCCAAAATAACCCATCCACCTAGTCATTCTCAGTGCATTACCTATATGGTTTGGAAAATAATTTTCAATGGTTTAGAACGTAGGAGGGGGTACCTAATATATAGCTCTTTCATACTTCAGTTCAATACCAACGTAGAATATATTTTATTTTTTTTTTTTGGCGGGGAGGGGACTTTCCACACACAACTGCTCCGAGCCGAATATTTATTTTTATCAAATTTTCAAGTCTACCGCGGAGTGGAGTGAGGTGAGATATCGTCCATATCTGTTGATAAACCAGAAGTATAATGTAGATGGCCAAGATGGGTTACGTGGTCGGACACAATATTTCAAAATTCATTTTTATTTTAGTATTTTTCTGTGTTAGTGATAAAAATAAAATAAAATAATTTCCTACGAAACCCAGACAAATTTCCATATTTTTTCAAAATTAAAATTGGACTTCTGGAAGTCTTATTTTTTTTCCGCTTATTAGTCTAAATATACACGAAAAATGATATTATTGTCCACACCCAAAAACATATGAATGATTTCTCATTATTCCTTGCAGAGTAAAAATATCTAGTAGCAATGTAGCATGCTACTCTTAATACCTATAATATATAATACGAATGTTGTCGCAAATTTTTTTTTGTTTGTGAGTTTGGTGATCGACTTTATATGCGATCCAAAATTATAAAATTCCAAATTACCTGTGCAGGAATATGTATATTTTTAAAAAAATCAACCTGGTAAATTTCGTACCTGTTCTAGATTTAATCGTAAAATCATAGCATTATAAACACATCAAACTATATAAAATATGTATTATAATTGTTGGTTTCTCTTAATACACAAATCGATTAAGGAATAATTAGTGTAGGTAGTCAGTTAAATAAATCACTCTGTATACATAATATTTTATACTATGTATATACATGCTGATAAAATTATAGTGTAATATTATTACATATCATATTATCACAAAAACGGGTAAGTAAAAAAAAATATAAGATCTTTAAGCACTATAAAGATGTGATATCATGAATAGATGCTAAGTATATTGAATTTAAGTAGACTTATTTTATTGCAATGATTTATTTACTTGGCGAGGAATTATTTCTTAAAAGAAACAAAGTGTGATAAACAAAATAATTAAATGGAGAAGGACTATTCAAATATAACTTATTATTATTTTAAAAATATTATTATTAATATATACCTATATTCTATTCAAAATAATTCCTCGCCAAATAAATAAGTTATTGAAACAAAATAAATTGACTTAAATTCAATATACTTAACATTTATTCATGATTTCACATCTTTATATTGCTTAAAGATCTAATATTTTTTTTTACTTCGACATTTTTACACGTAGTTTACGAAGGATTTTTGTTGTGATATCACTAATTTTTATCGTTATTAAATATTGAGTACTTACACAATAATCAGCTATAAGAACGGTAATATTGTTGGTAATATTGGCAACGCTGATGCGACGCGACGACTACCGCGATTCTGAATTTAACATAAATTTCCTTTAAAAAGTTCGCACTTTTTCATTTATAACTTAATTTCTAAACGTACGATTTTGATGATTTTTACAAAAGCACGTTCTACACGATATTTCTGATGTTTTGGAATTTACTAGGAGTTAATTGACGCATTTTAGAAAGTTAATTATATCGTATAACAAATTTACCTGTGTTTTACACAGTTTAAATAGGCAACACCAATATACAAGCCGTCGTGCAGTTATTTTTTTTTTTTACTTGACTCGCGCCATGACCGTGGCGCTGGATATTGGAAGAGAAAAAATAAAACGTTTATTTTCCAAGCAGAAATTGTCGCTCAAAGTCCATTAAGAGTTAATGAAAAAGCATAATATTCTAATAATATGTATTGTATATTTTATTATTATAATCTCGTGTGCCGCGAGAAAAATAACCCGTTTCGGTGACAGTTCACGCAGTAAACAGTAGAATGAACGACGACGTCCGGTCATCGATATAATAATACAATATTTATATGCGTACGAACGAGTGAGTATAATAATCATCTTAATAATAAGCGACTTTTCTCGTTTGGTAAATCGATTCGCTCGTCGTTTTCGTATTTACATTAATAATAATTTTACACTGCACTTTTCGTAGCACCTATATCATCATTATTATAATATTATTATTGGTTGCTGCGCGCGCGCGTTTGTTGTTATCAGTTCACATAATATTATTATTATTTTATCTCTATATAATTATACATAAAAATATATTCGGTGTACATACGTTTGATTTCAACACGACTCACACCGTGGAATTTAAATTATATATTAACATCGAATCCGTACCGAACGCACATCATATTATTATTCAGACGGTCGCGTTATGGCGGCGCCGATAGCGGTCATACGAAAACGGTCTGGGCACGGACTACGATATAATCACGGACTAAGATATAATGGACTGGGAACGAGCAGATTATCAGTGGCCTCGAAAGTATGTTCAAGATGCAAATGCGGGGGGTTGCATTCATAATTGAGAGTTTACAGCGTCATCTGTATACTGAGATACAAAATGTGACACTAAATAAAACCACTGGTAGCGCTGAAAACATTCAATTATGAGTAATCATTATAACCTTATAACAAAATATTATAACAAATATAACCTTTTGCGGTCCGTCCATCATCACCCGCCTACCTTGTCGTTTCCAGTCCATTATATCTTAGTCCGTCGATATTGGGAAGACAGATTAACACTGGGGGCGCTGTCGACGCCTATCGTACTGATGGTTAGGCGGGTTCCTCCCTACGCGGAGTCGGGAGATTGTATGTATTTTCCCGACATTTCGCATATATTTTGCTTTAAGTGAAATGTATTTAAATGCATTTGGTAATATTAGTAGAAATTGTACTGACCAACGTATACAGTTAGCTATAAAAGCGTATAAAGTTTCGATACCAGAATTCATTTATTATAAAAAGTTAAATAACCAATATAAACTATATCAATACATCCCGAATTGGAAGGTACAAATTGTTTCCACTAGAGCACGTTTTGTTAATCTGTTTCCCCAATAATAGACTGGAAACGACATGGTTGACGGGGTCGGGGGACGGCCATGAAAAGGTGACACTTAGCTGATAAGAATACTGTTCTTGAAGTTTTCAGCGCTACCCGTGGTTTCATTTGGCTTCACAATTTGTATCTTAGTCAGTGTTTTATACAGAGGGCGCTGTAAACTCTAGGAACATATTGCGACCCCCACACTTTGCCTCTTGTGCATACATTCGTGGCCGTGATAAGCTACTCGTTTCCAGTCCGTTATATCTTAGTCCGTGGGCCTGAGTAACGTCATAACGCTGCAGTGCCATCCGAAAAAAATGCGTCATTCGTTTGGGCGAATTTTTAAAAATTGCAATGTGTTTGGGCAATTTAGCATAATGCGTTTGGGCGAGTGATTTTAAAACATTATAATGTGTTTAGGCAACCTTTTCGGTCTAACTTTTTTGTCCTGGGATGCTGTATTTTATCAATCCATTTTTTCTCTCATTTTGAATGAATAATCAATGAAAATATAGTTAAATATAATATGTATGGTTAAAAGTTGATTGGTTTTTTTTGTGCGTGTGATTAAAAATTGAAATGATTTAGAATCTAAATTTTAGATTATTAAAAATCAAGTTAAAATATTAACTCTCTATAGTATTATTAATATTAATTATTCATAATATCGTCGAACCGACCAAATGATATAATATTAACTATTGTATTATTGACAAAATATTTTATACATATATATTTATTATTTAAGTTTCCGCTTCAATATGAACTATACAATAGACTTTGAATTTTGTCAAAATATGCACAAATATACAAAAAAAAAATTGCCCATTAGCTTCAAACTATTACGCGAATCGTAAAGATTACTGACAAAAATCCCAAAACTGTGAAAAACAAAAAATATGGAATTGTATAAAAATCAAAAAACCGCATTTTCGATATCAGATTTTTAGTATAACGATCCAGGTCTACCCTTTCAGAATAATATGAAGTTTTGATAATATATTGTTCAAAGCGAATCATATAATACCGCACGCTGCTTTTTTTGGTTTAATTTTTCAACAAAATATAAGAATTACCGATACGTTAAAAAAACAGTTAAATAAATGCTCAAAAACAATAAATTTCTTCTACAATTAAGGGGTGGAAATCCAAAACGTACTATTAACAAAATACTGATTTTTTAAGAGAAGCGATTTTCTGTATCTTAACATTTCCAATAAACACAAACCATTTATAAACAGACAAATCATTTTGAAGAAAATGTTTTTTTTTTTTAATTATTTAATAATGTATTATTCATATTAAAACGATTCAAATGTGTTATATAACTAATGTATTATAGCTAATGTATTATAGCTAATGTTTGGTGGCTATTCTTTTAACATGGGCACTATAGTACGTTTTGATTTCTAAATAATATTTTTGTGTATGGAAAAGGTTGGTTTTGGATTAACCAGGCATTTTGAATCGCAGATTTGACCAGGAAATAATACGTTTTGATCTATTCTGACGAAGCCAATCGATGTATCGATTTTTTTCCATAAGAATCGATATCTAACTCGATTCTGCGAATTTTTTCTATAGTACGTTTTGGATTTCCATCCGTCAATTATAGGGGGGGGGGAATGGTGATATTTTCCGAAAGTTCAGGAAAATGGACTTTGAATCGTTATATTATCATGCTTCTCGTAATATATCAGATATCGTCGCCATCGCGGTCGCATTACAAAATCGCCGCGGAGCGATGGCTTATAATAATATTAGCTATATAGAAAGTTGAATAATATTATAATAATATAATAATAATAATATAATATAACAATATATACATAATAATATATTATAAGGTTAATTATCCGGGTGCCCGCAGTGGCCAGTGATTAGAACTGGTTTTCCTTAAGTATGCGTTTTTTTTCACCTTTCCGTTTATTAATTTATACGCACACAACGGTGTGGTGATCGTACACGACGCGCATATACGCTTCGTATAATATATTATTATTGTATATTATTATATATATAGGTGTATGTTATTATATAGTATTTATAAATATTTTGTTCGCGACCGTGTGCGATAGCCAGTGTTGTAGGTACACGATGGGAAACGTTATTATATTATTATTATTATTATTATTATTATTATTATTATATTATTATTATTATTATTATTATTAATACTATTATACTACGTAGCTGCAGCGGTGTTGCAGCGGAGTAGGGCCTTCGCATAGCTATAGATTATCCCGCGAGTTATTCAGGTTATACGTAAATATATATAAAGTCGTGTGTGTGTGTGTGTGGTGTGTGTGTGTGTGTGTGTGTACGAGGTCGACTCGTGTTGGAAAATAATGTGTGTTACGACTTACGACGGACGACGGACATGACAATCGGACGGGCGTCAAAATAATAAGAAACTTAAAAACGATCTTTGCGCGTGTAATATAATAATAATATATTCTCATCTATTATACATAATATATTACAGTATTATAATATCGCTTTACACTGGTCGGCTGCACGTATTATTCATTATTATTATTATTATTATTGTTCGGACGATGAGTCGTAATTGCGTCCGTTTCTTTACACGAACGGTAGCCCTGTCGACCCGGACGGACGCACGACCTTACCGGAGGAAGCGGTGGGTTTCAATGTAATAATACGAAACGAAATTGATGCAAAGCCCGTAATATTATGTATAATGACGAAGACGGCGTGAAAACATAATATAATTGAACCGTCGTCATCGCCGACACATGCCAATCCGCGAGGTCCGAGCGCAGTGCAGCTGCAGCCGGTGCATCGCGGAGGTGCGATTTAATTGGGTGGTTCAGTGCACATTATTATGTTTGTTATATTATATAGGTAGGTAGGTACACGCGAGGAGAAAATTATAATCGTAAATGTCGGACGATTTACGTTTTTTTTTTATCCGTCATGCGACGGCCGCGGTCGTCGGCGTGATGGTGGCGTTGGCGCCACGACTATGAGGTCCCTATACATAATATCGTATACAATATTATTATACACTCCGACGGGTACTACCTATGTATTAACTTGCGGACGACCTACCTATACTATACTTAAAATGGAACACTGGCAGCCAGACCTGAGCCTAGATTATTGGCATGGGGGGAGGGGGGAGCGTAGATATTCTATAGAAATAGAAAAATTACTATAAATTATGATAAATATTAAAATTATATTCTAATAATTGATAACAATATTATAATGAAGCTTATAAAATGGTTGCTGTGAACTACATTGTATAAGCAATACGCATAGGAGATAGGTACAAAGCCTTTATATATTGTCTATGGTTTCACGTGCAAATAGTTTATATTATGTATTTTTGATCTATTCGCATGCGATATCATATAATATTAGGTACACTACAAAATTACACAATTATATTATTATTATTATTATTCAGTCCTAAAAATGCAGTGATACAATTTTTTTGAAGTTAAAGTTGAAAGGGGGCCTACTAATAGTGTTTGTGTCCCGGCCTCCCGGGGCCAAAATTAATCCTCAATCCGCGCTTGGTCAATGATGGTCATTGCATATTTTAAGCCTCAGCATAAACGAGATAAAAATTTTTAAGTTAAGCTAAAACTTAAAATTTAAGTTAATTTTTAACTTCTTAACTTAACTTTTTTTAAATTTAATTTTCAACTTTATATATAAACATTATAAATAACGAGTTAATTTCAATCAAATCCAAGATACGATAATATTTATAAATATTTAAATGTTAAATACTATCAAATTGCATATTCCACCATGCACATTTCACATGCATATTACATTATTACCTATTGCACAAACATTTACTTTTTATTATTTTAAAGCATATGCTATAGGTATTACTGGCTATTTATACATAGAAATAAACTAAATAACTTAATAATAGTTTCTCTGTAACTTTTAACATACCTGAGTTAAACATAAAATTTGGATATAACTTCTTTTTAAAACGTTTTCTGTCAACTTAACTTAATTCAATTAAAAATTATCATTTACTCGCCCAGATTTGGAATTTTATTTTGTTATTTTATTTTTGCGTCGGAAAAACGACCATAGACATGACACTTTCCCAATCCAATTTTTTTAACTGAAATTATTAAACGCAAGCACATTAAATATTGCATTATAATTTATAAATGTATGATTTATGTATAAAAATCAGACACAAAAATATCGTTCACGTACACTAATATTAATGAAAAAACAACTGAGATCCACATGCGAATTCTGCAACATATATTATTAATATCCATAAAACCCCTCCTCATTGAATAAGAGAAAAACTCTTTCCACAGCCAACAAATCTATAGAAGATATTTTAAAACCAATCTGTACAGCCGAATTTAAATATTTCAAAAATTAACTACTATTATTATTTATTATTATTACCCAATTACCTATCGGTATATGATTATTATGATGAATGTATACATATATTATTATAACATAAAATATAACATTTTTTTTCCCCGACTAATGACTTTATTGTTGAAGCCGCGTGATACTAAAAAATAAGAAAAAAAGTATGATTATTTAATAATATAAATTGTTACTTTTCGACAAACCATATGGAATATGGCATACAGAAAATAAAAAATCATCTAAATAATTTCTACGAGATGAGTACAATTTTTTCTAATTATTTATAATTTTTAGTCGTCCGTGGGTCATATCAAATACCGGTGCATACAAATTACAAGTAAAGGCACCTATATATGCAGCTATATACGACCATGTGCTAATTGTGCGTGTGGGTGTGTGTATGCTAAGAATTCACATCCGTATAATATAATATCATAGCTGTATGTATATACTATATAGGAATACAAAGAGCGAATAGATCGTTTAACGACTCAATTAACAACACAGACGTCCGTTTTTTCACCAATCGTTTTCACACACACACACACACACACACACACATAACGCCACTGCCACCGTTTTGTGCACGGCGGCGCTGCACGCACGTGGAATTACGATAAAATAATAGGTGCACTCTGTCCGCGTGTCCATACACACTGCTCTTATACTTGGACATGCATAATAATATATTATTATAATGGCGTGCGTAGTAGTACGAGTATATAATATTAAAATCATGTAGATAGATGTGGCGCAGCCGTGCAGGCGGCTCAGAGTCCAAAGGATTTGCGATACTGTAGTGGATAATCCGATAATATAACATCACGAGTGTCCGTATATATTATAATAATATTCATAGTATATTATATAATGATGGCGTGCCGAGGATCACAATTATTTCGACACCGAATGTCCAATTCGGCGTAACGACGATACGACGATGTATGTGGTACAATTATACATACAGGGTGATTTTTTAAGCGTGCTCATTATGTAGCTCACCCTATTCGCATGCTTATATTGTGCGCATACAATCGAATTCTGATTTTTGGAATTTTAAAATACACTGTAAGGCTATAATATTTTTAAATACTTGAGATTGTGTGTACCACTGAAGGATGATCCTGTGACAGTACAAACTCCTGTTTTTCAAATATAGCAACCTCTCGTTTCAATTTTTAATTATTCGGCAAATGTTTTTTTTTTTTTAAATTTAAATTTTATCTATCTAAATCGAAATTCGAACGAGTATTTTTGAGTTATATAACTTTGTGCATTATATTATATATATAATATTAACTATTATGTAAATACATTTTAAATTTGGTACCTAATTTATTCGATAAAATTAAAAAAAAATTTTAAATGAAGGGTGGTAGTAGATATAATTATTTAATACTTTAATATTTTTTCTGAAGGATATCTATGTTATTCATTATTAATAATAAACCAAAAAAAAAACAGAATAATAACTTGGATTTTACACTGTTTTAAGTATATGTTTTATTCACTTTAAAAAATTTAACAAAACGTTTAAAACAAATGTTTTAAATTCTAGTTTACCAACAGAGTAGTAAAGTGGAAAGAACCCAAAGTTATGCCATAAACCATCGTTTCTCAACCTTTTTAGTGTCGCGACCCCCAAAATAGGTATAAAATATAGTCATTCACTTCGCGACCCCCCCCTCCATCTAGGTTAGGTAAAAATTTAAACAGTTCAAATATCCTATCATTAAAACAAATTCAAAGATCACACTAATTATTTATTTTTATGTTTATATCCTTATCGGGATAATTTTATTATTATTATTATTTTAATTTTTTCAATAAAAAGTCTTAAATATTTAAATAAAAAGGTACATTTTGTAAATCAGCGTTTTATTATTTTTGACCTGCGCGACCCCGAGTCAAGGTGTTCGCGACCCCCCCTGGTTGAGAAACGCTGCCATAAACTAATAACTCATAAGTTACAAAATCCTGCTAGCAAAATGTCAATCAAAGATTCCAAACCATCTCGTAACCGTTTTTTGGTGTGCATGCATATGAAATATTTTAACAATTCTTAGTTGTCATCAATTATTTTGATAACAGCAGTTTAATATGGTTATAATAGGATATAAACGCGAAGTATTTGCACATGTGTTACGTATATGTGTGTGTCTATATATGTATCTTGGGTACTCTATATTCTATCTATAGTTTATATTATTATAAGTTAAAAGTTATACACCTAACGTCTTATAACCAACAGATCTTCTGACGTCTGTAGAAAGTGGCGGCGCGTACTGAGGACGGAAGACACACGTTAGCCAGCTATAGTTAGACCACAGACGCCACTGCAGCAGCCGGCGTCGTTCAATGGTCTTAATAATATGACAGTTGCGATTAAAAGGAGATAAGAAACGTTTTTCGCTTTGATTTTGTTCCAGCTGCTCCATTATTTTTAGCCATATGTATAATTTTATTCGAAAAGCCTGCACAGCGCCAACCCATACAGCGCAATCGTATATATTATTATGATTTATGACATTTGTCACATTCCTTTTTTATCGCTCGTGGACTCTGGAAGGTGAAGAGAAAAAAATAAGAGGCACGACATATTATTAACAAGACCTTTGGTTTCACGCAGAAGACCGCCGCGCAGTTAACTTTCATCCATATAATATTCATTGAACTAAAACAGCAGGTTTAGCCTGACCTAAACAATTTCTTCCTTAATAAAAAATTATAGACAGGTAAATAGTAAGCTGATAGATACATAAACATAATGGTAAGATACCTGCACATTCGAGTAGCCGCGAGTTAAGGTAAAAATTATATCGTGTAAAGACTTAATATAGCAAATTACACTTTTAAAAAACTGTAATTACCTTTGATAAACAATAATATTGACGACACGGTATCTATTTTGGTTTGTTATTGAAAATTAGTTATTATTGCTATGGGAAATATTAGAAAGTGCTCTCGCTGAACCTCAATGGTTTATAATTTATTAATAATTATAATCGTCGCACTTACGGTAGGATCAGACCATCAGGGAACTGTATAATATAAATGCGGAATTTTTATATCTTAAACATCCCTCTTATATACATATACTTTAAGACCAATAGTAAGGCAATGGTTTATTTTGTTAGGACGGACTTCTTGAAAACGGCCTTAATTCTACTTCTATTTATATATAGGTAAAGTTATACATATCCAGACTACTCCTATCGTGACGCTTAATCCGTATGATAGGCTTTATAATGTTGTGGTAATAATGGTCTCTATCGACACCTCAACTTTATATGGCGATTGACCCAGTCGCATATTATATTAATATACCCGCAGCGAACTCACTCGTGTGACGTTGGTCATTGATCGTGGTCACTCGTTCTAAACCCCAAATTATTATAACAATTTCCACGATAAATTTACATTTTAAATATCAAAAAGACCTTTCCGTTCCAACACCACGCATCCGTCCTTGCGTCTAATAAATAATATGACGTTATCGCTATATTGTTATTATTAACACACCGTTCGATTCGGCCAGTCGCGTAGAGATTGAATCCTTCACTATTGACGACTGTATACATCATAATAATAAATTATTATAACTGTTTTCCTGGGGATTAAACGATGATCTATAACTTCAAATAGTCGAGCAATTAAATAATATACATTAAAATGTATTGTAACGCATAATAACTGGTCAATAGTATTTGATGAGGATAACAAATTTAAATCTTATTTAGGTATATCTCCCACATGACAACTGGGATGAGTATAATATTATTAATTATCTATATAATATAATCATTTATAACGGCGACGTCTTAATGTGTGAGTGTGCGTGCGTGTGGTCGCGGTTATATTACTTATATCATATTATTATATAGGTACTCGCACCGCGAATCGTTGTGCGGGGAAAAGAATCTCGTTTAAATTTATCACGCTAAACTTTTCTTTCATTTTCATATAATCAATTTAATGATCACGGGCCGAGGCCTGAGTGAGGATATGTATAACAATAATTTATCGCCGTGCGCCTCTGTTCGTATACACGTAATATGGCGATGGTGCGTACCTATAATACATCGTGCGAGCCGAAACTCGACGACGACTATAATAATAAATCGTGCCGACGGGGGCGAGCTGCAAAACGTTTTGCTCGTCCGCAGCGATGGCGTTAAAGTCGCTGCAGCGCGTCCGACTTGTACGCAAACGCGACCTAAACGATAGTATTGTAGTCGTAATACCAAGACGCATATTATTATTATTATTGTGGAAAAGAAAAAAACCGTTTTGCGAGCGTATCGAAATAATTATTATTACCATAAAATATAATATTTTTACGCCACTCGGGCGCGCCGGTGAACCCACAATATTAAATACACTGCCCATATTATTATTATAACACATATATTACCGACTTCAGATTCCGATTGGGTAATTATACTCATACATTATATTATTATTTATCATTTAATAAAAAGTATACGCGCGTAATTCGTTTGTATAAATTGAATTATTGCTATTGTAAACACGAGTAAAATTTATGGATACGCGTACTATATGGTACCTACCTATATTATACGTATTATATTGCTATAGGTGCGCTGCGCCGTCGCGTATATCATATGAAATGCACAACCGCGGCGGTTAGGTTAGGTTAGGCGGTACACACTCATAAATGGTAACCATCGTAATTCATCGTATATTATATTATACTATATTATAATAAAATATGCACCGTCGTGTTGTTGATAAGACGCCATACACATAAAAATAATATTATATTCCATTCGGTCGGTAAGACGGCATCTGCTGCGCAGCGACTGGCGTTTCGTCCGTATCTCTGCTCTCTTATACTTTACGAGGTATATTATAAACGAATCACAACGGTTGCCGCTGAAGTTGACGTAGTAACCGATAAGTAGGTATGAAGTTGGAAAAAAAATGTTTTTTATGCCGTTCGTATAATATATATTACACAATGCCACTATATGTTTTTCCTCTAAAAGAAAAATTAAGGAATAATAGATAATATATGTTTTTGGGTATAGTGCGGTGGATAAATATCAAGTGGAATGTTTTGTTAGAAATTTAATCGTATTTAATTTGTTTTATTGTTGACTAAAAAGTAATAAAAAAAAAAAATTCCCACAGTTCCCCGCTTCAGATAAGTGTCACTAATGGGTGGCTTACTGGCTTTTTATTCCAATTTGCAATGGATTTTTGTTCTGTAACCCACACACGCTTGTTGTGCTAAATAGAACAAATTGTGCATATCTATTGTGTCTATAGTTATATTAATAGTATTATACGGTGTTAAAATTTGCAGTACCTTAAATTATTGGAAGTTAAACACGAGTTATAAAACAAATGATAGACTTTAAAATGAATTGATGATTTCAGAAAACTTTTTGAAAACCACAACAATACAAGTGTTATTTTAGATATTATACTATTATATCCGTGTTAAAAAATATATAAATAATTTCTTAAACATACATTTACGTCTTGAAAATTATGAAAATTATGATAACAATGAACAATAGACATTATACAGTAGTACATATAGTATAATAGCACAATACATTACATGTACTCGGGTCGTTCCTAATTGGATTTTCGAGCGTAACCAAACTAATAAATTTCCACACGATACATGGGATTATTATAGTACATTTGAACTCACATCACCACTGAACAGTATAATATGCAATCACGTTATACGCGCCTTAAATTTGAACATTTTATAATATACAATAATATTAAATGACATGTTAACCGTCAAAGTCTATAAACTTGCTGTCAAATAACTTCATTATAACATTAGCATTAGGTAATTATAGGTTCCTATAATATTATAATCACAACTATCCCATTTTCAGCCCAACTTTACGCACCTGTCATCCGGCGAGGTTTTCTACATTTCCGATTTAAACTGGCAGCGACCTATTACAATGACTATATCGAACTGCTTTGAATATATTTTTTTTATCCTTCTCTCTTTTTTTTTCGGTAGTAAGATTAATATGTGTTCTCAACTCGATAATACTAATATTATACTCCGGTTGAACGGAACACGTATCGATATTAGATATTTGTGTTTTTACCTACCTAATTTATAATTTGTATTTATTACCATTCCATTTTCAGCTCGAAAACACGAGAAAACCTGTATAATATTATGTCGTTTTCGGAGGAAAATAGCCACTCCGTGAATCTAATCCGATAACGAAATACCTACGACCAGTGTAACAGCAGTTGATGAACTTGATATCCTTATACTATAAAACGTGAACCCGACGGCGCAGCGAGTGGCGATTTCTCGAACCCTATAGTCAACCCGCCAATCAGAAAATTAGATTTTTTTTCCGGGCCGTCGCCGCGTTATCAACGCTCCTTATCACTTTTCGCGATTTTTTTCACGTTTTTCAAATTTTTCAAACGTTTTCGAGTTTTACCCCTCCGTGGAGCTCCGGGGGGCCCCGTTCGGACCTTATTCGCGTTCCTCGCTAAAATTATAAGCCGCGCGCGGCGGTACTTTTTTCCCGGCGAGCCCGCGGGAGCGGAAAAGACGTGCACACCGACCGCCGCCGTCGCGCGCGTTTTTTTGCCGTTTTTTTCGAAAATTCGAGTTTTAGCCGTCTTCGACGCGTCTCCGGGCCCCGTTCTCCCGTTATTCGCGTTCCCCGCTAAATTTATAGGCGGCCGGTGACCGCACTTCCTACGGGACGGGCCTTGGGGCCGCGGGACGACGAAAAGAGTCGAGTGACGATATCGCCGTCGTCGAGCGGGTATTACTATATACGTGCACAAATACGTGCGTCGGGAGGTTCTATTTTTTTACGCGGATTCGCGGTTTACGCGTCCGAGGGCGGCGGAGCCGGTCGTCCGCTCGCCGACGCGGTCGGATCGCCCGCTCTAAAGCCCCGAGCAGACGTCGAAATCGCGTTCGGAATTCGCCGGGACGGCGAAACGCCTTAAGAGTCGTTGATTTGACGACAGAATTCAACTCGGTAGGTAGGTAGGTAGGTTTAGGCGTCGGTGCGATTGACTCGGGGTCGTGGGTTCGATGCCGGCGCCGGGACGATGATAGTTTGTGGCGGCCGTGGTATATTAGATTTTTTTTTTCGCATTTTTTTTTTTCGTCATTTACGTTATCAACGCGCGCGCGCTTTTTGCCGTTTTTTTCGAAAATTCGAGTTTTAGCCCTCTTCGACGCGTCTCGGGGCCCCGTTCTTCCGTTATTCGCGTTCCCCGCTAAATTCGTAGGCCGCCGGTGACCGCACTTCCTACGGGACGAGCCTTGGGGCCGCGGGACGACGACGAGAGTCGAGTGACGATATCGCCGCCGTCGAGTGGGTAATTCTATAAACAGGCATGAATACATGTGTCGGAAGGTTCGATTTCTTTCGCAAATCTCGCATATCCGATGAGGTGGGATCGCCCGCTCTAAAGCCCCGAGCGGACGTCGAAATCGCGTTCGGAATTCGCCAGGACGGCGAAACGCCTTAAGAGTCGTTGATTTGACACCGGTATTCAACTCGATAGGTAGGTAGGTAGGTTTAGGCGTAGGTGCGGTTGACTCGGGGTCGTGGGTTCGATGCCGGCTGCCGGGATCGATGATAATTTGCGGCGGCCTTGATAAATCAGATTTTTTTTTTCGTCATTTACATTATTATCTACAATTTTTATTATTTACAGTGTATGTGCAACGCAACTATCTCATTTAACACGGGCTGGATTATATGGGATGGGTCATTTATACTAAATTAGACAAAAGAAATATAACTAACATATATTATTATTATTATTATAGATTGGTCGATATGACTATAGTATAGGTATATTTTGTATGCTACACTAAATTTATGTTTACCAAATTTGACTCACCTAAAAACTGTAATATATTAAGTAACTACTACATAGTATAGGTATCATGTATTTAATATCTAAACTAATAAATGTTGACTGTAAAATCAATAGCTGTGTATACAAATAGTTGATTAGTTATATAACAATTTATTAATTTGATTTTATGCTCATGAATAAATATAAATATATACATAATATATTACAGTTTTTAGGTGAGTCAAATTTAGTGTAGCATACAAAATATACCGTAACAGATTCTAAATAATAAAATATTAATACAATAACAAAATAGAACTTTATGTATTTAATTAAAATCTATCAGTTAAATTGTATTACGATAAGTTTATATACTATTTGAAATAACTTATGAGTATTATATGAAATTAAATTTTTAATAAATAATACTTATTAACGCACCCATATTATTTAACATGGATGGTTCTTTTGTACTTGAATTAGACAGTAGTTTACCTACATAGTATTAGATATATTACAATTTTTAGGGGAGTTGATTGTTTGAGGTAATGCAATTTGGTAATTATAAATTTTATATATGATACAAAACTGCTGCAGATACTATATAATACAATAATTTATTATAAATTTATAGATCTTTATGTATTTAATTAAATTCTGGCAGTTAAATTGTATAATGATAAGGCTATACTGTTTGATATTGCTTATATAGGTACGTGTAGTTATAAGTATTAAGTGATCAATTAAACTGTTTGATAAACAATTAGCTACATTTATTAAGCATTGTTTGATATGTTCTAACATAAGCATAAAATAAAATTAAACAATAATTATATACACAGCTATATGGCTTTTATTATGTTGTTAAATATCAAATATATAATATACTATGTAGTGGGTACTACAGTTTTTAGGTGAGTTAAATTTGGTATAGCATACAAATGATGCTACATATTTTAAATAATAAATATTAAAAAACAAAATAAAAATGTATGTATAAAATTAAAGTCTGGCAATTACATTGTATGATTATACGACTATATACCATTTGCAACAACTTATATATGTAAGTTTAATTGAGAGTAATATATGAAATAAACTATTATTAATATAATAAATTAATACTGGATTTTATTAGCTACAATTTATATTATTTACAGTGTATGTGCAACGCAACTATCTCATTTAACACGGGCTGGATTGTATGGGATGGGTCTTTTTAATTGAATAGACAAAAGTAATATAACTAACATGTATGTATACTATGTAGTGCTTATCATACTAAAGTTTAGGTGAATTAATTGGTCGAGGTAATGTATATGACTATACTACTTGATATTACTTATATAGGTAGGTTTGATCGTTTGACATGGGCTCGATTATGTGGTTAAATATTAAATATATAATATACTATGTAGTAGGTACTTAAAATATTACAGTTTTTAGGTGAGTCAAATTATGTACCCATATTCATAGACAAATTATAACTTTTTATGTATTTAATTCTGCCAGTTTAATTGTATAATGGTATGACTATCCTATTAAACTATTTAATGAATACTATTTTATTATCTACACATTTTTTAAGCAACCCACCTATATTATTAAACAAAGGCTGAATTATAAGGTTACTTTATACTTGAATCGACAATAGTACAATAAAACTAACCTACTTGAATAATATTTAGTACCCTCTTAATTCATTACAGTTTTTAAGTGACTTGATTGATCGAGGAAATTATACATTTTAATGCTGTAGATACCAATATTTTTAATAACTAATAGATCTTCATGTATATCAATATAGTCTGGTAGTTAAATTGTATAATGATATGCCTATACTGTTTGATATTGCTTATGTAGGTACGTGTAGTTATGAGTATTTAATAAATATCGTTTTTAAGTAAGTAATTTATGAACAACTATATTATTAGTTTAGCGGCCTCGCGTCGTTATTACTATATACAGGCTTGAATATATGCGTCAGTGTTAGATTTTTTTCGCGTATCACGGTTTAAAAGTCATAGATTTGACTGCTGTTTTCAACTCGATAGGTAGGTATGTAAGTTTAGGCGTACGTGCGGATGACTTGCAGGTCGTGGTTTCGATTCCGGCTGCCGGATTGTCGTAAATTTGCGGCGGCCGTGATAAATCCTTTTTCTTTTTCGTTTTTTTTTTTTTTTTTTGTTATTCACCTTTCGCTATCACGTCCAATTTATCATATTATTCGTATTTAGAGTAAATTTTACGATTTTTTTCAAAATTCGAGTATTACTGTCTTTACGGACTCCGTACGGTACTGTTGAAACCTGATTCGCCTTTCCTGCTTAATGTATAGGTCGCGTGCAGCCCGGGGACCGATTGACATCGCGGAGAGCGCCGCTGTCGTGTTGCTAATACCATATACAGGCTTGAATATATGCGCCCGAAACGTTTTGAATTTATAACTTAATTTTGTGTTTTCGGTGACAGTAATGAACGCTGTTCGCGATTCGACGTAGTCAGATTGCCTACTTGACAAGCTACTTGCATACGAGCGAATTACACTCCCACTGCATCCGATCCGCCACAAGCGGTTTGTCCGTTCGGGAAACGACTTTCACCCCAGATGACTGATAGCTAGACACTCAACCTCAGAATCTGAATTTCCGATTTCAACACACACTTGACATCCGGACATACACGCCCGGGGCGTGGTCTGCGATTCGACGTAGTCGGATCGCCTACATGACTAGCTACTTGCATACGAGCGAATTACACTCCCACTGCATCCGATCCGCCACAAGCGGTTTGTCCGTTCGGAAACGATTTTCACCCCAGATGACTGATAGCTAGACACTCAACTCAGAATCCGAATTTCCATTTTTTCAACACACACTCGAGATCCAGACATACACGCCAGGGGCGTCGTCCGCTATTCGACGTAGTCGGATTGCCTACATGACTAGCTACTTGCATACGAGCGAATTAAACTCCCACTGCATCCGATCAGCCGCGAGCGGATTGTCCGCTCGAGAATCGACTTTCACCCCAGATGACTGATAGCTAGACACTCAACCTCAGAATCTGAATTTCCGATTTCAACATACACTTGACATCCGGATATACACGCCCGGGGCGTCGTCTGCTATTCGACGTAGTCGGATTGCCTACATGACTAGCTACTTGCATACGAGCGAATAACACTCCCACTGCATCCGATCCGCCACAAGCGGTTTGTCCGTTCGGGAAACGACTTTCACCCCAGATGACTGATAGCTAGACACTCAACCTCAGAATCTGAATTTCCGATTTCAACACACACTTGACATCCGGACATACACGTCCGGGGCGTGGTTTGCGATTCGACGTAGTCGGATTGCCTACATGACTAGCTACTTGCATACGAGCGAATGACACTCCCACTGCATCCGATCCGCCACAAGCAGATTGTCCGTTCGGAAACGATTTTCACCCCAGATGACTGATAGCTAGACACTCAAACTCAGAATCCGAATTTCCATTTTTTCAACACACACTCGAGATCCGGACATACACGCCCGGGGCGTGGTCTGCGATTCGACGTAGTCGGATTGCCTACATGACTAGCTACTTGCATACGAGCGAATGACACTCCCACTGCATCCGATCCGCCACAAGCAGATTGTCCGTTCGGGAAACGACTTTCACCCCTGATGACTGATAGCTAGACACTCAAACTCAGAATCCGAATTTCCGATTTCAACACACACTTGACATCCGGACATACACGCCCGGTGCGTCGTCGCCTACCTGGCTGGCTTTGTCGTACGATCGACTTGAATCGCCGGCCGTGACTTACGACTAGACACTCTCGCAGGTTCAAAAATTACCGCCAAACCATTGCTGCCAACACTACAAAACAAAATAACGACGACCCCACGTTCCGGATCAAAAAACACAGCACCGCCGACACAGTCTTTCCGCCGCAGGCGGGATGACAAAACACCGGAATCGCCAACACAGTCTTTCCGCCGCAGGCGGGATGACAAACTCCCGGAATCGCCAACACAGTCTTCCCGCCGCAGGCGGGATGACAAAACACCCGCATCTAGTCATTTATATAATTGGTTTAATCTTAAAATTCCATCGGAATAGTAATTCGTTTCTCGCCGTGACGTCGTAAAACAAAGTTCGTTCTTGTGTGAAATTCTAAACACGGACACATATAGAATGGTACCTATTTTTTTTTTTTCGTTAATTGTCAAACGGACTGACCAGCAGTGGCCGAAACGCCGTTCTTACACATGAAACGAGATCACCCTTCGGTATTTTGTCCTCATCAAATAACGTAATAAGGTTTTTGCACGTAATATATATATACAAGTATACAACAGACTGTTCCGGTCGGTAACGTCGCTAATACCAATACGTGAGATACTTTTCCTCCTCAGTTAGTTTATATGAAAATACTTTATTCGCAGGTTACTATACCACATATAATAATATTATGTAGGTATAACCGGTATAAGAAGACATTTCGGCGACGATCGAATCTAAATCGTTCGACGGCACGAAAATATTATGGTGATAAAATGCTTTCGAAGAGTTGAAATATGTGCCGAATCAGAGATAGTTCTGACGAATAACGCGTACCTAGGTATATGTGACGACCGGGAAGTGCGTTTTGCTTCGTTTGAACAGCCATATTTTGCAGGCCAATATTCCCGTGCCGGGCCTGACACCAGGTCCATTTCAATGTCCCTCCCCACTTTCGAAATTTGAACTTTTGACCACGCCAAACGTTTGTGCATCGTTTGTGCAGAAATGTGCACCAAGTCCAATCGTTTGTGCACAAAAATGGGGTACTTAAATTTTAGAAATTTGAAAAATTGTATATTGTATAATAGTTTATTAAATTATTATAAACCTACTGCCCTACTATTTCTAAACGTTCACATGGCAATAGTAAAATTGTATTAAACCTATTAGGTACCTAAACGACATTTATTAATATGACAAATACTTAAAATTTCAAAAAAGGGGGACTCTCGTTTCCCCACATTGTTTTTTGGATAGCGCTGGGAGTTTTTATGCACAAATTTCGGGACCAGGTGCACATTTCTGCACAAACGTTTAGCACCTTAAAAATGTCAATTTTCCAAAAAAGGGGTGTCTCGTTTCCCCACTTTGTTTTTTGGATAACGCTGGGAGTTTTTATGCACAAACGTCGGGACCTGGTGCACATTTCTGCACTAACGATGCACAAACGTTTGGCACATTAAAAAATTCAAATATTCAATGTGGGGGGGGGGCTACCGTTTCAATTCCCCCCCCAATTTTGTTTTTGGGATAGATCTTTCAATTTTTGTGTACAAACGATTGGACTTGGTGCACATTTCTGCACAAACGATGCACAAACGTTTGGCGTGGTCAAAAGTTCAAATTTCGAAAGTGGGGGGGGGGGACATTGAAATGGACCTGGTGTCACGCCTGGCACGGGAATATTGGCCTGCAAAATATGGCTGTTCAAACGAAGCAAAACGCACTTCATGTAGCCGGACTGAGGCGATTTGGCACCGGATTCAGCACTTCCCTATTGCATGTGGCTCGTTTAGTTGTGTTTTCGACGTGATACTCGAACTTCAATATTTGATCAAGTTGTACTTGCTACTTGGTGACTGTGGTATTACTTGACTGTTTATTTGGGGTTGGGTATCGGTGAATGCTATAGTACGCGTACTTAAAAATAACAAACATAATAATATTATGAGCATGCGTAAATGGTAACGATTTTTAAGGGGTTATGTATAGGCGATTTTTATGACTTTAAAATATTCGATAAATTAAAAACCAAAGAGTTAAGATGTAACAGTAGAAAAAAATCGATCGTAGAACGTGGCTACATACTTTAATACAGTATTTAGCCATTTTATTCGTTCCAATACGAGTTTAAAAAAAAATGTAATGTGGCCCGAGTTTTTTCCAAAATAACTATTTGGGTAAATCATATTATGATAATCTATGACATCTGCACTTTACATGCCTAAGTTGTATGTAATTTGAAGATTTTGTTTTATATATAATTTTTTGCTTTCATATTATTACTTAAGAGAAATTAACATTTTAATTTAAAAATTTATTTTAAACACCTTTGGTTAGGTTAGGTTAACCTAACCTTTTAAGCCACATAACCTTAGATCATGATATTATGTAACGGATAGAGATACTGCCTAAATACCTGAATTAAACATAACCCTCCACTTATTAGTTATTTTATGGTGATTATTGGCGCGACGCATACGCAATAACGCATTGCTCCCCCTAATAAAATGACGGTGGTGGGGATTATGTTGCAGGCATCAGCTCGGTATACGAGGAATGCCATCCGTTGTATATGATCTAAGACAGGGGTTGGCAATCTTTTTGTTATCATAGGCTTAAAAATAAATGTAAAATTTTTCACGAGCTACAATTATTTGAATGTATACTTATAGCTTATTTTATTTCAAACAAAAATCTTACCAAATTTAGTTTATTTATGTAAGGTTTATCAAGCAACGTTTTAATCCACAGTTTCTGGACCATAATACTTATATTCGTGATTTTTATACAAATTATAAATTATTTACTCGCGGGCAACATACAATATTACAATGAGCGCCGTGGGCTCCCCATCCCTGATCTAAGGGTATAACATACTACGAGATATGACAGAAGCGCCACAGGATTGCGCTAACTCCTGTTTCAGGCAAGGCTTTTATTTTTTTTTTTACAACCTGCCTTCTTACAAAACCCCCCTAAAAAATAAATAAATAAAATAGACACACATAACATAGGTTAGTAGAAATAAAATTAATTATTATAACAACTGATACATAGTACAATATTAGTTGAAATATTATGTGAATTAATATGACAATTATTTAAAGATATTAATCTTTGTTCTCCTGCTATTAATTTTAGATTCTGAGCGGAACGAGGAAGCTAGTTGTTTTACAATGGTGTTTATTTTTTTTATCCTGTATACACAATTTCTACAAAAAGTACCTTATCTTACGTGCGTGAAGTTGGCACCACAACTTTGTGCTACAAACTTCTAACCTCAGCAAATATTTTGCAAATCATTTGCTAAAATTTGCTAAGCAATTTTTAAAATTTGCATACACCCTCAATCCCCGCAAAAACATTTTTTCTCTTGGTGGTGCCAATTTCACGATGGCACCACAACTTTGTGCTACAAACTTCTGACCTTAGCAAATATTTTGCAAATCATTTGCTAAAATTTGCTAAGCAATTTTTAAAATTTGCATACACCCTCAATCCTCGCAAAAAAATTTTTTCTCTTGGTGGTGCCAATTTCACGCTGGCACCACAACTTTGTGCTACAAACTTCTGACCTCAGCAAATATTTTGCAAATCATTTGCTAAAATTTGCTAAGCAATTTTTAAAATTTGCATACACCCTCAATCCCCGCAAAAAAATGTTTTTCTCTTGGTGGTGCCAATTTCACGCTGGCACCACAACTTTGTGCTACAAACTTCTGACCTCAGCAAATATTTTGCAAATCATTTGCTAAAATTTGCTAAGCAATTTTTAAAATTTGCATACACCCTCAATCCCCGCAAAAAAATTTTTTCTCTTGGTGGTGTCAAATTAAATAATTAAGTATCATGTAATAAGCTATTTAATTGCAATTAGTATTTAGTACCTATAATTGATTATAATATAACAGTTATTGATAATGTAAAATAATAATTAACTTTGTTTAAATAACTTACTTTGCTAGCCATAATGTTATAATAATATGTAGTGTGTAAGAACTTATCACTGATAAAAAAAAATTGTAAAAAAATGTAAAAAACAAAATATGCCTGGTTATAACTGCAGTTTGTATCATTAAAGTAGGTACCTACGCACAAATGGCAAGATAACTGTAAAATAAATCAAATAATTATTTTAACAGGAAAATATTCCGTAGAAAATACAGTCAAATATTGTGTACAATGATTTATTTATGATAAATACTCGTATGGTGTAAATTCGAATATCTAAAATTAAATGTACCTATAGACGACGTGCATTTTACTAAACACAGCGCTACAGCAGTGTAGTGGACAAATATTGAACTTGTGAGGAGGATACACAATAATCTTCTCTTAGTAAGTGTTTACGATTTTTTCCGCGAGGATAGACAACTTTAATGTCGTTTTTTCACCCCGGGCAATCAGAACGTTATCACCTTTTTCTTATCAATTATTCGATTTTTGAGAATAGATAAAAAAAGCTTGATTGAATAAAAAAATCAATACTTCATTAAAATAAAAAAGTAATAGTTGAATAAACAAAATTAAAATCATACAAAAAAAGCATAGTTTAATAAAAAATCTCAATTGAAATAAAAAGCCTAGTAATATAAAAAAAAAATAAAAAAAATTTGAATAAAAAAATTTGACAAGGATAAAAAATCGTATTTGAAATAGAAAGCCTAGTTTAATAAAAAAAATATAAAAAATAATAATTTTACTTAATCAGATAAAAAAGTCTAGGTTGGCATAAATATATTAGTTATTTTTCGTAATTAATAATATTTTAATTAATTTATATTATTTATAATTCATTCATCATTAAAATCATGAATAATAAATACTATTACAATAAAAATAAATAATTAAAAATGTCAATCATAATGTCGATTTAATTTTTTTAAATTATATTCACAAATCAATATTATAAATTATTGATTAATAAATATGATTAATAAAAGTTAAACATTAAACTAATTATTTTATTTTTATTAATTTTATTAATGGTATTTAATAATCATTATCAACCCAAAAAAATAATTATAATACTGATTTATAAAAATAATAAAGTAGTCAACGCGTCGACTTCGGCACAGCCGGTCCGGGTTCGATTCCCGGCCATCAGGCGGCATTTTTCTCCGGGCAGTCACGGTGTCCAGAGAACAAGTGCCGCCATCCCCCGAGGTGCGTGAAGTTGGCCGCACAATGTTAATATTTTGGCTCCAAATTTTGTAAATAATTTGTAAGTCATTTGTAAGTATTTGTAAGCATGAATTTAGAATTTGTAAGTCATCCCTTCCTTAATAATCCCTAAAAGGCAGTTGGCCGTGCAATGTCAAGCTTTTCGAACTTTGACTGTGCCAAATCGTCAAGGGAAATTTGTAAGTATTTGTAAGCATGAATTTAAAATTTTTAAGTCATCCCTTCCTTTTTTTTGCAAAAAAGAAGTAGGTCAAAAATTAATAAAAAGCCTGGTTAAGTTTTAAAAAGATCTTAATAGGATAAAAAAATCAGCTAAATAAAAATTGATATCAAATAAAATGTTATTTCAATAAAAAAAGTTTAGTTAAATTAAAAAACCCTAGTAGAAAAAACATCTAAAAAAACATCTAAAAAAACCTAAATAAAATAAAAAGTCAGTTGAATAAAAAAATTTTATTTAATAAAAAATCGAAAATTATTAAAAAAAGCCTAGTTGAATTAAAAAATTATCTCAATAGGACAAAAAATCTTATATTTATATTATATTATTATTTTAATATATAGATCTCATAATTTTTTTAAATTTAACTTGGCTCCTTTTATTAATATTTGATTCTTTATTAAACATCCATTTTTTATTCAACTGACTTTTTGTCCTATTTAGGTTTTTTTAGATATTTTTTTCTACTAGGGTCTTTTATTGAAATAACATTTTATTGGATATTAATTTTTATTTAGCTGATTTTTTTATTTTATTAAAATTTTTTATCCTATTAAGATATTTTTTAAATTTAACTAGGCTTTTTTATTAATTTTTGACCAACTTCTTTTTGGAAAAAAATAAGGAAGGGATGACTTACAAATTCTAAATTCGTGCTTACAAATACTTACAAATGACTTACAAATTATTTACATAATTTGGAGCCAAAATGTTGGCATTGTGCGGCCAACTTCACGGACCTATTCCACCGGGAAATCATATTTTCCGTAGAATTGGTGATGTTGCAAATCAGTTGCAAAATATTGGGACTGGTTTGAAGTCAATAGCTCAAAGTTGGGGTGTCAACTTCACGAACGTCCAACTTGGAAATTCGATTCCGGCGTAACCACGAGATTGCAAATTTTTTCACAAAGGTTGCCTAAAATTGCAAATTAGTTGCTAAATTATGAAAAAAGTTTGAGGTCGATAGGACGATGTGGTGGGGCTGCGTGAAATTTTTCCCACCAAGAGAATAAATGTTTTTGCGGGGATTGAGGGTGTATGCAAATTTTAAAAATTGCTTAGCAAATTTTAGCAAATGATTTGCAAAATATTTGCTGAGGTCAGAAGTTTGTAGCACAAAGTTGTGGTGCCAGCGTGAAATTGGCACCACCAAGAGAAAAAATGTTTTTGCGGGGATTGAGGGTGTATGCAAATTTTAAAAATTGCTTAGCAAATTTTAGCAAATGATTTGCAAAATATTTGCTGAGGTCAGAAGTTAGTAGCACAAAGTTGTGGTGCCAGCGTGAAGTTGGCACCACCAAGAGAAAAAATGTTTTTGCGGGGATTGAGGGTGTATGCAAATTTTAAAAATTGCTTAGCAAATTTTAGCAAATGATTTGCAAAATATTTGCTGAGGTTAGAAGTTTGTAGCACAAAGTTGTGGTGCCAACTTCACGCACATCCTTATCTTTTAGCAGACTGGATCAAGATGGTACTTTAGAAAGGTCACTTTTCGATTTTCTCAATAGTTATTTATTGCCACGGGAAAAACTACCGACAAATTACGAATACCCGCTAAAAATGGGATTTTAATTTCTAACACTTTGTTTATTACCATAGCAACGAATAAAAAATAATAATATTATAATATTAATTCAACTTATAGACTATAATAAATAATAATAATATAAAAAATCCAAACTGACAAACCGGCTCCGCTCAGAATCGTTATTCTTATACAATGATATTGTTATATCATTGAATTCAAGTTTAATACAATCCATTATACATTGACTCACTTGTAACCTACTGTGAAGCAGAACGACACCCACTTACCCGCTTTTTTTACCCTGCATTAGAAAAAAGTGAGTTCTTGTCTCTTTTTACTTACCTAAAAAGTCTCAGGTGTGGCTAAAGCCTATAAGTCACACTTATGTGCACATCTATGGTAAGCGCATGCCTATGCGTCAATATGCAATTTTTCCGACCGTACGTAAACACGTCAAATATCTGTACCTTAGGCGGCGCAACGATTCCACCTGTTGCTGCAGATAAAACGATGATACGTATAGGTTTACCTACGCGATAAATGCATCGCGGATAACAATGGTAACTCAGCCCGCGATGTATGTAAACGTGATATTATGGTATGTAACATAATATTATCACAAGAATGCATTTTCCTTATCACGATGCATCAGACGCTCCGACTTCAAACGGATATGGGAAAACTAATTTTCAAATAAAAAGCGCACATTCCTCGACGCGGTTTGCGAGACTTTCTTTTGGACTGCGGGTGCACCACACACACGCGATAGACAAATCCGACGTAAAAACTCGCGGATGGCCGTCACTGATTGGCAGCGATACCTACCTACAGTGCGGTTTGCCGTTTACGGACGAACATAATATATAAGTTCGCAGGCGATGATAAGGCCCGATAAAAAGTCTAAAACGTACGGCGGACCGGCGACGTTATCACTGCGAAGGCCACGCGCGTCACCCGTCGCGAAGCATTGTCCCGGTCACGGCACCATTATTATTCCGATCGTGCGATCTCTCTCAACTCGGAAATCGTTTTAATAGCGAGTACCCGCGAAAACACACATCGATCGCTTTCTTTTCCATTGTTTTTCAGCGTGTCGATCGGAGATCGATCTCGCCGCGTCGTACCTATATAATACTATTCTATACTCGCGACAGAACGTTTTTGAAGTTGGCCGCCCCTCCCCCCCCCCCCACGGACAAACCGCCCCGAAAAAATCGCTTTATCTTTGCCTTTAAATATTCCAAGTTCATTCCCTCGCGGAACTTGTGAGTCCCCCTTCCGTCGGGTCACCGTCTTCAACAGGTCTCCTGCGCGGGGGCACGGTCAATACCAGACGGCTTACGATTACTTAGGTTAAAGGACTACTATAATAGCTATTATTTATCAAGACTTTGGTTCTGGAAGATTTTTCCATATGAGGGCGGGGAGGGTACACACGTCGCGTTATTCCAGCTGCAGCGTACCGTCTATTTACGTCTATGATACACGCGCGTGATTCCGCTGGCACAATAACGACGTGTAGGTTAGGTCACCAATCACTGCATCGATTTTCACTCCCAGGCCTCGGATCGTTTAATTTTATCTACCGTTCTGTTTTCCTATAGCCTTCCCATATTAAAATAAAGTCACACCACTGCACACTCATAGTTATAATATTTATAATATTATTATCGCACGCTGTTATTATCCCACGGGATGTGTTGATAATATTTTCGTGTTGTATTCTCTGGCGGACGAGGGGAGACAGCCGCTGCAGTTCAGCGGCAACAGGTCGGCTGAAAACCGGATCCTGTGCAGGCCACTCATTATTATAATATGCACACGCGGCCGAAAATTACACTACCTACCAATTATTATTACTGTATACGATGTTGTACACAATATATACACATGGAAACAAGCATAATCGAAAAAAAGTATTCGTAGATTATACACACCAACACGTAGTTATTCGATTGTTCGCAGAATATTATAATATACTTCCGTCGCCGATGTCCAACAATCACCAGCTAGCTCCCTACCTATGTAGGTATATAACTTGCTCTCATAGGCGTGCGCACGGGGGGTTCCGGGTGTGCCTGGGCACCCCCCGACAAGTAATTGGGGCCCTAAAATTTAAGTCCTATAGTATATATATGGGTCCGTATTTTAACTAATTTTACTAGAGAAAAAATGTTATTTTTTCTAAAATACGTGATAAAAAAAAAATAAATGTTTAGGGATAAAAAAATAATACAACGTAAAATATTTTTAATTTGTATTGTAAAACTTATTATGATTACACAGCTAGCTGCTAGATGTTATCGACTACAAAAGTCAAAATAATGCAATTATCTAAAAATAGATTTTAGATCCAACTATTTAATGAAATATTATATATAACTTGGAACTAGTAATAGTGTAATACCACTGATTAATATGTGATTTAATTCCGTGATACTATTAGAGACCATTATACGGGTTGCATATTAGCATTCGGGTTATGGAGTTATTTTCACATTTTGTAAAATCGAAAATAAACACAACAAACTGTCAGTGTCTGATATCTACTATTTGTTATAATTATAACATTGAAATATTATGATTTGACTGTTAACTAAAATAAATATTATTTACGAGTTATTCTACAACGATCACTGTCCAGTGTTCACTGATTACTGAAGCAACGTTGTAATATTATTTAATTTTTTTAAATTAAAATCATGCCACCTAAAAGCGGTTGTCAAAAACGTAAAGAAAAAATTAAAAACAATTTGGAACTGAAGAAAATTCGAGGTTCTTTAGACAAATTTATTCTGCTCAAAACAAATCGTAAGTACTATAAGTATATCAATTTTATAGTAATAGTATTATATAGTAAATAGTAATGTTTAAGTTCTATAGATACTATTAAATTTAAATCCTAGATATAAAAAAAAAACTAAATTATGTTTATTGTTATTTCTTTTTCTATTCAATTGATAAGAGGGCCCAAATTAAGAAAAGGGCCCGAAAAAATTGTAGGCACCCCCCGAAATTCAGGTCTGCGCACGCCTATGCTTGCTCTATACGATTGAACGCTGCACCGGCTTTACGAACAACATCGCTCGTGACTACTCGTTTTTTCTAATTTATTTGGCGTAAAAACGTTTTAAATATTTAATATTATATCTATGCCAAATATTTCCAAAATAAAGGACTTATATGAAGTTACAAATTTACAATTATATGTACGCATACAAACAATACCGGAATAAAAGTCATACACCTAACCGGGTCGCACAATATTATAAAAAAAAATTTACTGGGTAACCTCATATTATAATGTTGCACTAAAATTTTTTGTACAACGGACCAATCATGGACCAATAAATCATGACGTGTAAGGTGCCGTTTGCTCACTTTATTGATTCGTTATAACTGATTAATAATATTTTGTATGCATCCCATCAATAGAGTTGTACCTATTGGCTATTGCACGTGTGTGGCGTACTGGCGTGTTAAATATCATATTTATAAATCAATCGTTTATCATCGGGTGTGCAGGTTGAACATTTTTAGTCGACAAGTGGTTCTGTAATTTTTTTTTTTTTTAAACATAGTTTTTCGATTTTCTCGACGGTTTCTCCAAATCGCCGCTATCTCTGCACGATTTCTGAGGAAATATACAAAACGATGCAAGCAAATGCAGTGTCCACGACTATCTTAATATGCGTTTTCATCCGCCTTAATTTAATTCAAATATGCGTATAAAAATAACTGTTAAAAACGATTAGAGGTACCTATATAATATACGTTCCTACGCGCGTGTTAAATACGTTTATAATTTATTATGAATAAAATACAATAATGAGAGTTAAAAAATGTGGTAAATAAATTTAAATTCATAAGCTCGCGAATAATTTATTGCTCGTTTAAATGAACTATTCGTTTGAACCGTTTGTGAATCCGTTCGACAATTTGTTCGACGTAAAATATTGCATTTAAATAAATACGTGATTAAACTGCAGTTGTAATACTCGTAAGGCAATAAAAAATATTCACGGTGACATGATTAATATCGCTCGAGTGCGTAAAACATATATTACGCGTCCTAATGAAAACATAATATATAAAATAGGACTTTGGCGCAGAGGTTCGGTTCGAAAATATTGTTCAAACAACAATATAATATAATATAATATTCGATGTTTATATGTTGTCGGTGCACGCTGGAAATTTATAATTTTCAGAAAAACTATTGAAAATATTATGTGATCCCATACTATAATAATGTGATACACACCGCGGTCCTTCGGGTAATTATTGGTCCCTGCTGCACCGCCAGTGATTTCGTAATGTGCACGGTTGGATAGTTGTGTGACGGGGAGGGTAGGGGAGGAGAAGAATCTAAATTCTGCCAAAAAAAAAAAAAAAAACGTTAAATAGTTTATTGTGAATTTCCGGGTTAAAATATAATATGTGGACGCGTAAAGTCACAAACGGTTTGATAATCCCGTAATAAATGGTCTTAGCAGCAGCTGCGACCAACGACTAGAAACGAGTCGTAAAAATAAAATAATATAACATATTATTATTATGATACGACGATATGTTTCAGCGATACCAAAACGATATAATAATAAATAATAGTAATTATCGATGTCATCAACACGGTAAAATTACATCTCAATAGAAATATAGAATATTAATAGTTTCCCTGCACATATAGGTATGGTATATTCTTCTGGAAATTTAATAAAATAATAATTTATGTACCTACTTATATTATAAGACCTGGACCCTATAAATCACACCAAATTATTATTCTAAATTTTATTCATTTTTTTAAATCTCCATAACAATGCTAGCGGTGTGCTAGCGAGTACCCAAGTATAATTATTTTTTTATTATAAAATCATAATATTATCTATCATATAAATGTATATATTTATATATTATCCTGTATATAGATTAAATATAAACATTCAATAGATATATATTGGTTCTTTCGTACAATCTGTTACGTTTCAATAAGTACAAAACTATGGAAAAATGCACATCATAGTAAACATGAGCAAGTTAATAATAATTTTTAATTGAGTGAAGTTGAGTTGATAGAAAATATTTTAAAAAGTTTATAGTTTATAGCAAGTCGGGGCATTAACGAGTTAAAAAGTTAAAGTTAAGTTAAAAGGTTAACATTAAATTAACTTTTTAACTTAACTAGTTACTTTTGGCTTTTCATTAACTTAACTGTTAACTTACTAAATTTCTTTCTTAATTAACGTGGAATTAACGAGTTAATTTTTCATTTTAAGAAGTAAGGTAAGTTAATTTATTTTGTTTTTAATTTTATTATATTTCACTATTTCAGTTTATTTAGTTTCCATGTCAAAAACTATGTATCGTAAATTGTTTAAAGTTAAAAATGTTTATCATTCGAATCTAAATTATATGGAAATAATGTATGAAATATAAACACTATATCCTATAATTTAGTTTTGGGTTGGAAAAAAATTAAGTACGCTAGCGTCGTATAAACAAATTAACTTTTTTTTACCTTAATAAAAAGTGTGTATTAACTTTTAATTTAACTGAGTTAACTTATAGTTAAATTAACTTTTAACTTTTAACCTTTTGTTATTGGCGCATATTAACTTAACTTAACTGAGTTAAAAAAAAATCATGAACTTGCCCAGCCTTGGCTATGGTTTTAGTTAAATTGTTATTATTATTAATAATTATTAATGACGTATTATATAGTATTAGTATTTTATTTGTATATCGGTTAATCAAGCATGTATCAAATCGGATTGTCGCATATTACCTACTAATATGTTGCACTTAATAAAGCCGCTCAGCTGATCATAAATTTAAAAAAATTGTACTTGGTATACCGTTGCAAATTGTCCGCGGGTGAATACCAGGGTGGCTGAATTGCACTTACTATTGTGAGTTACATCCAAAGGGATTGTGAACGATTTTTTAAAAAGTTGTCATTTTTTAAGGGCGATGAAGTGCACAATATCAGCTAAGTATTATAATAGTAGTATCTCAAATATTATGTTATATACATTATTTTTTACAAATATATTTATAAAAAAAAACAAATCTTTGTTTCGAGCGACGCCGAGCGGGACAGCTAGAATAATATTATTATATGTCTCACAGACTTATTAATATGTTATATATGGACTGCACGTCCCCCATACCCTATTATATGTTTCCAAGTGCCGGCATTGTTAAAAAGAGATAGTCAATTCCTGTGTAATATAATGGGACCTGATGCAATGAGACTTATGGTGTCGGTATTTAATGTAAATGCTATGTTTTTCTAAAAATGTTGTAATCTTTGTTATTGAACTATTCTCTCTCCTCTCTCTCACTCTCTGTCCCTCTCTCTTGCTATTAATGGGTGTCAATAGTACCTAAATACTATCTTTTTCCAACAATATTGGCCTCCGGACCTCTCTCCCTGTTTTATCAGTCCATTTCTTTATAAGTCTATGAGTTATGATCTCCTTCATAAATCCTCAGCTTGCTTTTTGATAATATAAATCCTCAGATTTATATGGACAACTTATATACCTTCACATATTTTATATTATTCCTGGTCTCTTATATTATTATATATGGTCTATATGGGTCTATTATCATACAATAATATGATGATTAAAAAACGCCGTGAGAACCTTGTGGATGGAAACAAATGAACAAATAATAAAACCAACAAAATATAACAATATTGTATACATGATAATATTGAAGTCATTAACAATGAATAATTTTAATTGATAAAATAATACCGAAGCCCCGCAAAGGTATAATAATATGTTGTTATATGAACGATATTATCATGGGATGAATAAATTGTTTATCTTTCGCGGACACAATACGACCGGCGGCGGTGCGCAAAGAGTGCGGCGGTGGTGGTCGCCCAAAGGCTGCAGCCACCACCGCCTCCGACGACTACAGCGACGACGACGACGACGACGATGATGAAAGCCGAGCCAAACGCAAAACACACAAAACCGCGGGGGATTGTTACTTAAATAAATACGGCGGCGAGTAGTCGCATATATATAATATACGATATATACACGCGTGTACCGCCGCCGCTGCAAAGGCGGAGAAAAGGTCGTTGTGTGTATCACGTGCGCAAAGGTACGCGGGGCGTGGAGGTGAATTATCTGTCCGCTCATATACACAACACCGTGCCCCCCCCTCCGCCGCCGCCGCCCTCATATCCGCTCGCTCGTCAGTCCGTCAAACAGAATTCGACTTCCCTTCCACCGCGGAGGCGGTGTGTATATACCATCGCATTATACATATGGATATACCGCGCGGTTGTATTATATACCCGTCCACGGTAGTGCGCTCTTCTTCCTCGCCATCGTTTCTTTGAGCCCGCGATGCAAATTACCATTACCCGTTCGCCAGCCATCGTCGTCGCGCCCCGGCCCCATTGTAAATACGCATTTTCCCGTTTTCTCTCGCCGCCCGGTTCGCCGCTAAGTAATTATCGTCGTGTACGTCATATATATTTTATATATATATAGGTATATGTATATGATATACGCTTGTCTTTACAAAAACCCAAAACCCTCGTGTCGCGTACACATATATGCTATAGTATTGCGTGCGGTGTGCTTGTGTATTTAGAAGATTCGCGTGTAGCGACCCTCCCCGCGCGTTTTGATCTCCGCCGACGCCGCCGTCGATTATATTTAGAGGGATACACGCTTTTCTTTTTTCCTCCCCCCCCCTCGCCGCGCATTGTTTGGCTCTCGTGGATTTCCGAACTCTGCGCAGCTATATATATATATTTAAGGTATACAGCGTGGAAGCAGCGAAACGCATTATTATAATATATTATATACACGCTGCGACCGGAAAAAAAGATTTAAAAAAAAAAATGAAAAAGACAGCCATACGAAACGGCGTACTTCTATACACTGCGCAGTGCTCGACGCGAACCTGCGTAATAATAATAAAATATACATCGTATTGTGCGTTATTATTAATGATTTTCACCGGCCGAGTGATGCTCGTTGTATATAATATAGTATATGGCAGCGGCGCGAGTCCTTTTGTGCGCACGGCAGCGGAGAATGTTTTTCTTTTCGACTTACCCCCCCCCCCCCTACCACTGTGCCGCGTGTAGGTCAACGAGACGGGGCAAATAAAAAAAACGGTAACAACGGACGAGAACAAAAATCACACCGATTCATTTCTCTTGACGCTGCAGCGGAAATCTGTAGACTTCTGTCGACGATCTCACCGGGCGCTCTCTCGCTCTCTCTCTCTCTCTCTCCCACACCGTCACACTATCGCCGCCGTCGGATTTTTTCTCACTTTATAGAATATTATTGTATTGTCGCGTGAGCATAATCCTTTCAAGTCGTCTACGCGGCGGAGGAGAAAAAAATGTCACCTTTTGTACACGATACGTCGAGTGGGTACAGATAATGCTGCTGCTGCCGCTCCCGGCGGCCCCTGCCCACGCACGATTTATCACCGGTGCCGAGATTAATGAATCCGCGGATAGGTCGTCGCCGCCGCCGGAAAAAAAGTAAATAATTATACGATACGCCTATTATATTATTATTATTATTATTATTACCACCGCGGGTGTACGAGCAGAAACGTATACAAAGCCGGTGGTGAGACGATAAAGGTACCCTACATAGTATTTTATATTATTATTATTATTATTATTTTGTACTTCGTTTGAAAGTCTCTCGTGGCGTTTTCCTCGAATAAATCGAGTTTGTTTTGTTTTAGCTTCGCCGAGATTAATACGCGGAAAACCTTATTACAAAATATATATAAAGTACTACCCTCGCTTATATACTCTGCGATACTACGGTGATATAGGTATGGTTTTGGTGAAAAGGGGGGGGGGGGTTGCAGGGGACTGGTGCTTCTTCGACGAATTGATGGTGTAAATAGTCTCCTATATAGCATAGTTGTGTACACGTTTATGCGTATAACGAATGGAAAAAAATGAGCCTTTGCATTATTTAAACGCGCATATATACCTGGTCTATATATATAGGTAAGTACCGTCGAAATAATCAAATACAACTGTATATTTGATGCGCACACTCGCGGGCAAAAGCTTTTGAAACGTTAAACTTTCTGCTCGCTCTCAAACAATATTCCGTGAATGTGTGTGCGGGTGTGTGTTTGTGTGCGCGATTCTCTCACTGTCTGTCTGTCTGTCCCTCTGTTTCTCTCCGTCCCTCGACAGATCCCCGCGGACGTTTCGTTTGTTTGCGCCGGAGCTCTTCCTCTTCGACATCTACGCAGTTACTTTTGTAAGTAAACTAATCCACAACCCCTGACTCACTCTCCACCCACCACCTACACACACCGTCGGGGTCCACCGTCGCCGCCTCCACCATCGTCGTCGTCGCCGCCACCGTCTTCGATCTAATCACCGAGACATCCCTATCGTGCACACATATAGACCTAACCCCCCCTTTGAAGTCCGTTTATACATTGGCATTGCGATAATTGATATGGAACAAACACACCGCGCTCGAGCGAACCACGTCCTCGTCCACATGCCGTTAAAATATATTATTTCCCATCGCAATTATATTGTGTTCGTATTTGTATCGGTCCGACGCCGCCGCGTTTACGATATAACAATAATAATATTGTATAGTACTGGTTATAGTATTCAAATACGTTTAGAAACTGGGAATTCGGCAAGCTGGCAAAGTGAGCTTTCCCGACTGTATTGTTACAAATTAAAATACAGTAAGACTTCCGTTAACGGTCACCTCTATATAACGGTCAATTTTTTTGGTACCGTCGTCGAGTGTTATCCTAGTGTTATCCTACCTTTATATAGGACGGACACCTCTAAATAGCGGTCATTATTTACAGTCCCTTCGGTGACCGTTATATGGAATTTCTACTGAATATATATAGTATAAATTGATAATAACACCCACGGTTGAAATATACAGGTTATTGCAAATTGACTCGAATTGTTATCATCAGAAACAAAATGGCTGCGTAAAGGGATATCAAATATAAAAATTTTTCTGATCATCAAAAATACACTGATAATGGCTAACAAATACAAAATCCCGCGCATATAATACTATTGATTATTATTGGCTCCTTTTACGTTGCAATTTTTGTTTTTATCGACAAATATTTGATTGAGAAGGGCAGTGGCGTATACAAAGGAGGGGGTGTGGGGCTCAGATCCCCCCATTAACGTTTTTAGATGGTGAGGGATTTTCTAATTTTACCCTCCAATTTAGCTATGTCGTTTTCTTTTTTCGACCCCCCCCCCTCCCTTCAGAAATCATGTCTCCGCCATTGGAGACAATGCAATAACCACCCTATAATATCATCATTCAAAAGAATATACAGTTATTACGACTTACTAAGGACAATAATTCACTTGTGTTCTTCTGCATATTATAATAATTTAACACGAGTACCTACACTGCAGCGAATTACAGCAAATATATACAAATATAAAAATTTTCTCGCGACACGTCTTATCATCGAGGCAATTGTGTTCTGGCAGTGGTATAAATTTCATTTCACACATTATATGCGTACCTATTGCGATAACAAAATTTGACGTTTATTGGCAATAAAACGCATTATAAATAAAAACACATCGTAACTACGTAATATTATTATCATTATCATAAACGACTTTTTCGCTTCTTTTATAACTCTGAGAACGCCGTGAACGTGGTTGGTGATTTTTCTTTATTAATCCCGGACACTGCACGCGATTTATTATTACTAGTTTTATTTCACCTTTTCCACCCAAGTCGCGCGTGGTGTATATGTACCTACAATATATTATTTTATACCTACCTATCATTTGATGTGACGAGGATTTTTTTCTTGCACTTACGCATGAAAGCACATATTATTCAATGTTTTTACACTCCGATACTGCTGTGAGCCATTTTATAACACGATGGTGTCTATAGTTCAGATGATTGAATAATTTTTTTCCCGTTGTACTATCGAATTTTTTATTTTGAATGGCATTTGACTGCGGCGATTTAAGGGTGCAGGGGGTCATGCGTTTATCAGAGATATATTTTATATAGTTCATTGACCCGCGACTGGTTGCACTCCAATCCACCTGTCCTGAATTGTTTTCTTTTTGTGGCTATTTAAACAATATTGTATTTTATGATTTATACAGATGAAATAAAATCAAATCATCGGATATAGATATTAGTAATTATGTACCTATATGATATTATAGTAGGCACTTGAGTACACCTTTTCGTTCTGTAAATGTTCTCACTCCCCATCCAAATGGAAAAATATGTCTTATTATAATATAATTATTCAACAACTTCCCGACAAAAAACGGTTTTGTTGCAATAATTTGGAAATATTTTAGTTGTATTATCTTTGGCCAAGAAGTTCATATTTTTGAAAAAAACATTTACAAAACATCTTAATCATAATATATTTTCAAAAATACATTTTTACAGAATCTTTGTAAAAATATTAAGTCGAAATTTTTATGCAATCATATAGTACAATATTTTGTTATAATGAGAAGAAAGTCTTTATAAATACATATTATCACAAATATTATCATTTCCCAAATGCGGTGTTTGATATAATAACGTCATATTTTCGTCTCTTTATTGTTATTATAATAATATATTAGACCGACGAGTAAAAACGGTCTGTTTTAGATTGTCGCATATTATAATACTATACGTAATACTCGAGTGATCAACCTGATACATCAGCCCTAGGTTGACGACCTAGACAAAAAAACGTTAACGCGCAGACAAAATATCTCGAGAATACGTTTCGAATGAGCCAGAAGAAAAGACCGTCGAAAACAAACTCAACAACACACACACTCACATCATAAACGATTGCCGTCTTCGCCTGTCCGCCATGCACGTATTGCGTGCAGCGATACATCACACGCACGGCACACACAAAAACACACACTTGTTGAACCTAATAATGGTCGAAGTTTAGTGTAGTGTCGGCGAACTAGCAAAACGATTTGAGCGAACAACATAATATTATAATATTATATTATACGGTAACTACCGTATGGTACCTATCTAAATATAATAATAATATAAGCCGACACGCGGTAACGTGTGAGAATAAACGATATAATTTTTAGTCAGCAGTAGTCGGCTGTCGGTTAACCTTATGCGTATATCGTATATATATATATATATATATGTATGTATACCTATCGTATATGTATATGATAAAAGTATAATATAGTATTTAGGTACAACATAACATTATATACATGTCGCGTTAATCTAAATGCCTCATCTCGCGTTCGACGGGATAATATTATTATCGTTATTGCCGCGCGAGTGCAGCTCGCACAGTAGTCGCAATTATTTCGGATTTTTTTTTATATTTTTTGTACACACATACACGCGCATAAACATAATATTAATAATATATAATATGCATATATATAAGTAGGTTAAGTGTCGTTTTACATTATAATATATTATATGCGCGCGCATATATTATTATTACGACTATAATATTATGTATATAATGCGTTTTCGAATTACCGCGAGTAGTTTATTGTATTTTCGTACACTCAAACGTATAATAATATATAATATAATAATGATATAGGTGCCGGCCGTGGATTTCGATAAATTACGACGAGATTATAGAAAAACCTTGTGCGCGTATATTATAATAACATCATTATACACAATAATATAACGAGTGTAATAAAAACGATTATTAGTAATAAATGTACACCGCGCGAACCGAAAAAATAGAATTATATTATATTATAAAACTATAATAATAAATCGTCACGAAACGTACACGTCGTTAGGATTGTACGAGAACCGGACACAGCCACGATAATATTATAATACAATTCAGGTAGGTATGTACCTATTATATTATACGTATAATAGTCTGCACTCCTATTAAATACGGTAATTACAAAATATATTATTATTATATTATTATTATTATTATTCCCCAAACGAAAAAAAATAATATTTCTGCCGTGAAAACCAATATATTGTACGTGCGGTGTACAAGGAATCAATAATTTATTCAAAAATCAAAATTTGATGTCTATCTATATATAGCTATAATATTAGTTCATCCAGTTATAGATTACGAGCTGTTATCATGGCGAACACAATACGCCTATAATAATATCGTATTATCATTTATCAAAGGCGGGGCAGTAATAATTAGTGAAAATAATTAATTGTGGCAAGTTAAGTTAATTCAATAAATTTGCCTTCATTTAAAAAAAGTTAAATTTAATTTTAATAGGTATTAGATTTGATTTAGTATTATGCAAATAGTGTTTATACATTTGTAATTAAAATGTTTTTGTATTCTATACTAACACGATTTTAATATAGATCGATAGGTTTTGTCGTATTATTTTATAAAGATGTTAAATAATATTATAGCGATGGAGGATAAAATAAGTTTGATTTATTATTTCACATTTATTTTGTTTATATAGGTAACTATTGTAACTTTCTAGTTTATGGAAGGCATATACTAGGTAAGTTTGATATTATTAATGTGATTATGCAAATATTTTGATTTAAGCCTTAGCGGGATGTCATAATAAATAAATTACCTCAAACAAACTTTGTAGGAGATGACGTGACGAATGAACGGATCCAGTAAAATGTTTTTGTTTTTGGGGAAGCAAGGAGTAATTGTTGCCATATATAATACTTTATGGATATAAATCTAGATTCGTCTTCTTCACTCCGACCTCCAAGTCTTAACTTAAACAAGCCTCCGTATATACGATACCCGATATCATACTCATTATTTATATCACACACATTCGCCGGATAAATACTTGACTTGTTAAATAGATTCCAGGACGCAACTATATATAATAACCACCTTCAACCACCCCCCCCCCCTCACCCGGCACAATACCATTGATTTTCTGAACGAGATTTTGGTGAAAATATAGACTGAAAATTGTTTCATCCAACAAATTGTCAAACGAGTCGTGAAACAGTGGTAAATAGTGGTACATAGAATATTGTGACGTACGTATTGTGCTGTTATCTTGCGTCGCAGCAAACGGTAGTCGATAATAATGTTATCATTTGATTAATCGAGCATTAATTGTGTACTGTATCATAAATCAATATACCATCACGAAATATAATATTCAATTCTATCTAAATAATAATATCATCGTGTAAATCGGCGTACTATAATATTGTGTACCAAAACGATTCGTCGGAACGTACACCGCGGCATCATCAGAGCATCATCCGATTAATTAATCGGATATAAACGCTCATATCACATATTATTATTATTATTAGTAGTAGTATTGGATATAATATTATGTTGTTGATATCTACATAAATTGCTATAAAATATAAATTATATTATAATAATATATATTATGCCTCCTAATATTCCTGGTCATGTACGCGCACTATATTATAGGTACACGTTTGCCAGTAGTATAACATAATACACATTATACTAAACCTATCGTTTAGTTTTCAGCCATCGTATAGTGCTATTGGTATCCGATTCGTAATAATTACAATATTATTATGAAGTCACAATCACGACCGCGGTATCAATGTAATAAAGTTTAGGCGATTATAAATACGCCTCCCATAAGACGCCGCCGCCGCGCGATCTGCAGATGCAGTGCAGTGGTCCATAAATTATTATACATTTATTAAAGTATAGATAGGTACAATGTATAATATTATGTGCACACTAATATATTATATAGATACCGCATGCAGTATTACATTAGGTATATACTTACATATATTATTATATAGGTAGGTACTACCTACTGCGGTAGATTATTACATTTTTAAATGAAAAAATAAAAATAAATTAATCGTTTTCTTACTTTAATTAATTACCATATCATTATCATGAGTAAACTAATAAAAACATAAATAACTTTTTCTCGTAAATAAATAAATAATGTCAAAGGGTTAAGGGCCATCAAAAGATAACGCCGTAATTGTATATATATAGCCTAAAGTACTGTTTAAATTATGTATACTTAGTTCATTACACTGTGTACAGGCACCGAGACACTGCATAATGGACTTTAATCATAAAATTGAAAACATTAACCCGTCTCCGCTCCGCGAAACCCGCGCACGTTCTTTACAATCTGTAAAATAATATTATAATCTTTTTTGTGAGCACACTGAGGTTTAAAATAAGAACGATTAATATTAAAGGTACAGCAGTTTTGCATTGGCTATTTGCGCATAGACAAAAACGAAATTTAATAAAGGCAACTGTATTACAGTATTACATTTTCAAGACCAGCCGTGAGCGATTTTGCCAAAATAATGACATAAAACGGTCGAATTGCAGCAATATTCCACGATTCGTTCATAATTCGATTCGAAATTCACTGCAGTGGCTGATTTATCAGGAAAAAAAGGGCTCCGAGCCTCTCCCAAAGTCTCGCCGTCCTTAAAAATCGTTTTATGAAATCTTTTTTTTTTGTTTTTAATATTATTTCACTTTTTGCGCGTTTTCATTACAAATCCGTTTCGTGTGTAGTTGTCAAATTGTATTTTTCGTTTTCGCGTATCGGTAGTTTTTGACATTTCACTACTCGCGCAAGATTTCAAAGTGAATAAAATAAAATTCACAAAAATTTCCGAGAAATATTTTAACTGCAAACCGAAAAAGTCGTGTATTTTAATAATTTTCGGTTCGGGCGAAATATATTATAATATTTTAATAGATTTACCCAATTTTAGTTTATGTTATATTAACGCGGTAAAGTAACGGTGAAATATATGCACAATAATAATTATATATATAACTATAATTTATGAAATATCAACCCAGTTCGAGATGTCCAAGGATAATAAATTACAATAGGAAATTTTAGGGACCGGTAAAAAAGTTTGAGGTATTGGCGATTTCTAGTTGAAAAAAGTTCGGGTTGACCAAGTTCGACTGAAGTAATAGGTATGTTGTATGTATTACCAAATAATGGCAATAACCTTATAAATAAATAAAAAAAATATTATTTTTTCGTGAACTGAAAAAAAATTGCACATGTATGAGCTCCATAGGTACCCGCTAGGTATAGGGATTGCAAAAATAAACTATAAACGCCCTATAAATACCAAGAAATCTATCCATATAACTTTTTATTGAAAACGGTCGACTACAAGACTTCGTGAAGTCAATTAAATTCGGATAAACCGACGCAGATTAAAAATATGAAAAATGACAAAATACCAAAATAATTTTGGGTTAAAATTATTTTATCCGATCAAATATATTGTATGTAACCTGGGGTAACCATTTGTATGATAAAATCCTATGGAAAAGAGCCCTTAAAGTTTTTCCCGAATTTTCTTATTTTCTAAACAACTTTTTCAATCCCCATTCGGAAAATGTATGAACATTTAGAAAGAAAAAAATGAGTCCTATTGGTCCAGCCTTTTTCGATCGGTGACCAATGAACAGATTTTTTCCAGTAAAACGTTTAAAAACAAGCAGCTAAAAAGCTTAATATGTAGAAAAAAAATGGGAAAACACAGTATTTATGAAAATAACATATTATTATGATATCAATAAATTGTTAAAACATGTACCTAGGTAAATGCTTAGATTTGTAAAACCTAATAAAACACGCAACGTAATAACTGTGTTTTTTTTATTTCACCATTTCACAAAACAAATTTATATTTCGTCCGGAAAACATTAAAATATTCAAGAAGAAGTCTCTAACCCTAATAATAAGACCGCGCATTCCAACCGGTGGCGATTACGATAGATATATTCTATAATAATATATTTTAATACAGAAATACAACACAATATTTTAATGAATTTAATATCATCGAAATATTATGTTAAAATTCTCTAAAAAAAATAATAAAAAGTATCTAGACAATCATATTAATATACTTTGTGATCGGATTTCTTTTTTTCCCGTCAGTCCGTTCCGTTTCGAATATCATAATATTATATTATATAGTTATGTTATATTATAATATTATTATATCGTATAGATATACAATTTTCTTCTTCTCGAAAGATTTAAATCTGGTATTTCTGGTACAACAAATGTACCGTTCGTTCATTTCATTTTTGTTTTTTTTTTATTTTTTTTGACAAGCCGAAACACGTATTCGCGGCAACGGAGTCTTAAAAAACAAATCATTCTTACGTCACGTACAACAGACGAAGGACTCATACACACACACACACAAATACCGAAATATCAGCAGCAATAACAGCCGCGCGGGCATTATAACACACATCGTATTATAATGTGTGTACAATAATATAATAATATAAGAGTTGAACATGCTATTATTATGTTGTTTTTTTTTCTCATCGCGGTTTCGTATTAATTTTACGGGTTTTAACTAGATTGTGTGTGTGTGTATACGAGACGTGCATGTGCTGTATAATAATATTATATAGGTAGGAATATACTACCTATATAGGTACCTGACCGGCGAGCCGAATTTATTAATATACAATAATATTATAAGTTATTACTGCGTGCGCGCACATACGCACGCGAATCGTTTTGTTTTTTTAATCAACGTGGACTTTTTTTTTGCACGTCACTATAATATTACTATTGTTATAACAGAAGAAACGCGTGTCCATAAATCGTATATAACATCATATCACATTTAATAGATATTATACAGTTTAGAGCTCTGCGCGGTCTGGTCTAGACCAGTCCAAAACCAGACCAGACCGGACCATAATTCGGTCTTTTTCGGTCTTTGTGTATTGTAATTTAATGTGGTTCAGTCCGAAAAAAAAGGTCCGGTCCGGTTCGATCCTTAAAAAAAAATGGTCCAGTCCGATCCGCCTTCAAATTTATATTATGTGTATAGTGATCTGCATTTTGAACGTCGATTTAATATTATAATTTTACATCTAATTTATATTACGTTGAAAAATAAAAATCATCATCAAAATAAAATAATCGTTCGGTCTGGCCTCATTTTTATTTTATCGATCCGGTCCAGTCCTGGTCTCTGTTCAGAATTATCAGTCCGGTCCGGTGTCTATAAGAAAACCTTTAGATATTTATATAAATAATATATAGATATATAATGTTTATCTTTTACCGTATATTGATGTATTACCTATTGAATATTATTATTATTATTATTATTGCTATACGACTTGAGTTCCGATGAATTATGTTTTTTTTTGTTGCTATTTGATAATAATAACACACTTATATAGCAGCTATAGATCCATACTATACGTAAGTCGAGTAGGCAAATTACAAAACTTAAAATTGATTTCTTTGTTCTTAAGTTTTTCATTATTTTTTAAATACATTTTAGTGTATTTTCGTTTGCTTTATTTAATGATTTTGTTTTGTAGAGGTCAATAGAATTGCGACGTCCAAACCATATTATAAAAACATGATAGAACCGCCGTAATAGCGACGTTAAGAAGATAAAGAAATAGCTCACTGATCGTACCTACATGTATTATTTTAATATGCTTGCTGTGTGTGTGTGTTTTTTACTTAAATATAATAAGCTGAGTAACGTGCACACAGAATATTTCGATTAAAATTCGGCAACACGCTATAATATTATATTATTATTATTTATTGTAATAACGCGTAGAATTCAATATCCGATGACTGCGCAGGAGCAGTACCCCTCCCCCCCCACGCGTGTGTGGCATATTATTCGAGACTAGCATTAAGTACAATATCATAATATAATATGCACTCTATTATAATACTCATGTATATATGTATACATAATATTATAATATGCACTGTATACGCTATAATATTACCCATGATAATAATTATATTGTGTACCGCTGAAACGGTTGTTTTTTTTTTATATTTTGTTCGTTTAACCAATGAAATAATAATTGGTAACTATACGTAGGTATAGGTTTATCATATTCATTGTATACGGTTAAAGTATAAGCATAATTGGTATAGTTATTCCCGTATATAATATTTTCGGAAACAACATCCATCGATGCGACCACCACCACCACCACCACTACACGACCCTTCTCTGCACCACCGGCACACGTTAATGTAATAATATAATAACATGACTGGTCTTAACCAGTGCACTGCAGTATACCATAATAGTACATATTACGATATTATGGTGGTCAGAAAGCCCGTCCGTCGCCCGTCGATGATCGGCAGCGATCTGCAGGGGAACGGTCGATGAAAAATCATTGTAGATATAATTTTGCGCAAACGTTTATGATTTATTGTGGTCTGAGTACCGCGATGTTAACATGCCGGTACGCCACTACCGTGGTACCTACCGAAAACGAGAGACGAAAGTTTCCAGATAGACAAATAAAACAGTAAATACACGAGGAAAGGGGACCGTGGGAACGACGAATTCGCACGTGAACGGGTCCCAATACACCATCATACTTACCTATATTGTACGAATAGCCAATTTATGAATCTATAATGATAAAAAAAATTTCGTAGAGTTTAATTAGAATTACGACGTTCAAACTATAAAACATAATATAACTACCGTTATATATAGCGACGTTAAAAAGATAAAGAAATAATTTACTGAACGTACCTATATATGCATATTGCATAATATATTATTTTAATATAGTTGTTGTGTGTGTGCGAATCAAAATTCTGATAGGTAAAAATATTTATCTAAGTCAAGTACCTAAAGTTTATCTTTTAGAATTTTTAAAATTTCACTAATTTTTTGGAGCAAAGTAATTTAAAACCTATACTCTGTCCTTCGAGAGAACATGCCGATGTTGCGTATCCCTCCCCCCCTCGTCACCCTGGTATTGAACCCAGTTTTACCCTATGACAGAGGGGAGAGCAGAAAAACGGATTTCGGTTGGGCGGGTTCTCTCGATGGAGTGCTGGACAGAATATAAACCTAATACCTATTTTTTTCAATTTAACAGAAAACTTGTGCTAGAGTGAATCTGTGAAACTCCGTCACGATTTATAACGGTTACCATAACAACAATTTTAAAAAAATGGTAACCAATAGGTATTATTACAATAGCTTTGAAACCCATGGAAAGATAAATAAGATAAGATAAGATAAAGAAATAATATGATAAATATAAAGATAAGATCTAACCAATATCCATACCAAATGATCACGTGTACTTCGTTGCCCGGCAACCAATAAATATAATTTTATAATAGTTACATTATTGTATTGAATGACAATTTATAAATATTGTTTATTTATCATTTTTTATTATTATTTTTTATTCAATCTAAAATCTAAACTCGTCTTGACGTGACTTATGTAAATATTTGTAAATATAATTTTATAATAGTTATATTATTGTATTGAATGACAAAGTTGAAATTTCACTTCTATGACCGCTGTGCCTGCACAGAATTGCTTATTATTACTTTTTGTCAGATCCTTCTGTTGTTACACCCTGTGTACCGCAATCATACATAGGTATAGCCAGTAAGTAAATTGCGAGTATGGATATAACCAGTGGACGCGCATAAATCGTGAGAATACTATATATACATAGTTGCAAAATACTACCCGTGTGTATTTTGAATTTGTAAAAATTTCTATTGCACATAAATATTTGTGTGCATATAATAATATAGTATAATATTTTTATTTTTATTTATTTATACAAACGCCGATCGGATTTTTACACATAAAAAGTATAAAGGTAATTATCATAGCATTATAGATGACATAAGTGTTGCAGATATAACAAAGTGTTAATACAATTAAAAATAAACAAAACACATTAAAATTACCGAAATTTAAGGCCATGTATCAACATTATTATCATTTAAGCTACACGCATTGTTCCAACAAAAGGATCGTTCGATAAAAAGTTTGAACGGAAAATTTGAAAGGTCTCAAGGGATCTATAGTATGGACGGCTGGAACTCTAAGACTAATTATATGCGTACGACGTGCGGTTAACTACCGCGGGTACCTAAACCTCGGTAGTCGATATCGTACAATAATTATATAGGTGTTACGGGGAAATTATCGATTTCGTATTATAATGTCCTCTACCGCGATTCTCTCTTTGTCTATCACCGCGACGTGTACTTATACCTATATATACACGGTTTTTTTTTTTTTTTTAAATCTATTAATTAAGACACAACAGAAGACAATAATAAACGAAAAATAGCTGCGGTTGCAGGTATACTCATATGGGTATATTATGTATATACCTAGGTATACCTATAATTATCGTGTACCGTGATTAAACGCGAAAGCTGAAACCATCGACACACACGCACACGCGCGCGTACCTTTGAAGTCTGAACCGCGATGTATATAACGACGCAGCTATAATATGTATAATATAGGTATATTTTGTAATTTAAATTATAATAGTTATAATAGTTTGAATACTAGGTATATAGCATAACGTTTATTTTTTTCACATTATTCAACTAATAATTTATATTAAAATACTAGAATACAACACTAAAAGTTAAACATATACGACCGCGTAATAATAGTCCAAAACTCAAAAGAAAAAGAGAACAAACGTGAAACGCACACACGCCTTTTGTACACCGATAATAATTATTATAATCTTGACTTGATCGATAAACTCGAATAAAATATAATATTATACGATATTCCGAATAACACTTACGACCTACCTACCTACAAATATTAATATAATTCAATATTCAAAAAGCGAGTTGGTTATCGGCAGCTTTATTAATCACACACTAAATACTGCACCTTTGAACTTGATCAGTTATTTATTATATTTTTCCCGAATAATAGCTCATGTCGATCGTATCAATAATACAATTATTGTTCACTAAAAGTACAAAACCCTGCACAACAATATTCGTATATATGCCATCACAACATTGTTTTAACCGTGAAACGTTTTTATTAGGTACTATCCATAATATTATGTTCTATATCGGGTCAATATAATATACATTACAATCTATGATATATATTTGTATTATATTATAATGCTGTATAATTGCTTGTTCATCTATAGTGAACATTAGTATATGTTTTATTGTTATTATTATTTTTTATTTATAATATAGTTTTTTTTCCAGAAAACTTCTGGTTTGGGAGGTGCTTGACAACTATAGCTCCCTCTCAAAGCGGCTATTGCCTTATGACATAAATAAGGATCCGCAGTGATACCATTTTTAAGATCTAAAGTGGTGCCAAAAACTGAAATTGTAATATGGTGTAGATGGATTAAGAAGTTTTGTGGAAGGGTACTCATTTTGTAGTTAAAACTTATGCCCTTTCAGTTATGGGAAATGTATTTAAAGACTAAAACTCACAGCACTTGTGTTAAAATAAAAATAAACATTTATCGATTTACTAAATTTCATAATAGTTAGTTGAGGCTTATAGTTGTGAGTTATTTCATAATGATTGCCAATACTAATTAATTAAATTTTCAACAAATTATATTATATTATATCTTATGTTTATAGTCTATATACAATTCAACTTTTTTTCAAACTTTTTTTTTATAATATTATTACAAATATGAATAATTTTTTGTATTCGAAAACACGTGATTATGCAACATTTACAAGGAAGTACCCAAAGAAAAAACATTTTCATTAGCAATGAAAAACAACTAACGTTAAAATACCTATATAGTACCTATCACACTAATACACAGTCATAAAACACCTGTATAATAGTTTAAAATACTTCGTCATACCGAGTAATAATAATATCATATTATATTACCTACCTATGCGTTCTTAATCGCTAAACTAAGACTAGACTGATAGTTGGTGAGTTATTTTATAACGATTGCCAATACTTATTAATTTTCAACAAACTATATTAATATATTATGTTATGTTCATAGTTTATACAATTCAACAAACAAGAGACAACATTTAAAAAGAAACATCTTTTCTTTTTAGTACATGTTAAGGATAACTTTCTGTACTATAGTTTTTCGATTAATCAATACATTTTACAATGTACAGTCGAATTTCGGTTTATCTGCAATGGAGACTACTTTTTAAAAAATAATCGGTTAAATCGATTAACCGATGCTACAGTCGAATAATCGAAGAGCCCTATATAGGCACCTCTGCTTTTATTCGTATATATATATATATATACATCGTAAAATACTAACGAATAATAATATTATATCATATTATATTATAACCTATGTGTTCTTAATCGTTAAATCAAGACTAGACGGATCTAGTGTTCTGATATAATATTATTAGGGGGGCATGGCGTCATACGATAAAGATACCCATTATACATAATAATATCACAAATCACGTCATGCGAATACGTTTGGAAAAAATTTAGAACCTACCTATATGTAGTATAGACGAGAGCCCCCGAAATCTATAACTAAATAAACATGATAATATAATTGGGTATATATATATATATATATATAATGGATATAATAATATAATGTACCTATAATAATATTGTAAAGAACTAGGCGGGACGGTCCGCAATAATGGAACGTAAAAAAAACGAGATTTATTTTATTAGATTAAAACCCGATTAAAAATAATAATTAACGCGCGTGTTGTATTTATCACACACATACCTATATACACGGATATTTGTTTCAATTTATTCATTTAATTACTATACTCGAATAATAATATCTGTGTGAGTATATAAAACGTATTATTTTATATTATTATTATCTATTTTTTCTTCAATGTTTTGGGAACTTTTTTCCTGCATTCCGCTCCGCAGTGGTGCCTCTAATCGATGGCGCGCTGCACACACGGCGAAGGCATTTCACGCTGCTTTCGCATGGTACATAATGTATTATTATTATTATTATACATCGATAGTAAGTCGTTGTATAGTAGTATAGTTGTAGCTGTGGGTACCTATCTACTCCATTCGGTATTTAATTTGAATTTTTTTTTCCTACAACGCAGACCCGTTGCAGCACTATAAAACGCGTCCCACGTGACGTTTCGCGATAAGCCAACGCGGCTATATTTTAATTGAAAAGCAATTTATGAAAAGTGATAATCACAATATTATTATTATTATTATTATCATCCCATAATAACGGTGCGGGCGTGCGCGCGCATCAGAGTAAAACTACTACAACTATAGAGTTTAATGAAAAACAAATCGATGCGCGCCGTAACGTTTATGTCCGCTAATTATTGTAAAGCGATATTACATTACTACTATTATTATTATTATTATATTATACACGAGTCCGGGGAGGATCGTTTTCACATTTTACTCCGCCCCCTCACTGCGGGCCGATCGATATAATATACAAGCGCACAAAGCGTGACGGCGGCGGACGATATATTATTATAATAAATATTACACTACACGCGCGAAATACACATCACGAAAAGCCACTCCTATACGATATTGTGTTATATACGATTACGAAAACTAGTCGATGTATTGTATTGTATTGTCATAGTTAAATATAATATTATGTTGACGTCAAAATAGCGAACGTTATCTCGCCAAATCGAAGCACAAACGAATGGAATGATATTATAGTCTGATATTGAAATTAGGTGAGTATTGCTGAGTAGTACGAGTAACCTTATTGAAATGTATTCGAACGATCAGTATAGGTATAAGTGTTTGATCAAAAAAATTTTGGATTTTCGTCGACGGGTGGTCGAAATAGAAAATTCCTTACATTTTTGTGTCTATTGTAATTGCGCGCGTTTATTTGCAACCGTTTTAAACATATATGTATAATTATATAGTGACTTATTTACTGGAAAATAGGTAGTAAAAAAATAATAATAGTTTTGACTTTTGAACTATATTATTATTACTGCGGGCTTTAACGTATTATGTTTGGACCAAATTTCATATGGTATTTTTTTGGACGGATAATTTTCAATACTGTACGTTGTACACTTGTACCCAGTATAAGTTACCCATATTAATAAACGCGAATATGCGGTTACAAAATGGATCAATGTAGGTATACTATGGTATAGTACGATAACGTCAAAATACCGAACACTATCTCTCGCCAAATCGAAGCACAAACGAAAGGAATAAGTCTGATTTTGAAATTATCGTTCGGCGGTGCGAGTATTATGGAACATTAGTCAACCTATATATGACTATATATAATGTATTCAAATTTCAAACGATCGAAATCTTTAACTGTAAGTTCCTATATAAGTGTTTAATTTGGTCATAATTGTAAGTATAAGTTGTCACTCGTATTATATTGCATGTGAACTCTTGTTTATATATCGCGTTGTATATTTATTGATTTTCGCGGACGGTTTGTCGAAATAAAAAATGTGAGGACACAATGTTATATATTGTGAAAAATTGCACAAGTTTATTTACAACTGTTCTAAACATAGTTATAGTAATTTGTTTTCCGGAAGATAATAAAAAAAAAACATAATTTTGACTTTTGAATCATATTATATTACTGTGAGAGTGTGAACTATAATATAATATATTATATACTGCAGGGTTGTTATAAAAAACATGTTTAAAACAATATTTTAAAAACATTTTATATTAAAATAATTTATGGATTTTTCCTACTTTGCGGGATACTTTTTTTAATGATTTTCGTTGTTGAAAATCAACAATTTCAAAATTAAAAACGATGGCATCCAAAAAAACTGGGCCAATTGTTGTAGACAAAACTCCATAACTGAAAATAAGTACGACTCACCCCACTCCCCATATTTTGATTGCACCCCCATTCACACCTTCTCAGCGTCAAAAACTACATAAGTATGAATAAAAAAATAAGTCTTAAAAAAAGGTGTCCCGTAAGGAAGACCTAACCTATTTATTTATAAATATAAGCATAATGATCATAGTTGCCGGACCTAAGCCCGAAAAAAAAATAATTCATTGTAATGTCGTGTTTGTATATATTAACAAATATAAACAAAACTAAACAAATATATTACAATAAATTATTAAATTAATAATTTATTTTGTCAAATAAACAATCTCTAAATAGTGGGGTGGAAATATATTATTATAGCATGAACGCATATTATTTTTATTATAATTATTAATTATCATATTATACGGCAAACGAGCTATCGCAGTTTCAACGTATACAATGATACAGCTAGGTGTCAGGTACCTACCTAGTGTAATAATAATAATATTATGTAAGTATACATTTTCCACGCTATATTAACTATAATAATAATATTATAATGGGGGACGAAGTGACCGGGCGGACTAAGGCGTCGGTTGCGACGCGCGCCGGCGCTGGTTCGATAACTCGGTCGCGGGTGGCATTTTTCTTCGAGCAAGTCACGGTGTCCGGAGAACAAGTGCCGCTATCCCCCCCCCCCCACCCTGGCATGACAGATACCTACGGGTGCCCAAATCGAAAATTCGGCCAAAACAAACACACACGTGCAGTCCCCTCCCCCCACAGTACCACAGGCTAATGACCTAGCAATTGAAGCCTTAACCCTAATAAAAAAAAAAAAAATAATAATATTATATTGCACCGATCTTTAAAGGCCGTTGGGCGTTGGACGTGTTCTGTAACCGTTCAAGCGACGAATTATTATATCATTTTATCGCATAATGTTATATCGACGCTTAATTATTATTATTATACCTTATTATTCATACCACATATAATAATACTATAAAACTATGTATTAATACTATGTAATAATGATACGTGTAAGTCACAAAATGTCATGATGAGTTTTCGTGTACAGATTATATATATGTGTGTGCGTATACTACTATGTATTACCTATCATTAATTTAATATAATATACATAATATATCGGTAAGAGACTTAAATTCCATTCGTATTTGCCGTTGGCATGCCACATAATAATATAATAATATATGCGTGCGCGCGCATGTCTCCGAATGTTTTTAGCGTCATGTACGCGTATAATATATAATAATTATATACATAAATATAGTAATACCTAGTGCATGCGGACAAAATTTCGTTGTACAAATATAATATAGTGTTATGTATTATTAGGTATACAAACGTGTGTACTATTAAAACAGATAACTATCTATTCCGAAATGTTAACACCGCGGTCAGGTTTGCTGTATAATAATATTATTTAAATAAAAGTGTACGATTTTAAGAATATCATGCGCGACACTAATAAATAATAATTACTTTATATATATAAAAAAAAACACACACACACACACACACACTCAATATAATATTTTGAAACAACGAGTTTTTCGTTTTATATTCGTTTTATATTTGTCTTGTAATAATAGCCATCGATACTGCTGCGGGGCCCGCGGTAGTGCCGAAATTAACTTTAATGCGTTCGATATTTATTTTCCTCTGAATAAACATAATATAGGTACCTACCTAAGCATACGCATATTATAACATTGTATAATGAGCTTATCTCTTCTGTATAACATGATATAATATTATTCTCCGGTCAAAATACGATCGATAACATAATCGATTTCGGTCGACGACACTTTCTAGACCTCTTATTATTGCATATGTTTACGCCTAGATCAACGACTTTCGTGCGATTTCGTCCTCGCGTGTGAAATAATAGCAATATAATTGTTATATAAACAATTATAAACATACGAAATAGTCACCCACTTTTCGGGTAAACTAGTTTAGCTCTCTGCGTGATTTTGTAATTCAAAATATAATCAAATAGGTAATTTTTTTTTTTTTTAGGCTTATTCCGGGCCTTGAAGGTCCATCGCCGCTTCTACTACACCTCTCCACAATTCTCTGTTCTTCGCCAGTTGTTCACCTTCTCTAATCCCCAGGAGCTTGAGGTCTTCTTTCTTTAGGTAATAACACCCAATAATATGTCGAGTGAGTTACGTTAGTTCAGGCATATAGGTAGTTATTGTTCCACCTCCAGAAACAGGGGTGACCACTTGGAAGAAACCCTTAGCAAAACGAATAAGACACGCGAAGAAAACTGAGAAAAACATAAAAAAAACTGTGAAAGAGTCATCTAACTATTTTGACTGGTGGTTGTCTAAAACCGCTAATAATTGTATACCACTTATATATATTTGTAAATATACTATATTTTTCTGGCCCGATAACACAGGACTTAGCAAGTTGACAATTTTTTCAACTCGTTGAGTTAAGTTATTTTAAAATAATAAAGTTAAGTTAAAAGTTACTCATATTTTTTCGCTAACTCGTTAAGTTGAAAGTAACTTAACTTAGTTTAAAGTTTAAATTTTCTAATTTGCAAAAATAAAAATTCCAGACACATATAATATTATGGTTTATTAGATAGTTTTTCTTTACGCTGAAGAAAATTACCGGGGAAATTTAAAATGATACCTACATCAATGTAAAAACCTCATTTCAAAATTTGCATTATTTTTCGGACGAAAATTAATTTAATTTAGATACTTTTGAATAAAATTAACTTAAAGTTAAAAAGTAATTTCAAAAAAAGCTTAACGTTTTAACTTGATTTTAACTTTTAACTCGTTAATGCACAGCGTTGAATTGCATTGATATAATCGTGATGAGCTCGTGGAGTGGTTATGCGTAAAACCTATATATTTTTCTTTTATCGGTTTTTATGAAGTATCAGTTTAGATTGTATCAGATGGATCAAACTAATTAATATGTCGTGTTCATGTTTTGTGATGACTTGAATAATACATATGGGTCATATATAGCTTCAAGTAAGTAGGCAAGTACGTGCGCCACTCGTGATCCGGCCTATTCGGCCGGGTTAAGCCCGGACATAACTCTAAGACATATTATTATGAAAAAATAATTCAAATAAATCATTGGAAACATCTCTTTCTAGCTTTTAGTGAGCTTAAATAATTTATCATTAATTCATCTAAACCAATGGTGTTTAGCAAATCATTTTTCAATTGTTAAAACTGTAAAAGCGTTCAATATCTATCTGAGTATCTGACATTGAAGTGTAGCTTTATTGTTGGTAAAGTAAATGTAAGTACTAATTAATAATATAGTATACCTTCTAATCTGCGTAAATTATAACACTACTAATGACTTTATAAAATTACACTGTTTGCCTACATTTACACACCAGTATAATATATTGAATATAAAATCGTAATTCGCAATCGTTGCAGCATGCAACTTTATTGTATTAACAACATTATTATATTATATACACCTCATGAAAAAATATTATTACAGATGAAAACATTTCTGCGCATGATCATAATATATTGTAGAGTAGGTAGGTATAAATTGTATTCTATATGAATAATAATTACAAAAGTGTATACCTACCAGCTATGTGTTATGATATAAGTCATACATTTTGTTATCAGTGAAAATAAAAACAAGATCTGTGTAATAACTATAATGTATGTATATAATAGCATATAATACATAATATTACAATATAGGTAGAACGTATAGCTGATACTGTATGATATAAAATATATACCTAATTAAAATATTAATGATGTTATTAATTGTGTACCTATACATAATAACGATACTATTATAATAACATACGTTAGTACGAAATCTATGCACAAAATAATTTTACAACATTAAAACGTAAGTATTTGAGTATAATAATATTATACCTATACGCTGCTACGTTGTTGTGTTATCTTTTTTTTTTTTTTAATTTGTTTTTTTTTTTCCCCAATACACAATACACGTCGTTCCTATATAGTAATATACGAAATAATCCAAAACCAGTTGCCGGGCCGGCAGCATAGGTATCTCATTTAATCCTCCTCGGCCGAGAGAAACGCATTTGCAGCGTATAATAATAATAATGTAAAGATAATATTTTACTCACACACACACACATACACAAACGTATATTATATTATATTGTTGTGCTGTGCACCGCCACCCAAGACGACGACAATGTGTGTGCAGTTTGTATATATACACACACACACACACACACCATGCAGGTATATTACGTATGTATATGCGTATATTATTATATATAATATGCGTAGTAGGTATATATTATCATATTGTATATTGGTACACGCGCGATGTTTTTGTTTTTTTTTTTTATGACAACCTCTCTCGCGGGATTACGTCTATTTTATTAAAAAAAAAATAATAATAATAATAAAGAATACGCCCGTGACAGTTGGACGGACGGACGGACGGAATATTTGAATAAAAATTCCACGCGCGGGAGGAGAGGACGACAACAATTATTAATTCGGACGCGGGGCGATGACGATGATGACCGCGGCGACACGCGCATGCGCGGCGTATTATCATAAACACGTATTACATTATATTTAAATAATATGATATTATCATATATATATATATGTATACGCGGGTACGTGAAGGGGCGGCAACAGTATATTGCAGCGCTCCCGAACTACAACAGGTCGTCGCGTCGCTCGAGGCCGAAAACGTTCCGTTGTCAAAACGTTCGTCAAATATTATTACAATAATAATACGTAATAACAATGTATATATACATAATGTTACGTTTAAGGCATTACATAAATTATATGCGAAGGTTTGGCTGCGGGGACCGTGCATCGGTCGTCGTCGTCGTCGTCGGCAGTCTCAGCTTTAAGGAATACGTCGTATTAATATTATTATAATAATAATATTATGTAGGCACAGACAAGCAATGAGGAGATTGCAAAGAGATTGCAACGGAAACCATTTTTTGACAACTTATTTAATTACACAAGATTTTTATTCGTTTCGAATCTGACCACCGAAAATGTGATTTTTATCTGTTATCTTCGCCTTACCCTGTTAACCGTAAAAAAATACGCATAAATATATAGTCACTTGCGACGGTCACGGTATGCCCTCAAACAAATTTAATATATGGACAAATCTATTACGGGCTGGACACATATAATTTATAATACTACAATAAATAACGATACGCCGATTCGACTTGAAAATGTATTATGAGCACTTGATGACCTGAAGTCTAATATTCATCGTATAATTCGAACTCGAGTGGAGTTTTAGGGTTGGTTTTATTATCAAATCGAAAATATTTTAAACGTAACGATCACAATATTTTGCTTTGTCTTTCCCTGCAGAAGCAAAGAGAAATGTTGATGTGGATATGAATTCCACGTGTAACGATACTAATTAACTAGCTGTCACGTTCAGTAATTTTCACAATATATTTTACCAACTTCGACGGTTCTTATTTTTATATTAATATCTTAAAAGATAGTACTTTTACCAAGTGGCTAAAATCGAATTTTAAACCTTTTTTATAAAGTTCAACTTTTTAATAATGTGATTAGACGACTTGAATCATTCAATTTATTAAGACAATTAACAGATATCTGGTTTATTTTAAGATTAATAATTGAATACGAAAAACGATTCTGATCGGAGACAACGTATAGCTAATAAAAAACTGAAGTATTATTTTTTTTTTGGAATACAACGGAAAAATAAAATACATTTTGTTAAAATTGGTTTTGAGCAAAAATATTCCTGTATGATTTCCTAATTTTGTTTTTCTCGCAATTATTTTGACTAAAAAATGTGGGTATATAAAAACTTCAATTTTTCTAGAAAATGCTTGAAAATGTAGTAAACGGTTCTTCATAATAAGCTCATTATACTGGAATCAAAAAATTAAATATTAATTATATTATCTATAATACCTATACATGTGTGATACACTTAAATTAACTTACCATAATATCAATAGGTAGTAAAAAAAATAAATATAATATATTAAAATATCCTAGACTGACTTATATGATAAAAATATTATACTTAGTGATATTGGGCTGTCTCCGATCAGAATCGTTTTTTCGAATACAATGATGTATTATTATTGAATTTCAATTTAATACGTCATTACTGCAGTGGCCCACTCAACACCTATAATGTACAGCAGAGCCGTACCCATTATTACACACCTAACCTGTCACTATAGGAGCTTGAACTATTATGATAGCTGAATTCAATCTATTTCTTGCATTTTTTGATTAATTTACTTATAAACTACATTTGTAAACTAATTATTTTTAGCTGTCCGTATTTATTACAAATTTTACGTAAGTACTACCTAGTAGCTATATAATATGTGCATAGTTTATCTTTGAAAAAACATTTGTGTATTTATCATAATAATATTATGACGGCGGATTTATGAATGATTGTTTTTTAAGTAAACTGAGCGTATTGATTTATTTGGGCTGTTGAGATACGTATGTATAGTTATAAGTTCAGTTATTAAATTTAGTTTCGATACAAAGAACATCGCGTGCAGTTTATTTTATTATCCGTTTGATAATTGATTTTAAGATGCTGTAAATAAAAGTAAAGCTATGTTTAACATTACATGTAATTTTTTTCTATGACTATATTATTAACATATAAATTACAATATTATTAGCGGTGTGTCCGAATTTATTGCAATTTTGACACAGTAAGCAACGCTAATCGTGGTTTGTAAAAACCTCCTCTGAATGATTAGTTTTTTAGCAAATTGAGTATTATTTTTTTCTTAGACAAGACGAGTTTCCATAGTTATGGGGTAAATAATTATTTGTTTGTGGCATTTGGTCGCCGCCCGCCTGGCTTATTGGGGAATGTAATATTGCGTATTGCAATGTGTATTAGTGATTATAATAATATAATATAATATTGTTATCTAATCAGTATTATTTTTAAAACAATAACTTTTAAAAGATTTTATAACAATTTGATTAATTAATCAATCTGTTTTTTCAATAATATATTATTTCGTTAATACATATATGATGTGATTCCGTGTTAAAGTCATTGCACTCAAATGTTCACGTATTTTGGAATACAACTAATAAAATACAAAATACTACCTTTTATTTTACTAAATAAATGCCTAATATTATTTAAACAATCACTATTAATTCATGTATCAAAAGAAAAAAAATTGCAAGTGTAACCTGCCTATTTAAGTTCACAGAAATGATATTGGCTTAGATGCGTGAAATTCCCTTCACACTCCTCTATACCAATGTGTTAGTGGTAAATAATGTATATTTAAGTATTTAACGCGTTTGCAATCTTCAATAATAATTCGCGTTTTTCTTCATTTCAATTATAATTGTTCGGATCGCAAAAGTGTTCTGGCCAAATACACATATATACGCGTAACCATGGAAAATAACATTCTTATTGTTGTTTTATTGTACTATACAAAAAGTGTACTCACTTTTACGAGTCATTACATTTTGGTATTCGTTTTAAACGCAAATAATTACAATGTCTATTAAGAAATTTTTTAATTTTTTAATATTCGGAAAAATATCTTTAGGTCATAAAGACCAATCAATTTTTGAAGAAAAAGCTACGGATGAAAATTCAGTACGTACCAATTATTCATATTATACCCGTATATTATGTACAGTTAATCCTCTCCTAACGGACACCCCTCCCTCCCCCCAATAGCTGTCACCTCCCAATAGCGGACACCCATTTCAATACCAGACACCTCCCAGTAGCGGACGTTATCTTGGGAACCAACTACAAACTTTCTACAATCTGAGCACTGCGAATAGCGGACTATATTTCAGCGACCGAGGTGTCCGGTATTTAGAGGTTCACCGTATAATATAATATTATTATTATTATATCATGTACACATTATTAAGAAACTCCGCTCTTTTATAGTTCTATCCATTACAAACAATAAGAACTGTCAATATCACATTATATTCTCTGTTTGCGGCTCATATAAATCATAATCATATCATATAAATAATAATCATACATCATCATTATTATAATAAGAACTATATGGTTTCTATACATTCAACCATTGAAATTTTATAATTTTATTTAGATCCGTTATCACTTCACTACGAAGTTAAAGACACGTGACTACGATGACTCTAGTAAAGCGATGTGTCAAGTTGGACGTGATGTACGTATTATTATTATTATTATTCATACTAAGTCATGTACGTCATTATTAAATTACTAAAATATTAATTACCTCAGCGTGCTTTTATTCCTGATAAATAATATTGTAATAATAATATCTCACAATATTTTTAAATTTTTATATTTTCTCATCTTTTCGCGGATCATATTATTATAAATCACGCAACTTTATTACTATTATTATTATGGTTTTTATTACCTATTATTGTTTTTATTATTATTATACACATAAAATCTTTAAAATTCAATAATATTATTCGAAAACATCGGCGGCAATTAAAATATAAGCAGTGAGTTTTGTCTATACCGTAGAATGTGGTAACTTTAATTTCGTGGTGCTACTTTGATACACTTATATTTTTATTCACAAGAGTACCGTGATGATTTAATTTTTTTTAATAAAATGGGGTTACTATTTTTGATATCACATCAAGAAATATAGGTATCAAAGTTTCCCACAAAATTGTGTAACTTTGACAGCTTATTTAAAATTAAAACGTTATAAAATTGATCATAACTAGCTGTAACTAAGAATTAATTTTGAGAGTTTTATCATTATTACTACAGAAAATATCCATAAAAAAAAGCAAAATTGTCACAAAACAATAAAAAAATTATCAAAGAAACCCCATTTTACGGTAATAATATTATTCGGTCTTTAACCAGGATTATTATTATTATTATTATAATATTAAGTATAACAATTATCAACCCTATTATATAGATAATAAACGTTAAATTTATAAATATGATACCCATACATGCCTACCTATAAATCATTGGGCAACCGTTCTTTGTTTACGGTTCACATTATTATAAATCACGCATAATATCGTCGACATATTATTATTTAGATGGGTTATATGGCCATGATGTTTCCGTTTTCACCACCGGGTGAAAATAATAATACGCCGCCCGCGGTGAAGGAAATTAGTGATCGTGTCAGAGCACAAAACAATCGCCTTACACAGGTTCGTGTTATAAAACAAATGTAAATAATATTATGATACATGTTCACTTATAATTGTTATATTGTATGTTATTATAAATATAGATGAAACGCAAAGGGGACGTAATGCTTTACGAAGACGAACCTCTATTCAAAAAACATAAACATTTTGCTTCTGTTTTAACGGTTAGTATAATTAACACTTGTGTAATATTATCGTATATACATTTAATTATTGTAATTCAATATTATTATCATATATAGGTTGATCCTACAACCGAATTAAAGATTTCGTTGGCCGAGCCACCAACTATACAAACATTAGACGACCCGTTGGCTTTGTTGTGAGGTCAGCTCCGGTATCATACTTAAAAAACGTTGTATACAATTATTATAAGAATCACATTTTTAATATTATTAATTATTTATTCATTTTTAAAACGGAAAAAATTTAAAATTTAATTTTAATTGCATTAACAATGTATATTTACCTATTATAACAATAAAAATACAACGACGAGCTGTTATTATTGTACATTAAATTATTAATAAGAATACTACACAAAAAACGTTCGATAAGTTCTCTACAGCTAATAAACGAGAAATGTACAAAATATACAAAATGTGTGTTACCTGCAGCCAATTATTGCATTTCAGTAATGGGGAAGTATGATAAATAGTTTTTAAAGAATTATATATTATACTTCTGCTCGTATATCAATCACTTAAATTTGATAATATTATTTAGATAAATTACATTATTAAGAATTTTCTTAGTTAGTGAAATCTGACGAGAAATATCGGTAAAAAAAATTTGAGAACATTATAGAATTAATATCAGTTGAACATTTTGTAAAAAAACACACACACACACACACACATATGTATATTATTATAAAATCTCTACGACATTCATTGGTTCACTCAGTTTTTTCCAATGTTGCCGTGAAAACTAAATTTTGTGAATTTTTTTACATTGCTATATGAGAAACACATTTGGGTCTCACTAATATACTTTTTTTTTTAAATGGTACCTGAAATTGGTTCTCATTTATCGGTTTCTGATCATTAAATTTATTATATTCAGTTTGTGCCTTATATTTTTTGATATGATTAGCGAAAGCCTAAAATGATTATTATTTCTAAGTCATATTTGAATACGGGATCGCACAAAATGTCAAAAAAATATAATATTTCAATTTTATACAACATATATGGCAATGGAAAAAAAATTTTAATCATTATTGTTGGCATGGTCATATAATGAAATCTATTTGAGGTCCAAAACTTAATCTCGTGGCCCTCGACCTGTTAGACGAAACACAGAACCTAAAACAATTCACACGTTTACTGAGTGAACCCAAAACTCGAAAATTGGCCGAATAAACAAAAAAGCACTACTCCATCGCGTGTTTTCACACATAGATTATAGCTGGTATAATATATAGGTACCTGCATCATTATTGCACTACTCCTGTATTTGACGACAATATATTATGCGTGTTTTTTTTTTTACATTTGTACGCCATATAGTGATTATAATATATTCCAATAAAATTATAGCTGATATTATCCGACATTTTTTAAACGAGTTTTACACGAATACACATATCACGCATTATTTATACAAACTAGTAAAATAATTTACAGCCCAATCTAATGTGTACTATTGCGGTGCAAATAATATATATAACTTCAACGATGTAAACCTATTTTTTACGACCCAAGTATAAAATAATATATAATAAACACGAGTAGGTACCTATATGTTATATTGTTAAAAAAAAAATAAATTGATGTCCATAAAATATCATCGCTAATGAATAATATAGTAATAATAATATAATGTATTGGACGAATGGGAAATGATGTTATGTTTTTTCACATATCATAATAATATTATAATAATATTATTATTTATTGGTACAGTTGACGAAATTATCGCGCACAAATATATACTCGATCGTATATCATCATATTATATTATTAATGTTTTCGTAGAAAATTTCATATTTAAATTTCATTATATATTAGTGTTTGACAACAGTGACAACACGATATTATTACTTATTATTATTATTATTATCATCGTGTTTGCGATATTTTCCACTTAATTATATCGGCAGTACCATACGAGCCAAGCGTCTTTTTACCGTGAGAGAAAAAACGTAGATCTCAAACTATAATTTCTATGTTATAAAATTCGTATGATTTATATTTTACATATTTTGCGATACAATCGTCGTAACGGGCGACGAAATATTTTATTTTAGCCGATGTCCCGTTGTATAGCACCACGAGCCTACATATTTATACATACATTTATTTTATTGTAACAGATAATAATTTAGCGACCATTCGGGCGGCGCGAGTCTATGTAATTTTAGTCAGAGCGGTGCACAGCCGTTTAATTTATTAAATTACATTTTTGAGTTTTTTTTTTTTACGAATATAGTTACGTTCGAACGAGCATTTGACGACGACGACAACGACAAGGACAATAATTGGCGACGATTGCGGTTGACAATGTGACTATATTATGATCGAATCGAGACGCGAAAATCGTTTCTAATACAAAATATGTAGGTGTAGTTGGACTGAATCAACCTCGTTAAGAATACTTTTCAAATGCATTCGGCGAATAATGTTTTTCAAAAGTATTCAAAATACTTTACGAGTACCTACTTTTTTCGTAGTAAATTAAAAATATATTTACGTAAGTTCATCAAAAATGGAGTGGTACGCGGTTTCCACGGCAAAAAGTTGGTCCACTACAACAGACTCCGCTCATCGAAACATTAAACACTATTATACCATAACTCATAAACTACTCGTCAAAAATTCTATTTTTATGTATCAAAATTCTTAAAAAAATATTCTGCTTTGGAATACGAAATCAAATCTGTATTTTGTCGTTCGAAAAAGTAAAAAACTTAAACAATTTCAGGATAAAAAAAATAATTAAAAATATGTATATTTTTAAAAATTTTGTTTTTTATGACTAGCCATCGTGTAAGATTTATTTTTCAAAAACTTTTTGAAATAATGAGTGTGCTCAATGATAAAAGAATCACTGGTATACTCCAGTGGTGTATTTAAGTTTTTGTAATACGGCCGATGAGGGATATCCCGGAAATCACTCTTATATTCTATCTAATTGGAAGTCCCCGACATTAACGGCCCAAATTCAACAATTTTTATTCTAATTTTTATTATTTTAGATTCTGAGCGGAGCGAAGAAGCTAGTTGTTTTACAATGATGTTTATTTTTATTTTTATTTATTTTTCTATCCTGTATACAAAATGTCTACGTTTGTTCTTAGATTTTAGCATATAGTACCTTATCTTTTAGCAAATTGAATCAAGATGGTACTTTAGATAAGAAATTTTTCGATTTTCTCAATAGTTATTTAATGTCACAAGAAAAATCACCGTCAAATTACGAACAACCGCTAAAGTTTAGATTTTAATTTCTAACGCTTTGTTTTTCATTATAGAAACGAATACAAAATAATAATATTATTTCAACTTACAGGATATAATAAATAATAAAAATATAAAATATTCAGACTGCCAAACCATCTCCGCTCAGAATCGTTTTTCTTATACAATTCATCATACATTTAACCATTTGTAACCTACTGCACAGCAGAGTGACATCCACTTACCTAATTTTTATTATTGAGTCAGAACTCAAATGGCCTAGTATTTATGTCTATATTTATTATTTATTTCTTGTTTCTTTGTTGGCTTTTGTTTTAGGTGTAACTATATGGGAGGAGTGAGACATTTTTTTAATTTGTGATTACAAATTGCACACAGAAAACATTTAAGCTTGGCCACAGTTCAAAAAGCTCTATGATGAACAGTTTACCTATTTTTTAAGGGTGACGTTAGAAATTAAAAATGTATTCTTCCAAATATTTACAAATTTTACAAACATTTTTGCAGGGTCAGAAACTCAAAAACTTGTAAATGGCAAAATGGTCAGGTCCTTAGAAGTTAGGTACCTAACCTAGCCGTGATTTAAACGTATGTGAATAAGTGAAAACTGCGGATGAATTCACAAACCTATTTGTGAAATTTAAAAAATACTTGAAAATTACTTACTAATTATTAAGAAAACTTTTGAATTTATGTGGCCAACTTCGTGGACCTTCTGATTGGATTAAAGCTTTTTAATAACGACCACTCAAGAAATTACGTTTACGCGATGGAGCCAAACTCACTATACGTAGCGGTTAGACATCAAAACCAGAAACATTAAAGACCATAAATTTTTCAAGACATATTCTCCACTTCAAATTTCCAGTCTCAGTCAGCCAGTGATTGCATTTATTATCAATTCGTAGTTTTTTAATTATTATTTATATATTGCATATATTGCATTTATATATCTATGCATGCGTTATTCATAAGTATTTATAATTTTTTTTTTAAATTATAAACAGTAAAATATTAAGTAGGTACAGGTAATAATTAATATTATACCTATAATACCTACAATTATTTTATTATTATTATTATTTAACTTTTAATAACATATTTTATATTATGTTTACACGTTTAAAAAAATAAATAATGTGTTAAAAAATGATTTAATTTATCTACGATATACTCTATATATCAATAGGAACAGGTCGCCAAGGGGAAAAAGAACGATATAATACGACGAGCTCAAAACGATTCGTTTTGAAACTCTTATAATATTATGTGATTTATCGCGAACGCGCTTTACGAATGTTATATACGTATCATTCGTATTTTAGGTACCTACAATATCCACCAGTACCTATCTAGCTATATCACTTCTATAATATAATATTATATATTTTTTTTTTTTTTTTTTGAGGCTTCGACAACTTAGGTCATTAGCCTTTGGTACTGTGGGGGGAATATTATATATTGTATTTAATATTATTATAATATATATATATATTATACATAATAATATAATATAATATATTAAATTAAATGTGCGGCAAAAAGGTGCACGAGACACGACGAGTAACAGCCGCTGTGGCCGAGTTTAATGATAATAATATTATAACCACTTCGCACACATGTTTACTATAATATTGTGTCAATTTAATAGTTAAAACGGTATTTAATCATAATTATGTACATACATACACATTTATTATATTATATATTACATTAAAATAAAAACGTGTTTAGAAACTACGATTTTTTTGCGTCCGATCGAGGGGCGGTGCATGTATTATATCGCAAAATTCACCACAGTATTAAAATATATATCATCTGCCAGAGATCGAAATAGATTTTAAATATCGATAAAAATCATTAAAAATCATTTAATAAATCATATATTTTGTTTAATGATATTGAAAATTGATATTTAAATCGAAAATAATTTATACCAAAATAACAATCGTTTTTATATTTATAATAAATACAATTAGATTTGAAGTTTAAATTTAAATTATTGAAATAGCCACGCGAACGATGACGAGTTTCTCGCAGTTAGAAATCAAAATTAAAATATAGTAAGCTAAAATTGATATTATTTTGAGTCGAAAAAATTGTGTTCAAAATCTAATAAAAAAAATCGTAATGTAACTAAATAAATATTGTACAAAAATATAAAAGTCTTAAAATTATAAAAAAATTTTCATTTTGATGTCAAGCTCTAGTATCTGCACCCGGGAACAGCGTTCTTTATAATATCTATATTATCGTACCAACAGTTTAATTATGGGTATAGTATGTACTATAGGTAGGGTTCTAAAATTTTAAATTTCATGAAATAAGTTTTTTTAAATATTTTATATAAGTAATGAAAGATAAAAAAAAAATGTTTAGTTAAAACTATAGTTGAAAGTACAGTAAGTAAACACCTCTACATAGTTAAGCATTATAGAAATATTTCTTACATAGCATAATATTATACAAATTACATTATAACTATCCATCTTATAAAATATGTATATAATATCTTCTTTATAGAGAATTAAATATTGATAATCACTAATCAGGTATGAAATCAGTATGACCATCTAGTGATAATTTTATGGTACATACCAAAAAACATAGTTCAATAAAATAATTTAAAAAAACTTTATTTTTCAATATTTCAAGAAAGGTAAAAGTTTCAAGTTTGAAATATTTCAAAGTGAAAATTTGATGTGAAATATTTCATACTCATAACGCTAGTTATAGGTTATAATATATAATATTAATAATTAATATATATAAACTATCTGGAGTATAATCCGACTTCACTCGGAAAAAAACATAAAATGCGTCGCTGCATAATAGGTGTATCACTGTAATAATAATATAGGTTATATAGTGTACCTCAGTTCACGAGCAAATCGGCATCGGCATCGGTGTGTTTTCATGAACATTTTTTTTTTCAAATTTTCTGTAAGTTGAAAACTGAAAATTCATAAATTAAATTATAATTAAATAATAAACATTTAACTCAATAATTAATCAAAATAATAATAATTATAACAAGATTATTATCATACATTTTTTTTAAATTTAAGGGTTTTGTTAGATACTTTGACATTAAATGTATTACAGTGTAAACAAAAATATATTATGTTAAGAAAAATACAATTTTTAGAAAATTTAACAAAAAAAGAATATTTTCAAGTTACATAATATCTAAGTGTGCTGTTGTGTTACCATGCTTGTGAACTTATTCGACCGAGATGAGCAATGATAGCATTTTGATATATTATTTTTGAACGTGTTCAATCTGATCTCTAAACTTTCCTGATATCTCTAAGAATATTCACTGAAACTTTCGTCAATATCGGTCGAGTATAGTTTTTGGGTCTATATAATATATGCATTGCCTTTTATTGTACTTTTAAATACCTTAATTAATTAATTCATACTATTTTCTTTTATTTAAAAATAAAAATCTCATAGCAACGCATGGCGGCTAATATACTCTATATATATATATTTTTTAATTGTACTATCGGAACCAATGGCAACCCCTCGTACATAATATAATACCATTGAGTAGGTATAATATGTTGCTAACAATACTTGGTAACTACCTACATATTGTTTTTTATAGTTTAAACTGTCAAAGGAACAGTGCATGTACCTACCTATCGTTTGAATCGAATTTTACAAAACAACTATTTATTTACAGACCACCAGCAACGATGTCGAAAAGTCGTTAAATCTGAAAATAGATCAAATAATAATAATAAACGCGTGTTCGCCGCCGTGCAGCAGCAAAATATTATATCGATTAATAGCTATTGGCATTTAAATGGTATAAGGTATGGGTGAACGTCACTGTACCCACCCGAAGGAAATATTATATTATTATTATTATATTCTAGTCACGGCGTCCCACGTTCAGCAGTCGTGCGTTTATGATTTATATCGCGTCCCTTATACGTAGGTACACGCAAAGTTGTATTAATAACATTCCTTACTCGATTTAATTTTTATGTATGTAAATGTTTTCATAAAAAACTGGTACTATTATAATATAGGTACGAGCGTTTTTTCCATTATAACGTCGTCGCGCGACCGTCGTTGCACGGTAGGTATAGGTACAATTATTAAATAATATATATTTTTTAGCGAGCGCGTTCGCGGTCCTGTCTCGACTCCATTATATTTCGAACAACCGCGTAAATAATAAAAGAAAATCACAATATCATAATACACTAGTAGATAGGTATACCTATTGGAAAACCGAGCGCTTAACATTTTGAAAATATAAATAAATAGTAATTTTACAAAACCGCTGCTGCAACCAAGAAATAATTCGACCGCAAAAACCACTAAAATGCACAGAGTTGTAATAATGCGATTATGCTACAATGGCTGCGGTTAACGTGAAATACAAATAAATTCGTTGAAAAAAACCAAATATCGGATAGGTCATAGATATCGGATTCTGTGCAAGGCAAACTTGTGCGATGTAAAAATTCTCGATTTACTGGCCCGGCAATGTTTACTCTTCGGCACGAAATCATAAAATAACGACCATGCTGTGGAGAATATAAAATAATATATGAAATTAATATTTGACTCCATAGATATTTTACAGTACCTACCAACCTATATTATAATATTGAATCGGTCTGTTACCGAAATATGTGTAAAGTATAAATGTATAATCAGTGGCGTGGCCAGGGGCAAAGGGATCATCCCTCCCCCCTACAATCGACCTTACGTTTAAATACCTGTAAGGTGTAACCTATATATGGAACCAAAATAATGTCAGGTTAAACAGGTTGAAAGTTCAGAAAATCATCATAGATCGTTCATTCATTTTGTGCGTACCTATCATAGACCTATATACTATATGGACAGCGCTCAAAGAGAGAAGTCAGGCGTGATAAAGAGTGAGCGAGAACAGAAACAAAGTAGTAAGATACAGTATGTAAGCCAAATAAAAAAATGTGTTACAACAAAATGTTGTTGTTCGTAATAAATTATTATTGATAACGTGATAAATAATTCTGATTACTGATTACCGTATACCATATAGACACTACTTTAGACAATAGCGTGTATGGAAAGCGTAACAAGTAACAATAATACATAATAATAGAGGACAGTCGTTCTTTACTCTTCTACTCATTTATGTATGATAGTGCGCCAGTGCGGGGTATTAGGGCAAAATGTGTAGAGAGTTAGATTATTATGTTTTGTCAAAAACGTTGAAGGTGGGCTAAACTAGATTTATATAGAATGTTCGCATTTTAACCATACGAACGTGCTATGTTCGTACACTATATAGTTGAAATGTTCATATTAAAACGAACATGTTCGTATACGCCTGGCAATTGAAGCCCATTAAGAGAGGGTGAGAGAGAGGGAGTGTGTGCGTGTGTGTGTGTGAGAGAGAGAGAGGGAGAAATGAAAAAAAAATAAAAAGCCGGTGTCGCCTTTTTCTGTTGGCCGCAGACACTGGCCGTTTCCGGTCTGCCGCCGCCTTCTGTCGGCGGACCGGACATGATATGCCAACGACACGCGCTATCCGACCAGCAGACCTGCTGCAGAGACTGCAAAGGCGTTGTTACACGTTTTAATTGTACGCGCGCGAGCGCGTGTGCGGATAATATTATTTTTTATATATTATTATTATTATTATTATTAGTACACATACACGTCGTACGCCTCCTTTCACGAGCACTGCAGCACACTCTTCGTTGGGGTGTACGCGCGTATACCTACTATATACAGAGCGAGTACGACGAATTTTATTTCTCTGTCGTTATATTATTAAGTAGCTGTTTCACGCCGGTCACAACTGCTGTACATATATATAAATGCATATTTATATACTATACTAGCTATAGATATAGGTACACGCGGTACATAACATACGCATTACAACGCGCTGGACTGTATACGTATATAGGTATAGATAAAATACGAACGCATTAATTAACAGCTGGATCCAATGACCTGTTGCAGACACTAAACACACGCACACATTACATCACATATTATATAATATCACATTATTATATACTTGAGCACGGTAAATTTAAAATATATGTTTATAGACGTGTGTGTGTGTGTGAGAGAGAGAGAGGGAGAAATGAAAAAAAAATAAAAAGCCGGTGTCGCCTTTTTCTGTTGGCCGCAGACACTGGCCGTTTCCGGTCTGCCGCCGCCTTCTGTCGGCGGACCGGACATGATATGCCAACGACACGCGCTATCCGACCAGCAGACCTGCTGCAGAGACTGCAAAGGCGTTGTTACACGTTTTAATTGTACGCGCGCGAGCGCGTGTGCGGATAATATTATTTTTTATATATTATTATTATTATTAGTACACATACACGTCGTACGCCTCCTTTCACGAGCACTGCAGCACACTCTTCGTTGGGGTGTACGCGCGTATACCTACTATATACAGAGCGAGTACGACGAATTTTATTTCTCTGTCGTTATATTATTAAGTAGCTGTTTCACGCCGGTCACAACTGCTGTACATATATATAAATGCATATTTATATACTATACTAGCTATAGATATAGGTACACGCGGTACATAACATACGCATTACAACGCGCTGGACTGTATACGTATATAGGTATAGATAAAATACGAACGCATTAATTAACAGCTGGATCCAATGACCTGTTGCAGACACTAAACACACGCACACATTACATCACATATTATTATAATATCACATTATTATATACTTGAGCACGGTAAATTTAAAATATATGTTTATAGACGTGTGTGTGTGTATGTGTGTGTCGTATGTCTATATATCCACACACCGATAGCTACCGATATTGTCGTCGTCGCCACTGTATATAAGGCACAAATCATATAATATTATATTATCATTATTGCGTACACGCGCGTGTGTATAAGCGGCGGCGGCGGCGCGCGCGAGCTACCTACTTGCCCCGGCCCATATATAGACGCGCCGAGAGAGACCTTATCTTGGGACGAGAAGTTTTTTTTCTCTTCATTTCCCCCTAACACACACACACACACGTTTAGGTATGTACGACCTGCGCGAATCGCAAAATAATATTATTACGTATATCGATATACAATAATATATAATATAAACACAATAATATTATACCTACGCGAAGTGGGGGCACGGCGATTGTCCTCGTCGCATTAGTACAAGTTTTATTTTGCGTTTTTGTTTTTTCGTCTTCGTCGTCGTCGTCGTCGTCGCCGCCGTCGTCCATCCGGTGTAATTTATCACGCGGCCCCGACGACGCGTATCGTCGTAAATTAAGACATCGACAGCGCCGCCGCAGCGCGTTTGTCCAAGTGTACGCGGCAGCCGCCGTCGCGTCGGTGTAACGCGCGCGCTCTTGTACGTTTCCGAACGACCATTATAATAATGCATACATATTAGTATATACTATATTACCATCCACGTCCATAACCGTATACGCGGTTACGTGTTTACACTTGCACCGCGGTCTCCGCGCATCGGCGGCGGCGCGGAGACCGCGGTTAACGTCTACCTACCAGCTGCCCGTATGATAATAATAATATGGTGGCGTCTGCGTGTAGACGGACGACGGCGTTTTTCAGACGCGCGTGATAAACAAAACGTTTTTTCGATATATTATCTTTGTCTTTCAAGCCGCCAAATTCGTTGCACCTCGTCCGCGATTTTACCGCGCAGCTGGCATGTATACTGCACAACTATATTATACCACTGTCGATCTATCGGTACGTAATAATGGTAATAATATGTATATAGGATCTATAAACGAATGACGTACAAGCTATATACAGCGAGTGATACCATATTGTGATATTCATATTTCATATATTTTATTAGGTACCTATGTTGTTATGAAATCGTCGGACTATAACCTGCACTCTGGAATTTAACGAAGAGCTTACTTGAATCTCACAAATCTACAACATTTTTAGGTATTACATATTGAGTTATAACAATGTATTATTATTATTATTATTAATATTGTTTGGACGTGAAATATTATATTGTGTGGCAAGGGCGGGAAGTGAGCTATTTCAGTCAAGGGCGACGAGTTTCGCCCAAGACTGAAATTGCCTTCCCGCACGAGCCACACATACTATTTTTTGTCACGCCTCTGCAATCATCAGTCACGGCAAAGGTAATGCAAGGATCTATGCAACAACTAGACCATAATTCTACAACAATATTTCATGGAAGAAACGATTTGGTTTTATTAATTTTAAGCTTCACGCAGGGAGGTTATAATATGAATATAAGATGTAACCAAAAGTTTATGTTTTGTAAGGAACCGATGACCGTGGTATAGATTTCAGTGACTGTTTGTGCAGGATCACGCGTGAAATATGCGCGCAGCACGTTTGTGGATTTCCATTTTACCGCCCGGCACTTTTGGGGATTTCCACTTTACCGCCCAGCACTTTTTGGGATTTCCACTTTACCACCCGGCACTATTAGGGATTCCCGCTTTACCACCCGCTGGACGGAAAAATGACGCTTTCCAACGCTTCAACCTCTATCGAAAACCAAACTTTCGGTGCAGGCGTGACAAAAAATGTTAAACAGCGAGAACAATTTATGATTTTCAGTACCCTTTCGGCATTCAGTAAGTGTAATATGTCTTTTAAAAATTTGCTCGATACCTCCTGCAAAAAACGAGTGCTGTGACTGCGCCTTTGCAAGAACCTCGTGACCATAATAATATATAGGTAGCCTATAATATATATAGGTAACTGATGCGTGTCTTATATCGTTATTACACCCCAGTGCACCATCCGCCGACGCGTAATCCTCGGATAACAGCGGGGCATTATTATTATGTATATGTATTATGATTCGGCAGAAGACTTTTTTTTTCGTCCCACCCCTGGTGACATATTATTATTACCTATTTCTCTTCGTCGGCTGCCATCGGTTATTGAAATATTATAACATATTGATATACAACAACATTATATTATCATATTATCACACATGAAAATCGTTAGTTGTTTTAACTCCAAAAGTAGTTAAAGTCCAATACATTTGAGCGTCGATTTTGACTTGGAACTCAATAAGTGTTGATTTTACTGTACTATTCAACATATTTAGAATGACTAAAAATATTTTGTTAGGACAATGTAATACTTTGGGTGTTATTATGAATTATTATAATTTCTCAACATTATGCGTCGAGTCGACGTATTATTGTGGTTGATATAAATTAGTATGCAGTTGATTTAACTAATATAGATATTGAACATTGTAGTTTGAAGTTAAATTAACAGTAGTTACTACTTCATTTTTATATGTTATACCAAATGATGCGTTTTGCAGGACACCGCGGTCGATATGATTTCGGAGTTGAACAATTAATATCATATGTGTAATATTGACTGCACATGGCAATGCAACGCTGCGGCGTTTGACCCGTATAAGAGATATTATTATAATACATATTATTCATATATAATATAATATCATCGAGAACATCTTAAAATAAAAACGTGTTACCGACCGACAACATTCCCGAGTGTCTTTTTTTTTTCAACTGTCCATATTATGATAATAATACGATCGCAATATTATAGTATAGTGTATAATGTAATATACGCGCAGGTATAATATTATATTATATTTGAAAGCGCGATTCGATACGCTAATCTTAAAACGTTCGAATGGTTAACACCGCGAGTGGAATTATTACCATTCAACTAATCAAAACGTATAGCGGATATGGTATATATTGTATATCATTATATTTTAAGAGAGGAGAAAAATCTAAATAACTTTCAAACGCGAGATATATACCTATAATATACCTATATAGTTATGCGTATACGAAACTCCTATTGTCAGTGGCGATTAAATTACAACTGGGCATAATATTATATTATAATATAGTCAACAAGTAATATAATAATATAGATTTTAATAGGCTACGTTAAGATTCTTATTATGCATAACGTATACATATTATTATATTATTATACAAACGCGCTTCGATTGGCTTGACCTGAAATTGAAAACTTAAGTATGCGCACAAAATGTGTTTTGGTCGTCTTCAGTTCCCAATATTCACATAAACCGTATCGATTGCCCGGTATTTTGTGATGTCATTATTTTAATGTAAATAAACTTGTAGAGGAAATGTATCTGAAATCGCCTAAATGAGTGCTAATTATGCGTATAATTGTTGTCGTGTGCAAAATATAAATAAAACAACTGTATGGTTTAAAAAAAGAATAGTATAAACGTAGAATTTTATTTTCCTAAAAGAAATAGTTATTTTTTTTAATTTAGTACTTAACCACATATTTATAAATTTAAATAATAATATCACAATTTATTTTTTTTTTAAATAATATCCTCGAGTCGGATTGATGTGAATTTATCTAGATTTTTTTTCTCTCTTAAAATATAATGATATACAATATATACCATATCCGCTACACGTTTTGATTAGTTGAATGGTAATAATTCCACTCGTGGTGTTAACCATTCGAACGTTTTAAGATTAGCGTATCGAATCGCGCTTTCAAATATAATATTATATTAATCTGAATTGATTGTATTATCACTGTGTGTTGAAATTAAAAAATACACCAATTAAAAAAGTATCATAATTTATTATCATTTTTTTTTTAAATTTGTAATTGCTAGTAATTCTCTGAATTTAAGACATATTTTAGACTCATGAGTTAAAAACATTATAAGTCAGCGTAATTGACCAGTTGTCTATATTATAGTTTCATGTTCCGAAAACAGATTTAAATATATATATAGGGTCAATAGAGTGGTGGATTTACGGGGGGGGGGGGTCTAGGGAGTCTCCCCACAGAAATTATATATATATAATTTATTTATTTTATAAAAATAAAAACAATAAATATGAAATACACATTATTTTTTAGGACCCCCCCCCCCCATATATTGTTATTATAATTTTATTTTGTGTCATGAAGGTTACATAAATATTAATTATTAATATTTGTAGTAGTAAAAATAGTTTAAAAATATAATAAACGATTTTGTAATAAGTAGTGATTACAATATTATTTTATTTTCCCTCCCTTCTAATCACCAAAAAAAAGACTAAATTAAATCGTAATTGAATTGAACCCAAATGTTCGTATTAATTTACAAACGGAAATAGAAATTCAACAACCTATACATTTTAAAGATTCACCGAATTCCCCTTCAGAAATTCATTAATACATATGTAATAATAATTAGGTTACACGATAAGTTGCAGAGGTCTCATTATATATGCTGAGCTAACATTGTGTACACGGTTTAATAGTATAAATAATTAGTTTTTATAAATAGTATAAATTAAACGTTTACCTACTATTATAATAGTATTAGTAATATTATTCAATCTTACATACATAATATTATACCTGTACATTATATTATTATACAGAGTGTTCACCAAGCATGCTCGCCCCATCAATAAGAACATTATTTAAATTCTGATTTTTTGGAATTTTTAAATATACTCAAAGAAAATTTTTTAATTTCTTGAATTTTTTTCTAATTACTATACAAAGACTGTCCTGTGGTGTTACAAACTTCTGTTTTTCAAATGAGTAACTTCCCCCCCCCCCTTTTTTACTGTTAACTATTTAGTAGATATCTTTTTAAAAATTTTTGATGCACCTAATTCGAAAGTCGAACGAGATGGTTTCTCAATAAATTAATAAAATGTTTATTATAATAATAATAGTCCTTAAAAGTGGTTTTACAAAAATATAAAACAGATTTAATATAGTAGGTCCCTAAAGTATTTATTTTACTCAGAATATTTTTTCTTATTATTAATTTTGATAGATTAATATTAACTATCAAAATTTGTGTCACCATACGGACACCCTTTAAATATATTATTGTACTAATAATTCAAGAATTAAAAAAAAATTGTCTACAAAACCAAGATGAACATCAATATAGGTACGTACTATAGTTATAGAGAGCATCACTGGTTGATATTATATTACAATCACTGGAACACCTATAATAGTGACATAGTGTACGGTGATAACACTAGCTAACACACAATGTATGATAATTTAATAGTTAAAAAGTTAATGTCAAGTTCAAATATTATTTTTTTTAAACTTTTGTACATTATAACTAGGCAGTTAATTTTCTTATGAACTAGTTTAATATTGACAATTGAAATAATTCAGCTTTTCTCAGTTGATCTAAGAACCATACAAAAATTTCTGTACTTTTTTATTTTTTTTTTGATAAAATAATACTATATTATGTAGATGGGCATTATTTTTTAGATTAGATAGGCATAATATGATTATACCTTATATTGCTATTTAACAAATTTATATATTTTGTTAAATAATTATTATTAAGGGGTTTCAATACCAATCGTTTTTAAGGAGTTCAATATAGGCAATTTACACGCGGGTCCTGTCGATGTGTGAGTAGTAAGTGATCATTAGTGTAAGCGACTGTATAAAATAAACAGTGGAGCGCTCCCGCACGTAGGTACATGTCAATAACGTAGCATTTCACAACATTAATTATTACAAATGTGAATTATAGTGAAACACTGAAACTTAGTTACCGATTTACAATAATATAGAGCTTACTGTGTGACATTATAATATAGTATGAACACGTCATATCATACAAATTGAGAAGAATAGTTTATCAGATAGCCTGTATATGAGTCGATTTTCGATATTTTATTTTCAATGTCCAATGTTTAGCTTTAAAACTTGTGATATTTTATTTTTAGAATTTGAATTATTAAGTTTAGTAATAATTAAAATATCGAAAATTGACTTTTAAACAGGCACAGATTAACTTCTTTTCTACAATAATGATAATGACCAATAGGTGTTTTTGCTCTTAAACCGCACAATAAACCATACTATTATTGGAAATACAAAAATTAATGTTCATAGAATTTTTCCATACCATTGAATATTGATACCCCTTAATATTGAGATGTGTATAATTTAAATATTTTAATAATCACGTAAAATAAAACAGATATGTACAGTGTTGTACATAATGATAAAAGTATAATAATAAATTTAGGAAATTAGAAGGGTCACTCTTTATGTGATTCACATAATTACATAAATTATACTAATTAAAAAAATTAGATAATCTATTTAAAACTGATTTAAGTTTTTTTTTTATTATATATATATCAACTTTTGACTATTATCGAGTTAAATTGATGATTTGTTGACTGTTGTAGCTTATAAATCATCGATCTTGAGTTCTCTTAACTTGACTTGAGTTAATTATTTTCATTATTAGGTAGGTACCCATAGGCATGGACCAGTAAGTTGTGCCTAAAACCAAATTTGTATTTTAGGGTCAGTGTACCAATAATTGCGCTGCATATACTTTATGTTATTTTATGCGCTATTGAATAAAATTAATCTTACCTTAAAAATTACCGAGTGCAATACTTGTCTATCAACCACGAAAATTACCGAGCTCAATTATTGGTTTATCAAAAGGTAAATTTTTAAGCGCAATTGGTAAACTCCTGTATCTGTATAATATGACATTGTGTACATTGTAATATTATTTCGGCTGTGAGACATAAGCGCCAAGTTGCAAAAATGACATGATATTATCTGTACCAAAATTAATATTTTATATAAGTAGTTATTTGAAAATGTCGATCTTATGAAAAATTGTCAATGATAAATTGTTAAACTATGATATACCTACATACAAATAAATATACCTAATTTTAATAAATCGGTTGATTTTTTCGATTTTATAAAAACTTGTCAATAATAAATCTATTAACCGTGGCACACAAGTACCTAGGATTTTGGCATTTTCGTACGATACAACTCATTTTTTCTCATCTCATTTTGGAGCTTAATATGACTTTTCCATCGCATATTTCGTAAGGGGCCGTCAAGTGAATTGCGTGTATAATAACGAATATCGTGGGCGGGACCCGCGGCAGCAGTCTGCAGCAGTTGACCCTGTCATGATTGTTCGGAGTACCTATACACCCATTATATCTATACAATACGATGTATTATCATATATCGTGTCGTCGTGTGTTGTTGTAGTTGTATGGGTATATAATAAAGACGCCGCGACGCTTTGGTCGTGTGTGTGTGTGATCGATGTCGATGACACCGTTGCCCGAGACACGTCGTCTAAGACGCATCCGGCAGATGCTGACGACGTTAATCTGTTGTTCGGGTGTATTATGTTATTGTGTTACGTACGCGCATATTATAATTTATAATAATAATATTATGTACACGGCTGCTGCAGGAATGGTCTCCCCGGCGACGGGTCCGAGTGTCACCTGTCCACGAGACGGGACGATAATGACGTTATTATCATCGGTGTGTGTGTGTATAACGACGAGTTATGTATAAGTACGTTTGGTTATATTATTATATTATACGAGGTTTATGTGTGTGTGCGTGTAAAAAGTCGCACGACCGATTGTCCGCTCACGTCCAGCGATTGATATTCAAATTCCGTTTTCGTCACAACGAAACAACTAATAATTAATGACCCAGAAGCGTGAGCTGGAGACACGGACGTGGTATTTCGGCCCGACCATTATTATCATACACATACTTATAAAATATTATTATGATTATAATATAATATTATTAACAGGGAGGACGACGTTTCTCACGAAAGCAGCCGCCGCCGCCAGAGTGTCATACACAATACGATATTATACGGATCTTAATATATAAAATATAATAATATAATACGCATTGTTTGGCGACCGACACTTCAACGATTTAAGTACTGCAAACTCCAACGCCAATTATAATAATAATTATGTGGCCAAGTGGGTAATGACTATATAATAATGACCACGTTTGTAATTGCTGCAGATACTCAAAAACTGAAGCAATTCGATTGGTCGGAACAGGAAAACACGCATATACCTACATGATTTGGGTTTCGCTTAAAAATATATTATAATTTATAATATAAACTACGTGCGTGAAACGATCGTCAATAAAGCCACCAGTTGGAGTAAAACTTGTGATGTTATGATAGGTATGAAATAAACGATTCATCATCAATATCTTTGTATATTTTTGTAAATAACTGTATTATCTACTATGGAAAACCCTCTCAAATTTCGAAAAAACTGTAACATGACACATTAAAAAAAAAATAAGAAGCAATCGAAATTCATACGTCATATTTTAGTGTCCGTGTAGGAATATAACATAATATATTGATGAGCTGGTATAATGCATATTCATTAGGCTACAAGATGACGGCGGATCTAGAATTTTTTTTTTTTTTGGGAGACCTATTGTCTCTTTCCAAGTTTTACGACACAAATATTAAAAAACGGCCCAATTTATTAACCTAGATGTCAATGGGGGGTGCGATCCCCTCTGGCTTCCCTTAAATCCACCACTGCTTACAATGGCACGCACACGGGGTTAACCCTCCCCCCTACATTCACTTGGTATTATTTTACTATTTTTATAGATGTTTAAAACATTGGGCCCCATAATTTTGATATATATTATTATTCCTCAATATTCATATACTTTTTTCCTATAACCCCTCCCATTGAAAATATCTGCGTATGCGCCGCTGGGTACCTAGGTGACTAGGTATAAAATGTAAGTGCTGCAGTAGACAAAACTACGACGTCGTAATGAATTCCCATCGACTTTAATACGACACGTGTATTTGTTATGGGTGAAAAACAAAGTAGAAAAATAGTTTGCGTATAGTGTGTAGCGATGACCGCCTTAATAGTATATTATATATATGTACCCGAGTTGCATGTTTTTCCACCGTGGTATAATATTATCATTATTATTATTATTATTATTTGTTCAACGACTTTTCGAAGGTCTCTCTATATATTCCTATATCCTATCCTATATATTACACGTGTACACGATAATATTATTATTATAATAATATATACCTATATACCATATTATATACAACGAGAACGACAAGAACAACGGAATCGGCGCGCGTGTAGGACGACTACAATGTGTGTGCGAGCGCGTATAATATTATGTACATTCATTGAAATGGAAACAACCGTGTAATTAAATATAGGCACGTCTAACTGTATACGGACACAGAGAGAGAAAGAGAGAGAGAGAGAGAGAGAGAGAGAATGAATAAATATCATTGGAAATACCGAATTTGCCCCCGAGTGAGAGTATATACCCATTTATTCGGTGTGGCAGCAGAAGCCGGTTCTTTGGACGGAAACCAGAAGCTATGGTCGAATTACCGCCGCCGCCGCCGCCGCCGATTTTACTGCGAGGGGCGAGGTAGTTATCGATAATACAGTATTAAGAACAATAATATATACGAATATACCATTACTGTATACCTATATAGTATATAAGTATACGTGTGTGCGAGGAAAACGAAAAAGAATGTTAAATAACAACACAGAATCAAACCTATATAGGTATGAGAGGAGATTGATGCACGCGCGTTGTCTTTCGTTGTTGCGGTGTAACAATGAAATCCAACACGCGATGTCCTACATACTCCTCGTCTTACTCATCCCAATGCCCAGGGTAATCCCGGGGTGGGTGCGGTTAAGGTATTATATTATTATTATTTATTATATGCAGTGCGTCATATAGGTATAGAACTACAGACTAGAGTATAGGTATAGCTACGAGAAACTATGGTCGCAGAGCTCACGAGAAGTCGAGACTTGAAAAAAACCAAACACGAAATAACTTTCTCGAGGTAAACATTACAATACTTAAATAGACGAATAAACACGCGGCGGTGGTTAAAATATAATAAATTATTGTATTCGCCGGTATTTAAAATTTTTGTAACAATATATCTGTTAGATTTCGTATATTTTCTTTTAATATCCGAATTTTCGTGATCCTATTAAACGTGCAGTTATATTCGTACAATTTATATGTACCAATATGTGCGTATAATAGTAAAAATGTAATATACTCTTTTCAATGGCGTAGCTAAAAATGTCATCAAGAGTAAGAGGGGGTGATAACCAGTGTATTTTTACCCCAATTTAAAATTTCATTAAACATTAATAATATATTTGTTAGCTATAGGTATGGAGCGGGCAATTCCCTCCCCCCTTAGCTACCACCTTGAATCTTTTTACTCGAAAAACATAAATTCACAAAGCAGTATGATAATTTTTCTAAAATTAGTATAACTACCTATATAAATATAATACGATAATTCATACAATCAACTAATGTTGAGTAGTATCTCAGTCTATATATTATTATGATAATTGAAGGTCATCATTAGCAACTATTTGATAATGAGAGTAGGTACTATATTACTTTAGTGGCTATAATATTTATATAATATGATAATGACAATATATAATAAGCCGCTAATAATACTATAATATTAACATATTAATATATTAACACGATATTATTTCTGTATTTGTTAATACTAACACTATGTTATATTATGCTATATCGCAGAAATTGGAGCAGTTGTATAGTTATTGCAGAACGTCTATATGCAATAATAACAGTTCGTTTGTAAGCTGCACAGTTCACTTTGATGATATTATACTAAACAGTGCATATTATTACAATATTACAATATTACACCAATACCTATATAGGATTTGCGCTTATAGAAGGAGACATAAACACCCAGACCACAGTTGTCGACTGGACAGTAAAATTAATAATAGTATTACGCACGAGCTAAAACTGTGCCACTGTGGTGTAATGAAGTACATTACGTCCTTTATTTGTGTACCTACTTGTACTTATACCTCCTATAGGTTCTTTGTATACAAACATTTTCATCAAATTTTTTACGATGTGAATATTGATATGTCACATGAATTTCACCCCGTTAGGAACAATAATTATTACCATAAACGAGTGTACCTAAGTATGACATATACTAGTGACTTACCGTTTCATATCAGAATTTTGCAGAAACTATTACGATGTCATATTATTATATATTATTAATGCAATATCCAACACACCGGATGTCGTTATTTATATGGCAAAATGTATTGCCAAGTGTTGTTTACAATTGAGTGATTATTGTTACATTGTACATAACTTTAAATATTAAAATGTTTATAACATTCGCAAACGACAGGTATCGATGGTCGATATAGGTACCGCAATAAGTGCAGGAAGATAATATTTCCATTTATCGACAATTTTAGTTGCAGTCGATTTCAACAGCTAAAAATAAATGAGTCAACAGGTAGGTAGCAGCAGATACAAATAATGACGTGTATCAGTCGGTATCGACAGGTTAAAGTAGATAACGAGTAAGTTGTTATTTAGCAGTAGTCAATATTAATATCAATTCACACGTTGACAATTGGTAAGAAGTATAATGGAATAATTTGTTTATGAATTTAAGCTGTTATTTTTAGAAATTATTATTTCAAAAAAATGTTGTTTTGGGAGATGAAAACAATTCCAACAATTTTGAGTATGTTTATCCTATAATTCCTAATAATATGGAGGCATCCGTTGTGTAAAACCTCCTGCATAATTCATAATATGAATGTATGCGTCTGCGTATGGATCAACAAGTTACTCACCGACAAATTTCAGAGATCGCCGTGGGACAAAATATCACAATACTTAACCTATATAATATTATATAATATTAGAAGTTTGTATACGTATAAAATGTATAATATTACACACTACCTAAAAGTGTCCAAACAACGCCTGCACCGCGTGAATATGTTCAATATTACAATATATTGCCTCAAAAACCCGTCGTACGAATATAGGTTGGTAGGTAGGTACCTATAAACACAAAAATACGCGAACGACAGTTTTTTTTTGGCAATTCGACCACAGCTCGCGGTATAATATACGCGAGTAACAAGAAAGTTACGTTCAACAATAAAAACACGTAAGACACGATAATATTATAATGTATTATTATTGTATTATGCATACCAGCAGCCATTTGGGCACATATTATTATACTCTGACGGGCGGGATAGTGCACACGCAGGACGCAAAGATATTTAAATATTTCGACCGATTTACATAAAACACAAAACACTATAATATTATAAGATAATCGTTGTCGTCATCGTCGTCGCCGCCGCGTGATCGATCAAACGACGACGATTCCACAATACACGCTGTATAGTAATAATAATAATATAATATGCGAATGACACGACGTGTACACACAATATACATTATATATATATGTATATTATTATTATTATAATCCTTCGCGAAAGTCCCACGCGGCGGCCCTCGGTCCACCGAGCACCGAGTGGTTTTTAATCCTCGTATATATAATACGAGTGTATGATATTATAAAGTGCGCCGCGGAGATCGCTTCCATTATTACTTCGATAGGAAAACATAAATTCGATTTCACGATTAAACGGTTTCAAACGCAACCGTCGACGACGGCCGGGGCGAGTCTATAATATGTATACATGAGACGCGAAATGCGAATAATAATAATAATAATATATATTTATATTAATACCATAATACTGATATGGTGCGCAACTATAAACTAAAATATTAGAGCCGACTAGCAGAGGTTTCCAAGCTTTTAGAGTACTGCCTATTTTGGAAATTTTTTTGATTTCGGTGAACCACATGACATCCCTCACCGCATGAAAATATTTCCCAATTATGGTAAAAATATTTTCACTTTTCAGAAAAACAATATAGTTGCCTTTAAAAGTTGCGTAAACATTTAGGAAATATTTAAGTTATATTCGTTGGCCAACAAGTTCATATTTTTGAAAATATTTTATAAAAAACATTTTTACGGAAACTTTTGTTAAGTCAACATTTTTATGCAATCATATGGTACAATATTTTGTTATAATGAGAATAAAATATTTATAAGATATTATTAGTCAAATATTCATTATTCAAGCACTTTAAAATATTCAAAAAATACTATAATTTCCCAAATGCCGATAACCTCTATTTTTTTTTTTTACTCTTTCAACATTGATCTTCTAGATAACTTTCGGTGTGGCAGAGCTGTTTTGGTGCAGAGCGGGTGACTGCACTCTGACGCGTCACTGGTACATATTCGAGGATAATGATGAAACAATCCAACAATCACAATATGGAAACTAAGCTGTCTTTATTCCAAAATAGGTACCTAATGCGAATGTACATTATAGTTTGGTAAATGGAAATACTACATTATTATACTCGTGTCTTGTATTTATATCTTATACACGAAATTAAATTTTCTTTTTTTTATTATTTTATATTAATCTAATAATAAATATTTTGCATCATAAAAATAAATACAATGGTACTTCAAAACTTCCGGCGATCCACCAAGCACATAATAATAATTGCGACGCACTTTTGGGAATCTCTGCTATAGAGCACAAAGTGTGGAGACGACCGGAGAATCGTCGATAATAATAACGATTACGATAATATTATAAATCGCGCTGTGTATTATAGTTATTATAATAATTATAATATGCGCGTGTGAACCGACTTTGGATGATTTTGGGACGTGGCGGGTGAACGAAACGCATATTAGAAAATATATAGTTGATGGTCATCATTACTTATTATAATATAATATGAAAACCGTCACCATAATGATAGTAGTCGGATTTCTGAATTTCTCAAGTGGAGGGGCTTCCGTTTTGTTGGCCCTTCTCGGTATAACTCTGGTTGGGAGGGAGACCCAAACGTGGGACCACCGGGCACAAACAGAACACAAACGATTGGCGTAGTCGGATTTCTGAATTTCTCAAGAAGGGAGCTGAGGAAATGGACCTACCATAATGTTCATATAGGTATAATATATGCAGGTATATCGGTAGTATAATAGTCTATTTGTCAAGTGTCCACGGGAAATGGGGTTGAACCCCCTAACCCTCTCCCCTCCCTCCAACACGTCCTTGGCATAAACACGTGCTTCCAATTCGAAACCTCCCGCAGTTACGGCGGTGGTGTATCATCTCGAGTTATAGAGACACTACCGATAATAATATATAATATGGTACAAGAAAATATTATGCAACATTGTTGAGTCAAGTGGTGCAATGAAATGTTCTATATTTAAAAAAAATATATCTTAAAGTTGCTACCGAAAATAATGAATTTTATCATGACAATAAATTGACAATACATAATAATATTATATCATGCTTGCGGTTGTTTCGAAAACTTACGATTTCGGCATATCGTGCAATAAGCAGTAAACGGTGTAAACTCGTTATTGCATTTCAGTGGATAATCGGCAAAACGTCACTATATATAACTGTATATTAGTATCAGCATATATATTATTATTACACTATAGCCTATATAGGTAGAACTCGCTGCTGTATTCTTAGTAAATATTAAAATATTATATATTATATTATACAGTAAAACCTCGATCTCGGGTGACTCGAAGTTAGTGTTTTTTTTCAGTCCTGATCATCCTTTTGAATAAGGCACCTCATCGGTAACTCGAAGTTTCGATATGTCGATTTCTTTTTCGGTACCTTAAGACTTCGATATACCGAGTTTCTGCCGTATATTATTATTATAATTTCACTACAGGTATAATATTCACTGATCACCACTTTACTCTTGGCAAATATATCAAAACAATATTATATATCCTATTTAGTGTTTAAAAATTTCATGAAATTTAAAAAAATGAAATATTTCAGTATTTTAATAAATTTTGTTTTATTTTTAAATAAGTTTTATATTTACATATAATTGTCATAAATCACCTTCATAATTGTATGGTACCTATAATATGTAGTCTTATTTGGTATTATACATTTAAAATGGTATTTAAATTTTTTAAATATTTTAATATTTAAATGATACAAGTATAGGTATACAGTATTATACATGAATATTGTATACCTACTGAATTCTTACATTAAAAATTAGAACACTGAACATTGTGTTAAAAAAATTAATTAATTGTGTTAAAAAAAAATTCAATGTTTCACGTTTTTGTGAAATATTTCATACTTCAAACACTATTCCTATTATTGTATTATTGTAAAAAATTCAAAATCGATGTCCATGACATATACTGGTGGAAGACGTCTGTCATATTTTTTTGTTCGGTTCGCACGGTCAGTGTCGTGTTGTGCGCAGCCGGTAAGTACGATAATACTACTCGTTTACAAGTGATTCGAATAATACGATCGTGCGCGACTCCGAATGAGGTTATAATAATGTATTTATATTAAATTAGTATCAGGTATAGAGGTAATCCGTGGGATTATATTGTTGTGCGTATTACAATATAATATACATATATTATTAGCATTATCTTTATTATATGTATACGAGCGTGGCTAAAGAGTTTCATTAACCTCGGTTTTGAATTACCACATCGCGCCGGGGAAATAATATAAATATTTTCATCCTGTTGAGGTGTTTTTTTTTTCTTTTCCAATAATAACACAATAATATAATATCCAATGTCGTTTGAGAAATTCACTACATGGGTGGCCGGCGAACGTTGCTTACAATATACGTAGGCACAACAATATAATATGACGTATCCTTCGATGCAGTGCGCTTTTTTTTTATTTTTCGTGATATTTATTATCGTAGTTATACTATTTATGAAAGTATTGATGAAAGTGGAAAATTGTATTAAAATGATAAATATGTAGATTGCGTTTAAACACGATAATATTATAACGTAGGATATATAGGGCAATGGCGAACGTACGAAACATATAATAATAATAATAATAATACCGGGGGACATAGTGGCCGAGCGGACTAAGGCGTCGGTTGTGACACACACCGGCGCTGGTTCAAATCTCAGTTCACGGGCGGCATTTTTCTTCAGGCAAGTCACGGTGTCCGGAGAGAAGTGCCGCCATCCCCCACGCGGGCATGACAGATACCCACGGGTGCCCACTAAAAAGTCTGTGAAAACTACACACACGTGTTTACAAACCAACAGTACCCTCCCCTACAAACAAACAAAAAAAAAAAACAGCTAATGGCCATAGTTGCAAGGCTTAATGATTGATGAAAAAAAAAAAATTAAAATAATAATAATAATACCTAATATTATATACATAGTAATTTGACATCGATAAACCATTTGACACCTTCTGCAGGTACAAAAAAAGGGGGGGTTAACCTCTTCAATATAGATAGATTATATTATAATGTACCAGCCACCAAGTATACCTGTATGTATTTTGTATAGAAGTACAAAGTGATTTATATAGATTCAAATATATTTAAAATTATTAACTTTTGAACAATATTTTTCAGGCAGATAAATATTTTAAATATTTTTTTATTATTATTATAATATTTTAAGTTACGTACATATTTGTAACCTGTCAGTCTTCACGAACTAGCCCCCATCCTAATTATTTGTGATTTCTAGATCCATGGGGACGCTCTTTATTATCGTGGACGACATGTGACACGCAATTTTCAATTTTCCGAATGTAAAAACGTAAAGCTATCGTCACCGCATCCACAATAACCGCGATTCAAAAATCGGTGTTTAGACAAACCCATAAAATACAAACGAAATCAAAAAGATTTACATTTTTATATTAAATATATAAGAGCTGTATTATAATATAAGTACATAATAATATTGTATATAGCTATAAAAAACGGAAATTGGCCTAAAAGCAACGATGGGAAAAGCGAGGATGAGGGTGTAAAATGCGAAACGAAATTATTTCCGGTCCCTTGTCGTGACAAAAAAAACGTTTTGACTGCTTTTCAGCAATACCCACCCCTCCTCATATTATATTCCCCTCACCATCAATTCTGTCGGTCGACGTTTGCTGCTCTCGGTCGTATTTTTCCACAAGGCAGCGGCTTTATTACGATATAATTATATGCGTATATATCATATTATATTTATTTCGGTCACGATTCAAGACAGTGTACAGGTTACCCGACGTCATATAGGAATATTATTGATCTCCGCGGGGAGACGGTTGTTGTAACCAGTGCTCGAATTGGGAATTGTTAAGTAAAGCGGGAGCTCAATCCAACGATTTAAAATCTGCGTCCCAAGTGCAAATTTATTATTCAACACAGCCTCGTCTCGGGCCCTTGCCTAAATTCTTGAATTTTGAATACCTACTAAATTTCATGTATAACCATGTAACATGTAAGTGAATGTGGATTTATATTCACCTTATTTGTTGACGTTATTACATTTCATACATACGGTCACTTAAAAAAGACTTATCTGGTTTATATTATTCTAATTCCCGTTTTGATAGCAACGTCCTACGTGTTTCAGTAGGAAATTAAAAAAAAATTGTAACTATCAGTGATAATACATCCTAATTCGTAGTTCGGACGCGTATTATGCATCAATTGTCAGCTCTAGTCTACATATAATATTTTATGATACAATAGTTTACTGTGCATATCTGTGCATCAAGCACTATAGCGGTAGTACAAACAAACTACAAATACAAATAGCAAGGTATAAGGTTTAGGGTTGTCCAAACTATAGAAAAGATGGATGAATATTTTTGATAATATTAAAAAATGTAAAATTCATTATGCATACAATATCTTCGACAACAATACTTTAATCGACTCCACATTTCAATCAAAATTATTTCGGGCATTAGTTTTTTTACCGTATTGTCACCCTATACAAGTAACAAAAGTAGTTAGGCAGTATAGGTAGGAGAACGAAAAAAAACATAGTAGAGGAGCACCCCACAGTTCGAGCACTCCAGGGGTCGCTTCAGAGTCAGTCCAGGGGTGGCTCCGAAGACATGGTTAAGGGGGGAGGGGAAGTCATAATTTTTGGGAAAAATCGATGATTTTTTTTGTAATTTTGTTTTAAATAGTATAAAATTGTTTAGCAATACAGCTTGGGGGGCGCGGCCCCTATCCCCCCCCCCCTTGGAGCCACCCCTGATTGTCACCAAAAATCAGCTTTTCAGCATATAATAGCGAGAAGTACAATTACAGCGCTCATCTCAGTGTACGTAATCTAAATATACTGATATCAGAAGTTCAAATAATAATAATAATTATAAAGATTGTCGGCAGAAATAATAAATATCGATATCGTCGAATGGAATGACCGCTTGAGCGCTATAGGTGTGCACTGTCACGGGTCTCTCAGCGACACACAATGGACACCGAAAATAATGGTGCGCAGAGTGACCTGCAGCGTACCTTAAATCGTGGGTACCTACTGGTAATAATAATAATAATAATAATACACTCACACCGGTGTTTGTCAATTGCGCCGATTTTTCTAGACTACCTGAAATTTATACATCTTTTGCGCCGGTGGATTTATCCCAAACGAAAAAGGTATACGTCTTTTGCGCCAGTAAATTTATCACCAATTAATTTGGTATACATAATATATATCTATTGTGCCAGGAAGATATTATAAAATATTATATTATTATACTATAATTAGATTATAATATAACTATCAACATATAAAATAAAGTGTAATTTAAAAATATAAAAATTTCATAAAATTAAATCATGAAATTAAAATACATATAAATAAACGATGATAAATTACATATGAATAAATTGTCAAAAAATATTAAAATTTCATTTCTTGTAATGGTGACTTACCGACTTCACAAATTGAAACATATTGATAGTACCGTTTTTATATCTTGAAATATGATCATCAATGTTTGTTTTATGTTTTTTATACTTACTATTTTGTATTTTATTTTCTTTTTGAATACTATAGCCTAGTGTGTAATCAGCTTATTTTTCAACTTCAGTATTGCCGGCGCAATTAATGTATAATCTTTTTTGGACCTAAATATCGTCCGGCGCAGTTGATGTATAACCTTTTTGAATCCCATAATTTTTTTTTCCTTACCTGTGATTTCTGGCGCAATTGACATATACCCACTCACACACACGATTATCTAGGTCGACGTGGTCACGAATATCTACGTAGTCCTCATGCTGCAGTGTCGACGACGACGACGACGGCGTTCGCGTGTGCACAGAGGCACTTGTTCTGGTATATTATAACCTGAACGGATAAAACAAAAAAAAAGCCGAAATATAGACAACCTGTACGATGCCGAAGCGCAAAACCAGAAGCTGCCCCCGCAACGCGGGTATGATATTATTATTATGAACAGTGCACGATCCGATGGTTGCTGCTCCACCGTGGTCATTATATCATTATTGTTATTAGTGCTCGCGTATACATAATATATTATTGTAGTATTATAGAGGTAATATTATTATTACTATTATTGTAATTCCGGCCGAGACGGGAGCGCGGCGACTCGGGTGCGTGTGCGTAATTGGGGCGGCCGCCCGTGTAAAAGGCTCTGCCGAGATTCCTGTTTATAATAATAATTATATACGACTGAGAACAATAATATAATATTCACGAAACACAATAATACAATACACTCTGGTACATATATAATGATATTGTACAACACACACGACAAGGCGTAATAATAATTATTACAATATCGTGTGTTCTACCGCGTTTGATGGGTACGATATATATATATATATTATATAGGTATATTGTAATGTAGGTACATAAAGTATATATTATGATATGATCGAGTGGCATCGTGGCATAATATTATATTATATACTTTTGCATATTACCCGAGACATCGTATTATAATTATATTATGATAATACACGGACGAATAACCCACACACGACAATAACGAATTAAAACCATCGACGTGTGTATATATCGTTTTTACCGCCCTAGGTAACCGCCCTGGTCCGACAACCGGATGTTCGGTACCTATACGTCCAAATAGTGTCAAAAAAAACACCATTTTTAAATTGTCCAGAGTTTTGTAATACTCAATATTTTGTCTGGATTGTGTCCTGAATTTTTTATTATGATATCTACTATAGTTGAGTTTCGGTCGATTGAATACTATACGCAGCGATGATATTAAATTATTAAACAGACAAATATTGAACAGTAAGTATAAACGAAAAGCAAAAAAAAAAAAAATATATTTTTTGAATGATTGTCTAAACTTATATACTTACATATTGAACTTGATATACGAATGATATTGCTGTTTTGACAGCTACTGATTTAAATTGAATTAGAAAAAATGATTCACTATGCCAGGTCTTTCTAATTACCAATTGTTTGTTATTGACAAATAATATTATCTACCCCGTTAACTCCAAAAAAAACTAAAATATAGGTTATAGAGAAAAAATTTTAATTCCTTCAAACTTTTAAAAATGATAGGTATAAATCAATGTTCAATTTTTTACATAAATTCTTTATATAATTCTTAAATTTTTGTTTCTAACTTATTATTCATTATTCAGCTTAACTGTTATTGTTGTAACTTAACTTTGTATAGTTAATTATCATTATGCAGATAAGTTAACTTTTTTTCGTGTCCGTGGAACCAACTAGACAATATACTGATTTGATAAATCTTTTTCGATTTTGGTACCTAATTTTTTTTCTAACTATACATTATAGGTAATAATTAAATTTTTTACAGTGTTAAACGTGATGTCTTTAAAAATAGTGTAACTTTTTTTAACTGAGTTAATTTAAATTTATTTTCTATCTCAACTTTTAACTTAACTGAAGGAAATTTAATTAAATTAACTAACTTTCCACACTCAATTATTTTAATTAACTTGTCCACCTTTGCGATATAGGTGTAACTTGCATAGCATCAGATTTGTTTCCTGAAGTATAAGGGAAAATAATTACGTCCGCAGAGACTTAACAATAATAAAAATACAAATCATTATAACCAAATTTCCTATTATTAAATCGAACAATCTCACTCGCGGAAATCATAATTACATTTGATAATAATTTGAAAATAAATACATAGTTAAGTCCGTAAAATATTATAATGATAATATGCGGTTGGTAGACAGGTAGTAATAATAAACTGATTTATTATGCGAAATTAATGAAAACAAGGATTCAAAATATATTATACTTATTTCCGATCAATGTGCTCGGTTAGGTACTATACTATAATCGCATAGTTATTACTTGTTGGTTATTATACAATTTACGCGATCTACCGATAAGATAAACGGAATAAAATATTACCATTAATTACCTGATGGATGAATTCAATTTTCGTGTCTCGAAGAGAATCGTACGCCGTTGATTTTTTATTCCCATTATTATTTTATGGTCTGTAATTTATTTTCATTTGCGAATGACTTATATTAGACGTTATGTAATATAGGTAGGTACTTTTTATTTAGAACCACACGTATAGGTATAACATTCATAAATCGTAACTCTACTACTGTGTCTTGTAAGATTAAACATCAGTATTGTAGGTAGGTAGGTATTCAAAGTACCTATATAGTTTGAAAAACATATATTCATTTTTTATTAAAAACGAATACAAAACATGTATTTTTTTGGTATTTTAGTACGAAATGGTAATTTTTTTCACTAATCTGCATATCAACAAATGGCGACAACAAATCCGGTCGGATAACAAGATTCTCTATAATATAGTATTATTATTATTATTATCATTAAATGCATTAAATGACGAATTTTTTCGGTTTTGCTGCAAACAAACGACCACAAATCAGTGACGATGACGTGTCTTTGCGGTTTAATAAATCGACATGGTTCACCAAAGCGTACAACAATTGTTGTTATTACGTGTCAGTTGATTTTTGACACTTTGACCATCGGATTTTCGACCCTAAACCGAGGGTTGACTGCACACAACAATACTGACAGAATTCAATGTCCCAACTATAATATAATATACTATACAGGATTATATTATACTATACCACGTGAACATTACCTAATGACCGAAATAATGAATGATTAAGCGTCATGGCGTAGTTCCTCGTTGTGTTTATATAAAGGAACAATTAATCATATTATTATACTTTACCATCGTGTACTAAATAATTCAGATCGTATCAACCACATGTATATAATAGGTATCTGGTATATTATACTGATGCGGACCTATTAGTGATGTGGTTTTTACGTAAAAAAAAAATGTTTGTTAATTTACCGGTAAATTTACAAATGTTACGGTAAAATGGGTAAATTTTTATTAAAATTTTATTTATAGTGTACTTATTGGATTTTGTCACAATATTATGTAAAGACTAAAGAAGACAAGATCAATATTATATAAAAATGTGTTTAAATTTTCACCGTGAGTTTCAAGTTGACTCTGTTTGACCACTTCTTTAAAATGCGAATATCGGAAAATCCTTTCTTGTCGCACATATCCAAATCATTATAGAGTAACCACTATTCCAAATTTTAAATTCGTTAGTTTTATAGTTGTTGAGATTTAAAGATGAATGAGTGAGTAAGTGAGTGTTATTTGGCTTATATACATAATATTAAAATGTATGGATGATATTATATTAATAATATATTTTCTATATTATATTAATAATAGATTTTCTATATTATATTAATAATACATTTTGTATGTTATATTAATGTTATATTAATGATATATTTTGTATAGTATATTTTTATATTGCGTAAATAGATATTTTTACGTATTTATGCATTGCGTATTTTCGTGCAATAATGCGAAAGTGCTAAGGCCCAACTGATAAGTTTCGTTGATGTTTTAATTATTATAAACGTTATTATACTACTTGTTATTATTATAATATTATATTCATCGAGAATTTTTTTAATGTTTTTTTTATGTAAAGAGGATAGACAATAAATTATTAGTAAATTATCGTTTTTAATGACTAATTTTTAATTAACGTTACGCAGTTTAAACTCAATATACATTTTGTAGCCACCCATATTGTAACTATATATTATGTACAACTATATTATAGCTACCCACACGACGGTCATTTAAATGTTTAGTAAACGCGCGTGCAGTATAGCATACATCTGTATAGCCTACAGGAGAAATATCAAACGCGAATCGGACGTGAGTTTACGAAGAAGAAAAATATAATAATACTATACCTATAACGACAAAAAAAAACTTGTATAAGAACAGGTGGCTTCTGGCTAAAGTGCACGAGTTGATACACAAACGAATAAGACACGTACTAAATTAACCATCGGCCAGTGTAGATTATTAATATTGAAATTTTACAAAATATTCTCCACAACAGTAGCTCGTAATATTCGTATAGGTATACGAATAGCATAATATATTATATTACCTATGGCAGGTAATACGTTTTCTTTCATTTGGCTATATTATTAAATAGACATGCACCACACTGCATTGTATTACGAGTAATACCTACCTATACTCAGTGGACAGTGGTATAGGTATAATATTATAATGCAGGGTAAAATAAACACGGTCAATGGAAGAGGCTACAGCCCCCCCCCCCCCAGCAACGCCACTGCTTACATTATTTACAAAAATAGATATCTTGTGGATGGAAAATTGTTCATGACACGAAAGTATTTGACATCATACGAGAAGATGAGGAGACGTATTATTTGCAAAACAATTGTGCGGCGCGGTCACTAGCTGAATATAACCTGCTGGTATCACTCGGGAAAAAAAATAAAATATCACGAAATTATTAGAATGCCTCACCGAATAACTGGTAAAAAGAATAATACATGTGTTATGTTCTTTTCACCCACCCTGGCTAAAAGTGGGATTATTATGGTGACGCTGGGAAATCTGTAATAGCGGGGTATTTGCAATAAACGAGTGAAAAAAATCTTTAAATCGTTCGGAAGTTACCTCGGAAAAAGTGGAAAAACCAAATAGTTGACTCTCCTTCCCAATCCCTGTCGAACAATGAAAAAGAGTGCACCTATATAGGTACACTCGGAGAGGATTTGAAACAATTTCGTGGAAAAAAAAAATTGGTAAAAAGTTCAATTATATAGTGAGTCGTAAGAAACGTGATACCTATATAGAAAAATAAAAGGTGTTTTCTTTTATATATATATGTATATATGAGGATAAAGATTATATGCGAACACTCTTTTTAAACTATTATTGTGCTTGAAGCGCTTTTCCCTCGTTAGATAATATGTACTTCCACTCTAAACTTATTATTTCAAAAAGTTTTTTGGAGATGACGAAATTTTAACATTTTAGTTTTAGCGTACATACATTTTAGATGAACTAATTAATAATGGACTTCCATTCCCTCAGGGAACCAGACCCTGCAGCTTCTACAGACTTGTATACACTTTAAAGTTTAAATGTTTATAAAAAAAAAACTATTTCACATTTAATACAAATTAAATTATTCAACTTAAAAAAGGATGAACATTTAAAATTGTATATACATATATATTAGGTGCCTAAGTGCCTTTTGTGAATGCTAAGTCTGCAGAATTGATGAAAAAGTTAATATTTTTTGATAATAATAATTAGTAAACAATATTGTAATATTAAATTAACTACTCTATACAATATTAAACCTCTATACCTTTACATTTATAAAGGCTGTATCCTGATAAAAATACGCTGGAAATTACTATGAGAATTTACGTTATTATATATTATATATACGCGTCCCACCAGGCGTTGCCCTTCTCAAAGATAAGTTTTTTTTTTATAAATATATTATATTTGTAAAAAAAATTGATGTATCATATTAATATTGAGATAATTATATTATAATAGGTACCTACTTAGTAAAATATTATGCTATCAATGGTAACCCTATAAATAAACAAACAAACATTTTTTTTCGCGTGTTGAACCTTTTAGCTTCCTGGGTTTAGGGATTGAAAAAATAAATTATAAATACCCTCTAAGTCTCTATTATTAAAGTTAATTTAAATAAGAGTTTTGGCTTCCAATATTCAATAAGGGTTCCAGTTCAAAAACCGGTTCTTTTCGGTAAGGTTTGGAGCAACATATATAATTTATATAGGAAAAAGTACCAATTTGCTATTATTTCTATGTCATAATGATAATCTACAACCGATGGCCGCCATTTATACCGGTATACGAAAACCCCATGAAAAAAGGCCTTTAATTTTTCCCCAAATTTACCGATTTTCCCACGTAAAAACCTCAGTCTGAGTAATATTACCAACTTAGAAAAAAAAACAAACGCGGAAAATCGTTCTCGCCGTTCTCGATTGATGCTACCAACGAACAGCTTTTCATTTTTATCACATAAGATTATGTACATTTTAAATAGGTACCTACTTACTTATTTTAATCGGACAGCTTTGCGCACACACACACACTAAGCAGATAGTAAAATAAGTAAGGAAATAAATCGTTTTCCTTGTGTTGACGCGTATATGCCAAAACATAATTTGTAGTATAATTTATATATTTTTCATTGTATTATATACACACGATAATATTATTATTATAATACCCAACAACATTGCATTATATTATGTTTCACTGTTTCTACATAATATTATTATACACGCCGTCGTACACATCCCAATAATATTATAATATATAATGTACATTCGTCAAGCTTGGAAACGGAATTTTTAACTTTAAGACGACGCCCACAATATCACTGTATATATAATATAATATACATAGGTATCATATGTTGTATTATAATATGCTACACCAGTTATCAACCAGCCGTCAACGCAACAAGTGGTGAACAATTATACACGGTCAAATCCACCGTCCGCGGTTAAATATGTAATGAATTGTACCGTGATTTTTATTTTTTTTTACACGCTTCCGGGTATTTACAATAATCACGGAAAAATAAATACTTTCCGCATATTTTAATACGAAACCAATTGAGAATTCGTACGTCTACGACGACGTATTGTATACACCTATACTCAATAGATTTCAAAAGTTTTTCGTTCCGTGGAATATCATCATAAATCAGCTGACTATGTTAGGTTAGGTATATAACACGAATATTACAATAACGTAGGTTATTTATAATATATTATAAGGAACCTATATTTGTATATTATTTGAAATGAAAAAAAAATGTTAAAATAAGTCGTAGAAAGAAGGTATACATAATTACGCTATATTGGGAATAAAAACTCATTGTTCAAACCCCGGTGCAAGGGCAACTAGGGGGCAAGAGGAGGGGGGACATATGAGCATTTACAGCTGCTTTTATAGTCTCTTGATACGGATATGAGATTTTTTCAGGTCAAATGTTTATCCCCGTTTATTTCTCTGTATATTAATGACAATAAGGAATAGGAAAGTTATTGAAGGAAACGCAACTGCAGAGAGAGTGACATAAATCATAAAGTGAACGTCGTACATGGTACAGTCTTACTTTGATTAGGTTTTATATTTCAACTTTATTGTACCTATGTACCATTCATTATTTTTACTTTATTTAGTAAACAATGATTTACACACGCCAAGCCGTCACTACAGTGCAGTAGCGTACGCAGAATTTAGGGTTTTACCTGGGTAATCAGTTAACATTATTTTTTTGCTAAACCGTTTTTACGTAACTGGTGATAACAAATTATAGTTAATCTCAAATTTAGTCTACATATTTTAGAACACTCGAGTGTTTAACCTGGACACCTGGTCATCTATGGTGCCTCTTTGGGTCGTAATAAACGTGGTAATAATTGATGGACGATATTATGATTTATGATGGTGCACCATACGACGATTATGGCCGACGTTTAGCAATGTTCTAAATTAGCCAATAAAATAAACTGAAACTGATTATCGACGTCTTTGTCATATATTTAACAATTTATTTTATATCTATTAAAAATTACCTACCATTGATCAACTCTGTGTATTCAAATGGTGGTATATAAGATTTTTGAAGTAAAACTTCTTTCTTGAGGTGTGATGGGTGGAAACAAAATTGTAACGAAAAATGAAACGACACCTTTGATGCTAACGTTCTCCGGAACTACTCGACCGATTGTCTTAATTTTTTTAATAAATAATAATATTGTAAGGACTACGCTCACCGCTCTGCAGAATCGTTTTTCGTGTACAATGGTTTATCATTGTATTCGAATATAGTAAATAAGATTTTTGAAGTAAAACTTCTTTCTTGAAGTGTGGGTGGAAAAAAAATTGTAACGAAAAATGAAACGACACGTTTCTTTATTTATTTTGTAAGTCATGCCCGGCGACGGCGGCATGCACGTTTATTTTTATTGTATCGATTTTTCTCACTCTCGTCCTAATTCACTTATAATTTCACGGACCACGATACTTATGAAAGAAGTTTTACTTCCCCAGAGTGTAATATTGGGCTCACACATCTCGTACTCTACGCACTCCCGTAATTTTTTTTTTTTGTAAAAGGAAGATATTTCAGGGGGGGGGGTCACTAGATCTCTACCCCCGCGTACACCACTGTGACACAGTGGCTTTAGGTTAACATATACATGACGTGCAGAATGAAAATGTAAAAAAGGCGATCGGAACGATAAAGTCGTTAATCGATGACGCATTCATTGAAACCAAATGTTTGCGATATAGAAAAAAAAATGCTAGAAAACGATCTAAGACAATTATATACAATGTGACATCGAATACGAGTGGCTATGATATACCTACGAGTGTACGGTGATAGATATAATACACGAGGCCGATAATAAATTGTAATTAAATCTAAAACGATAGTATAATATACCGCAGCGGATACGCATTGATTTCGTCCTTCGAGTCGTATAGGACACAATATATAAACACTGCCGGGTGTTGGATTATAGGAGTAATTTCGAGATGAAAATCCAATCGATATAATATATAAAATTACACCGAATCGGTTCGTAGGTATATAATAGTAACGAGTGGTATTATAAGTCATAGTAGTTTACGATAATAACACCGACGTCGTATCATTCGGACGGTATTATTACAACACTTTGGGGCGTGTACTTTGGCATTATGACTTCGATTGGAAAACCGTATACGCGTATTATATTATACGGTGACGTCGGTTCTGCAGTGCTACTCGATTCTATTGATCATAAAATATCTCGTATATAATATAGGTAGGTACCATGATTCGCCTCGGGAAAGAATTTACAAAACCGATCGGCAGCATAATATAGACGTCGCCGTATTATATTATTATCGGGTTCTAAGTTCGCGGTTATGACGTGTACTTTAAACGCGGCGGCGGCGGCGGCGACGTGTGGTGGCACATAAAACTATCAAATATCATAATATTATATTATATAATAATAATACAACATATCGGAGGTATACAATATACTTTTGAAATATTATAATGATAATATACCTACGTCATAATTTCTTGTCCGTAGTCGCGTGGGCAAAGTTTACTGCCTTATTAAAACCTTCGTACGCGTATTATATAGTATATATATTGGGTACCATATACCTATTGATATAATATGGACTGCGCTCAGAGAGAGAAAACCGCAACCGTGGTATTAATTGAGAGAGATGTCGATTGTCGGAGGCTAGAACGGAAAAAGTTCTTTGATGTTTTTATTTACACCATGGAACGATCATTATAATATATAGTTCCTATTATCACTAACCTACAATAGTACATAATGGATAATAATATTATAATAATAAAAAATTGTATTGTTTTCATAGAGTAATCGAAATAATATGGACGCGTATTTCTCCCAAGATAGCCCCTATCGACATCTCTCTCGCACACAATTTTGACGACGTGATAGACTGGAGGGATAGAAAGCGCAAGCCTGGGAATGAACGAGATAAAAAGTCTAAACCAAAGTTAAATATTAAGTTAATTTTAACTTTTTAACTCAATTTGTTTTGATTGAATTTTCATCGACTTAATAAATAACGAGTTGCTTTTAATCAAATCCGTTAATTTATAAATAATCAAATAATAAATATAATACAATTGTTATTGATATGATGCATAAACATAATATTTTACTTTTTATTATTTTAACCATAATATGACTGACTATTTTTGTATATTAAATAATAACTTGACCTAAGTGAACAAGTCAAAATTGTAAGTTTCCATATAACTTTTAACTCGACTGAGTTGAAAACCGAAAAACAGTATGTAACTTTATTAGTTTTAAACTTTTTAAAATGTCTCGACTCAACTCAATTATTAAAAACTGTCATTGACTCGCCAGGCCTATGCCCCGTATAATACGCATAATACATTGAAACAATACATTGTATTACGTTATACTGTTGAAGTCCAATAATAATAATTATACGCTACGCTTTATTGCGGACGGAGGTACATTTACGCATTATCTGTCGGTCATGTGTGTTTTTTTCGAGCAGCATTCCAAACCGACCATGAAGACTTCAATAGCCTCACGTCTTTTGGCCCGAGCTCGCGGATTACGGCCGCGGAGTCGGGCCCGGGGAATGTTGTTGACTCATCGAGACGAGTTTTTTTTTTAAAAAAAAAAAAGGTTTTTAAACGGATTTTGGATGGGAGTAAAAAAAAAAAAAAAAAAACAATCATCCGAGGACAAAGCCCGAGCGCGAGGTGAGAGCGCATACACACAATATTATAATGCGAGCGCGGAGGCGGCGTTCGAAGTGGAGGTGGTGGTGGCGGTGGTGGAGGTAGATGTGGGGTTGGAGGTATATAGAGGGCGGCGGTTTGTATGCGCACTAAGAATAGAGGGCACCGCGAGTACCTATATATTATATATATATTATAGTGACAATCGAAATCGAATACAATATCAATCGTACGGGGATTATAAATTGTTTCGGTTTGCCAAGTCGATTTCGTTCGCAGGGCTGCAAAAAGGGGGAACGACCCTGCACCCCTCCTTCGCCGCCACCGCCGCCGTTTAAAGTCCCGGGCGACACTGAATTAATGCGTCGACTTTAGGCGAATTGACAATTTCAATTTCCTTTGAACCGACGGCGGCGGCCCCTGCGCTCGACAAATCTCCTCTGCCGCCGACCCGTCGTGGTATATATACGTACAAACGTCGCGCAATTGTCGGAGCACCGCTCGCGCCAATTACTAGTTCCTGTTTAATCCTCCACCCCCGACCGCCACCATCGCATCACCCGAGGTCTCTCCCGTCTGCGAAATGTTATTATGCCAAACAAAACACGTCCAATTGACACGCACACACACACACACACACACATTACACGGACGTGTGTGTATTTATCCGGAAATCCTCACTATAGCAGCACAAGTCTGTTATACTGTGGTCCGTTTTCGGTGCGATGATCCGCGAAAGTCTTGTAAATTATTATTATACGACTGGTAAACTAAACGTTATATTTTGTCGCTATTAGAGCATAGACACTACGTCATATTTTATCGGGCAATTAATTTCTTGAACTATTCCCTACCGCTTAATATTATAATACTTATTGTTGAAGTTATTATTCTTATTAAATATCGCATATTCAAACGAAGTTAGTCTTGAACTACAATATTTCACACTAAATCCAGTGGGTAATACTCACTAATCACCTACTCTTCAGCGCCCACCCGCCGCGCCCCTTTAAAATTATCGGGCTACCGCCCTTCAATATCATGGCCAACACGTCAGTAGCATATTTGACGGAGGGCTTTGTGGTCACTTGCCCCAGACAGCAGACGTTAGGTGGGAACCGGAGGCCGGAATACTATATGAAAAAAAAAAAAATGTTAAACTTTTTGACCATAATTTTTAGGAAATTTAAGAAAAAATAAATATCTACTACAAAAATAAATATTCATTTATATTTAGGTATATCATTTTATGGGCTGCAAACATGGGATGATGATATTGCAGGGGCATCTAGCCAACACAAAATATTTTAGTACTTATATAGGTTAAATACGTTCGAGTGATTAAATGATTTATTAATTTTAATCAGCGCGGAAGTAGTGCCCGGAAAATTCTAAAGGCCACCAATTTTCGTTGACATAATTTTTACTGTAGGTTACAGTACTACCTAACCTAACCTAACCTACCTATAAAAATGTGAAAGTATTAAATTTAATTAAACTGTAATCGTATTTTATTATTAATGTAACAGTATGAAGGTTTAATTTTAAAATGTTCATAAATAAAATGTTATGACTCATGTGATACTTATTTTTACTTTTCAAATTAAGAAGGTTTATTATAATATTGCTGTTTTAAAATTAATTTTGAAATCTACGAAACATGTACAGCGGTATTTCAAACTTGAAATAAACACGTTTTATGTAGGGTAGACGCGCAAGTTAGATAATATTTAATTTTAATTTTTTTAGAATCGCTACTGCTTCAGCCGTGAATATTTGACAGTTTGAATAGTATGTTATTGAAATAATTTTTTTTATCTCAAGTATGAATATTAAAGGAATTATAAAATGTTAACTAAAAAATTATTGCAAATTGCAGTTAAAACACAAAACGAATTTTCTCAATATTCTAACTTCAAACTCTCATGAAAATATTATTAACTTTTTTTAATTCCACTAATAACAACACTCATGAATAGCCTTGTATTACATTTTCAAGTTTTTTGACAGAGAAAAATATTTTTTCGACAATTATTTGAAAATATTGTAAATTATAAATATCAGAAATCAAATTGAAATCACAATTTTAAAACTATTACAAGAAAACAAACATCACAAAAATATTTTCACGAGACGATAAGCGACCAACCTTTAGTTAGCTTAAGTTAGCTGAAGGCCAACGCTTATAATATTGGCTCTTTCATATCAATACACTATAAATTACTTGAAATAAAAATATATTTATATGAAATCCAATAAATTAACAAACTATCAACTTAACATACATGAAATATTCAAATAGGTATACATACTATATATTATTATTGTACCCAAAAGACATAGGTTGTATTCATAAGTACTCAAATGTTTTGCAATTTGGGTTCACGTGACCAAATGTGTAAATAATGTCCTTGAAAACTGTCGGTCAATCAGGGAAAAAAATTACATACATACTCAATTGTTTGAGTAATTTATAATATATTAAATATAATAAAATTACCTATTGCATTAGTATATTTTACGATATTGAGTATTTAAGGTCAGTATTATCACTCGTGTTATGACAGTAACGAGATAATATTATTGTATAAAATGCAATCCTTATAGTATCGGATTAAATCGCAACCAGTCACAAAATGTTCATAGATGCAAATTTAGGCATGACAGAGCATAAGACGGTAGTTTATGTGTTACAGTCTATTGTGTAATATATACACTCGTTCATATGATGACAAATTAAAAAGTATTGATAGTCATCGAGTTAGAGCAGTGGTCCTTAACGTTTTTAGAACCACGGAACACTTATAATTGTATAAGATTTTTGCAGAGCACTAGGTGGTAAAATAAAACAATACTTCCATTTTTTTTTAATAAAATTCATATATAATGATACTCGTATTTAGTCAATGAAATAATTTAATAAAATTAGTAAATGATATAAAATAAATACAATTTTTAAAGAAATTTTTAGATTATTCAATGTGATATTTGGGCCTGATGACTGTTGCATATATTTTCGATATTTGGTCTTATATTCAGTGGGTTTCAATGGGTCGAAAACAATGAAACTGAAAATTAAATTATCCCAGTAATTTTAATTAACTGTTAGAGACATATTAGGATTTTTTTTTTTTTTTTGGGTGGGGGGGAGGGGGGTAAATAAATGTTTAAATTTGTACAGAAATCTGAAAGCACGTTTAGTTAGACAGTTGATAAAAATTATTTTATATCATAATTTAAAGACGATACCTAACGAAATTAACAATACAATATTAGGTACTTACTTATAAATGTTAGGGGCCAATCATTTTGGGTAAATGGCTTAAGCCAGTTAGCCCCCCTCTCACACTTGGGTGGGCCGTCGCATTAAGTATCTACCTGCAATATAAAGTTAGATAAAACTCATTTATTTCCAAAAACATAGGTATAGCTGCAAAGTGTTTGAAAGTGGAACGAATCGTAAACAATCGCGTTTTAAACATAATTTCTGCGTATCTTTGTACACATATTTTATACACATGGCACTAAGGCTGTGCAAACAAGTTAAAAAGTTAATTTTATTCTAACTGCTTAACTTGACTAGTTACTTTTGGCTGTAGTGCCCAGCCTTGCATTCCACTGTACCTATATCTGCTTGATAATAGTTGTCTTTTACCTTGCTCTGGTAAAAAATCAGTTTCGCGTAAAAAAACAAACCAATACTACTCGCCTGTTTGTTTACCCAGTGTCATTATTTCATCAGAGGACCATTTAAACCTCTCATTGTACGGACACGGAGATAAGTGCCATATTATTATCGGAACCGTTATAATATGATATTATATGGCTTGTATACATGACGTGTCTGTATCATATACATAAAGCTTATCTTACATACAAACATATACATATTATTACAACGATATTGTTCGATCGGATTGCGACAATAACTTAGGTACCTATACCTATAAGTACGAACCTACATATACCGACTGGCGCGTATAATATAATATGGTAAACGACCTGTGGTACCCATATAATGGTATATACTGTTATATTATTTCGTATCCGTCGTATACATAGGTACGCACTCGCGAGTCGGCATCGCAGTCGTATCCGAGGCGGCGCGGACGCTGTAGGGTTGTAAACATTCGGTCGCACGCGATTCCGTCGTCGAATATTATATAAAAATATAATAATAATATGTACGTCCGTGTATTAAAGCCACGCCGATTATATATTTCATCAAACTCGTAAACGTCCACTTTGCGCACAACAATCCATATGTCCGGTCACAATATAATATTATGCTCGGCGTATTATTATTATTATTGTTATTGCTGTATAGATAGTATGGCGACTGCGCCGTACGAGAGAACCGTGTAAACGAATTACGATGACGACGACGATAGGTACGTCTATAATAATAATATTATGGCTTTTTTTATTGTTGTTTTATATTTTTACAGTTTTGTTTAGATATTTATCGCATCGACTGTGTACATATATAGTGCCTACTTTTCAACGTGAACACACCACCGGTTGTACCTGCAGATGATGGCGCGATAATATATGTACGATTTTATATCATAACACACATATATAGATACATTATACATAGATTACAGGTGGATTTATATCTGTAGAATAATCGCGAACATTAGTAACAGCGTTCATATATTGACGTGTATTGATATACCATGGTACAGGTACCACCGACCACAGACGTGCGCTTTCTCACGCGTGTACCTATATATTACGATAATATAAAATAATATGAAACACTGCCTTTATGTATGATATTATTATAACGTACTCCGACTCGAGAATTTGAACCGTAAAACCCCGAAATACTCGACATCAAGATGACAGATATAACACAGTGAAACCTCGATAACTCGAATCGGTTAGAGGCGAAAAAAAAATTCGAGGTATAAAAAAAATTTTATATGTACCTATACCCTGTTCAAAATAAGAAACGCATAGGCGGCCACGAGCAAAACCGGTTTTGTTACGTAAATCTAGGTATACGCTTCTTATTTTGAACAGGGTATACTTATTGAAATGCAGGGGCGAAGCAGTTATCGAAAATTCAACTTATAGACGTTCGAGTTATCGAGGTTTCACTGTATTACAATATTATTATAATATAATACGGGGAGAGTAAAATAATAGGTGTAGGCGTCGAACCGATCTGAAAGTATGTTTCTGAATGCGAAGCAAAAAAATTGATTTTAAATGATTTAGCCGTGTGAACTTGTAGGAAAAAGGTTAATTATTATACATAATAACATTGACGATATTTTCGATTGATAAACATTTTTATTTTTGTAAATATCGCTTAGCATAAAACTATATAGTGTTGTACTTCACTCAGACTTATATTATACCCACCAACACACACTAGTTATAGCTTAAAGGAGAGTTATTATCACTACAATTTATTTTACTAGAATAATATATTTTATCGTTGAATATAATTATTTGTTTGCTAAATAAATAATATATTGTATTTATTATGGTATTATTGGTGTATTGTTTTGGGTGTTCGCGTAACAATACTTAAAGGACTAATTAATATAAACATTGTTGATCGCCGCACCAAAGGACATAATGATATGAAGAAAAATAACACCGGCAAACGTAGGATCCATTTCTTAGGTTTATAAATTAAGATATTTAAACATGAAGAATAATAAATACCACACGAAATTATTAATAACTATTCCAAGTTCTAACTGCAAATAATCGATAGGTTTGAAAAAACCAGCAATGATAACAAAGAATATATTGACACCTTTTAAAAGTACCAACTAAATGCAAATTCTATTAGAAATCGGCCAAAAACTCGAAGTCCGAAGCAATTTTACTACTATAACTACCTCGTGGACTCGCCAGGCGAATAATGGCCACCACATGGAAGGGAGTGAGACGGGTCACACGCCTGATGCTGAGCGGATGCTTCCGAGGAGAGTGAAGCCGCAGTCCACCCCTCCCTCCTTCTCGGGCCGAGGAACACCAGATAAAACGGCGGTGATATGGGGGATTGGTACGTGAAAGAGCACTTTACGGTGTACGGCGGTAAGTCACCCTTTACGTTTTCCGGCCATCCGCGGAAAGACGAGGTCGTGGTCGATGGCGTTGTGACCCGCCTCACTCCCTTCTATGTGGTAGCCATTATTCGCCTGGCGCGTCCACGTGGAGGTGTGGGGTCCGCTGGTTTTGGTGCTTCCAATTCGGTTGTCCTGACCAATCCATTTCCGCCCTTCTCTTTGCACTGGCTCTCGGCCGGTGTCTCTATCATCTATTGCGGAACTGTAACTGCCTCTGTGTCTCCGCCGGCCATAGCCTCCGATGAGTCTTCGTCGAAGACAGCTTCGACAATCTCACACAAAAGGGTGTTCACGACGTCATCTATATTTTCTGGGTCTTCTTTGTCGATGATGTCCTCTAGGACTTCCTTTTCGTCGATTTGCTCTTGATTTTCGTCGTGGTCGAAATGCTGCCCTTCGAAGCAGACAGCTTCGACTATCTCACTCAAAAGGGTGTTCACGACGTCATCTATATCTGCTGAGTCTTTCATATAGTTGATGTCCTGTGGGACTTGCTCTTCATCAATGTTTTCTTGATTTTCGTCGTGGTCGAAATGCTGTGCTTCGTTTGCCTCATCGACGGTAAATTCGTCAACAAGCTTGTAAATCATTTCTCTCAGGATTGCGTCTATATCGATCTTCGACGTGGCCATGTTATGTTATTAACAGTGTTTTTTTCGGTATAGTATGAAACAAGTATCTAATACTGTTGGAGACAAAATTGTAAGTGAGTTATAAAAAACAATTTTTGGCTAAGCAATCACCGAAAGATACAAACATTGCCCAGGCGACGGTTTCGACGTCGTTTATTGCTAGCCAGCGCGAGTTGTTCATTTAACGGCTTATTTTTCCTAACATCATTATTATCGATACGTATTTATGCCTACGGTTAGGTACCTATGATATAATATTATTCTAACGAGGATTCGTATTTTGAATAGTATTTGTGCTCGTCTTATAGTTTTAGGTGAAGTCTTTTACATTCATTGGGCGGACGATGAATTGTTTTACAACGACGTGTGTTTTTTTGAGTACGTACGTACACATATTTTTATAGTAGTAAAATTGCTTCGGACTTCGAGTTTTTGGCCGATTTCTAATAGCATTTGCATTTAGTTGGTACTTTTAAAAGGAGTCAATATATTCTATTTAGCAAACAAATAATTATATTCAACGATACAATATATTATTCTAGTAAAATAAATTGTAGTGATAACAACTCTCCTTTAAGCTATAACTAGTGTGTGTTGGTGGGTATAATATAAGTCTGAGTGAAGTACAACACTATATAGTTTTATGCTAAGCGATATTTACAAAAATAAAAATGTTTATCAATCGAAAATATCGTCAATGTTATTATGTATAATAATTAATTTCCTTCTTTCATATTTGTATTTTAACATAATTGAGTTATTTTTGAAAAATCTAGTTTTTTTTCAGAAACGATTTAAATACATAATATACATTTTTAAAATAATTACAATTATTGATATTATAATAAATTGCCTACAAACAATTTCTAGTTGCGGCAGAAGATATAATAATATGGATAAGTCCGAGCTGTTTATTTAAACACGTCGGTACCTATACTTACAGATATTGATACAGAACCTGTACATTAAGCATTAAGATAAATTAACTATTACACTTTTTACGGAATCCGTTTGACGACGTGTCAGTTCTCACTGTTACTTTCTTACCGCACATAATATGTGACAGTATCTAATGTCGACACTGTGTTCTTTCAAGTAGGTATATTCGACGAGGGTTTCCCCGAAGAGCTGCGTATAAAAATATAATATCACGTGTGTGATTAATTTTTATGAGTGGATCACGTTGTATACGAGTTCGGTTTTCGTATAATATAATATATAAAAATATATTATGTTCCTATATTGTACCCATATATTGTATATGCTGTATTATATGTTAATTTCCAGTATTCGGACTTATCTAGATAATTATTTGTTCATCTTTTATTTTATCTAGATAAATAGTTACAAGGTATCTAAACGTTCATCTTATATAATTTTTTTACTAATCTAAATAAATTCATCTAGATACATTTTTTATTGATAAAAATTGTAAAATTGTACAAATGCATTTTTAAATATTTATATAGATTCTCAAACAAAGTTCATAGTTAATGTAATTATTTTTATTTATACCATTATTATTATTATGTTCTTAGAGCCCAACTAAAATATACCTAAATTTAAAACCATTTAAAAAAAAATTGTATCTTTTTTTATCTAGATAAAAAAGTATTTATCTATATCTAGATAAATATGAGTTAAGTTATCTTTTATGTATATCTAGATACATTTGAGTTGCATTATCTTTATCTTTATCTAGATAAAAAAATACTCATCTAATCCGAACAATGTATATAAGGTACACCGTATATTCGTCTCGGAGGAATTTCAAAGACAAATTTCCAACAAAAAAAAACTGTGACGAAATCCGTACGACGTCGTATTATAAAGTAGTTTTTTACTTTTTCAAATGAAAAAAATAAATAAATAAACTGACTTTACACTTTAATCGAATTTCTTGTACACGGACGGACAACCATTGGCGACCGTTTGATAAATTAGATTCGAGCCATACACAATGCCGGCGAAACAAACAAAAAAAAAAAAACACAATAGTCGAATATATTAACACGAATCCATAAACGTATTATGCGTGTGTATTATAATAAAGAACTGCTGCCCCTGAAAAGTATGTCTGTAATAAAAAAAAAAAATATTTAAACTAAATTAGTATGTGTTTTTTTTTTCAGTATTACTAATCCAACGTATATTAAGTACGTCGTAATATTCATTCACGCAGACCCGAAACGAACGCCAAGTCCATCTGTCCCACACGTATTTTGGACAACTCTCTCGGCACTATACTTATAATATACGTAAGGTACCTCTCGACGCATACAAAATATGTATATACGACAGCTATATGATGTTATAACCTATAAACCTTACCGCCTCCCGTCGTGACTTTACAATAATAATAATAATGATCGCAGCAAGAAACGAAGACCCTAGATCACAATATTTTTTGGTACATAAATATTGTCGACGTCCGTTCGCATTTTAAACAATAGTTGTAGTCGAGAGGAAAATAAATATAACCAATTTTATGTGTAAAAAAACTATATAATATACAGGACGATGGTTCCCCAAGCGTGCGCTCATTGCTCATCCCCATTTTTGGGGTGATCAATTTATTCAACAACTGATTTTTGGAACTTTTAATTAGGACTCGAAGACATTTTTTTTCAAATTCTAATAATGTAATTTAAAATCAAACTCGGTCCTTTCTCGTATAACACATAAAATCTCTTTTTCGACTGGGCGCGTGCAAACCGAGGAATAATAATTATTATATCGCACAGGTATCTTGTAAATATTATATTATATTATTATTGTTATTATTGCACAACATATGAATAGGTTTTCGATTTGAATGCGTTCCGCGTGTGTATTGTACATTATATAACTATGCGCCGCGCCGCAGCTGCAGTTTCCTGTCGCTGCGATCGAAATGCAAATAGTTCCTATTTTAAGTGTTCAAATAATATTATGTTTGCACCCGACAATACTATATATATATTACAATATATTATATACGTATGCTTCCGTCGATGCACCATTGCACCGGGAGAGCCGTTGCAGCAGATTGTTGCGAACTATAACTATATATTATGCACTATGCACCGCGCGTATGCATATTATTATATTATCTAAATATAGCCAATTCATTCTGCCGACGACGATAGAACAATAAACATACCTCCGTATTATTATAATCGTCGTTGAAAAAACCGTATGCAAAGCGATTCATTAAGACGTATACCATAGGTACTACTGGTCTTTGCGGCCCGGTTCAGTTCAATGGTACTCAGGTATAGCTGGTAGGTACCTATACTCTCGATAGGTATATATATTATATATTATATACCTATCGAGAGAAATGTGTCGTTTCGAACGCTGTCGCCATCGCTCCGAAACAATAATATGCGAACTCGCAGATATATAAGGATAAAGGGCCGGTTTATTGTGTCGAGCTTCGCATACATTATTATGCTTATATTATAGAGGTCGAGAGAAATAAATCTCGACGACAATGAAGTCAAATTTTCACCTAATCACTGCTTGCTACTGTTGTTGCTGCAGTACACATATAGGTACGCATATATTATTATAATTTCGAAGTAAAGAGAAAACAAACGATTGTTATATTATTATTGTGTGCAGAGTATCAACGCGGAAAATAAAAACCTTTAGCTTTGAAATTCCTACAGATACCACTCGACCGTTATTACATAATTGTAATGATAACAAGTTTGTCGTTATTATTGTTAGGTACATAGATATGTGGCGTGGTAAACAAGCCGATCCCGCCAATGTGTCACTGTGATAGTAAACGTTTTCCGAATACGGCTAAAAATGGATCTAGCATCATGTTGGTTTACAGGCTGTTATGATATTTGAACGTCAATACACGATAGTCTATTTTTAACATCCAATGACAAAATTGCATATAACGGTTTGTGTTTATGCTTGTGGGCAGTCGGCACTGTCGGCAGTATTCATTGTTCGCAGTATATTCTCAATAATCAATTCTTACTACACGTTTTCAGTGCCGATATTTTAACGTTTGGTTGTATTGTTGAGTCTTGAGTAATGAGTATTGTATTTGTATTGTTTGTGTTACCTAAATTAGGCGCTTAGTTTTAACTTTAATGAAGCTTTACTTATAAATTATAATTTAAAATGAGTTATAAAACAATAAAAAACGGATACCAAAAGCGCAAAGCCAACGAAAAATTTTAGTTAATGAAAGTTGCCAATGATTCAAAACAAAAAAAACTTAGTTTTTTCATCAAAAAAGAGCCAGATGAGTCGTTCATTGAAAATTTCATTGAAAATATCATCAATACTGTACTACTTGAACTTGAGGATAATGATATGTTCATATATTCATCTGAAAAGTCTGCAGGTACCTATATTTTTCATATTTTATTTTATAGTTTAGTTTTATATTTTTATTGCATTTAATATCTTTAAATCATTTGTCTGTATCTATAATTATTTTCAAAATTATTGTGCGCCCTAATGTTTAGTGTGCACCCCCGGAACCAAAAGTCTGCGCACGCCTATGATGATAACAATTGATAATTTGGCGTTATTTGTTTAAGACTACGGCATAAAAACCGATTTCTGAACGGAGGGCCCGTCAAAACTATTACGCGTTTATATCATATATATATATATATTATGTACAAATTAATACGAATGCTGTTACGAATAATAAAAGTGTATATATAATAATATTATATATAGTAGTTAGGTACCTACGCGCATATTTCGACCGACAAAATAAAATATAACCGTTGTGTTTCGTTTGGTCGGAGTATTGATTTTTTTTTTCCCCCGGTTTGCTTATTTATTTATTTAAAAGACATTATTCTCTTTCCAAAATAATTATTTTTCAAAGTATTATGGATATAGGTATATGGCTGATATTATACGAATAATAATAATAATAATAACACGACGGCACAGACTGCAGCGGCAAGCGAAGATGCCGACCGATTCTATTTAAACCCAACGTGTTATTTATTTATTATTATTTTTTATTGTTATTATTCCTATACGTATATGATGTTTTAAACTCGTTCGATAAATTCTTCCATTATTTATTGTTGTAATTTCCTCGTCTTTCCCGCCGCCGCCGGTTGTGTCCGTATAGTCGCGATGCGTGTACCTATATAGTTCTTTGAGAAGCGGCTTTTTTTCGGTCTTTAATATATTATATTATTATTATTATTATTATTATAATACTTACACGTATTTCACTCTGGTGTATCCGAGTCGTGTTTATAGTGTGTATAATGTACGGTTTATCTATATATAATATCATAACACTGCTGACCGGATCTGCGTTACAGAACAACGCACTCGATAGGTATAATATATATAGGCGGCCATCGGATATTATAGCGAAATTGTGAATTTATAAGCTCCGCCGAATAAAACGCGACCAACGAATTTTACACGAGAATAAAAAAAAAACGTTTGATGAATAATAATAATGTATTTTAAAAATATTTACCTACGTAAATCATTTTGCGGCCATCCTCGGTCAATATAATATTATATTGGAGGTAGGTACCTACCCTATCAACATACAATGACTCATTGCAGCGACCAAAGGCCATTTTATTATTATTTTAAACATATAATAATATTATTGTGTGAGACGATGAGCTAACGCACATGAATAGGTACGATTGATGTACCTACACCTCGTTTTTAACTTCTATCCGTTTCCAATATTTGCTGCAATGTTGCAGTTCGTATCGAAATAATAAAAATCTCACCTTTTTTTGCGACCCAATGAAAATAATATATAAATGCATAAAATTATACTGTAGCCGCCGTACAGACATTTGTTGTATCCGTCTTAGCGCGTAGCATACCAAATTTTACGTTCATCAGATCACGTTTAGCTTCATTAGCTTAAAAATTGAAGCGAATTTACCTCTTATAAAATTTAAAGGTATATGATTATTACTTACTACTTTGAGAATCGATAACTGTCTAGAAGCCCCCAAAATATTTTAAACTTACTCTCTGTAGTGCATCTTCAAAACGAACATGTTCAATGAGACCCATTATATCTTCTTGATAAATAAATAAATAATTAAAAAACAAAAACAGTAGTTATTGTAATCATATTACATTTAAATACGCTATATCTTAAATCGAGTTCAAATTACATGTTTAATGATAACAATACAAATACATAATCAAAACGCATACTTTATCATGTTTAAAATTATATTTATTAAAGTTCAAACATCAATCACTAATCTGAATCATATTTAAAAGTATTTCTATTAAAATTAAATTAAAATTAAAACGTGTTTAATGTAAAGGATGAACCTCTTTAACGAGTATGTTAATCGGGCTCGAATTTACATAAAAACAGACGTAAGGGGAATTATGTGGACATGACGTAATTGGTATTTAGTTTTAATTTTAAGTAAAAGAAGAACATAATTTTTCGCCTTTTTTAATCACCTATAATAGAGCCACTCTAGTCCGCATCTACGCACACACAATTTCTTCGGCCCTCCCCCCCTGGAGGTTGCCAACGTCCACAGGGGAGGGGGCGCTATTGCCTAGTTTGAGAAAGACTGATCTAGGGCATCTCATAGGCTTTTTATTATATTTAAATTTTAAAAGCTGGATATGAGTATTTTAAAATTCTTTTATGTTTGAACATTTCAAAATACTCATAAATCGCTAATTAAAATATAACAAAAAGCCTGTTTTGCACTGGACAACTTATTTAATCACTCTGTACATTTTATAGTAGGATTACCAACATTTCACGACGCAAAGGGAAGTAGTTTGTCCGTGTCGTAGCGGTTTTATATTATTTGGCTAACACATAAATACAATTTGATTAAAGTTATCTGCAGTTTGAGGAAAACAATCAGGCCAACTGTGAGCTGAGCGATTCGTAAAATTACGCGTGTGCTACTTTAGGGCAAGTGTCCTGCTATATACCTATTGTATTTTGTATAATATTATGTTATAACTAGTTATGTATATAAAAATCCGACGTCGACGAGTAGTTAAGACTCAACGCAGTTCCACATAATATAATGTACGACAGTCGTACAGACAATCACTATATACCATCCGGATATACAGCGGCGATATTGTGACGGTATAATAAAGTATATTGTAATATGGCTTATAAATAAATCAATAATATATTATATTATTATTATTATTATACATTTATACAATACATTATTTTTACCTACATTGGTAGTGTTTCATGTAAACGCGGTGCCGAGACTATCTGTATGCAAGTGCGCGCTTGCGGACTTACTTGACAGTCGTCTTCGTATTATTATTATTATCATAGATACAATAGGACTACCTGTGCGACACCTGTTAGTCGTTAGACTTTTCACCACTATGGCGGCTGACTGCATTGTTATGTACAGAATGATTTACCAAGCACGCTCACCTCCGTGTTTTCCTTTAATAATGAATTTATTCAAAATGTTCGGAAAAATTATTCACTGTATAATTTACAGTTGAAAAGCGGTGATCTCATTTGAAAAACAGAACTTTGTATCTCCACATGATGCTCCTTAAGTAGTACAACAAATTGAAAATATAATATTAAAGATCCCCGTAAAGTTGCCCCCCCCCCGACTTTAACATAGAGACTCCAAACTGTAGTGCCTATATTTAGTAACCTATTAGCTACTTTTTGCAACTGGCGTTAAAAAGTTTACAACCCACTGCTTTGTGACCGAAATCGGCATAATAAAACTGGGGGGCCAACTTTACGCAGCCCCCGATTTCGTTCTACTGACTTCAGACCTGTGCCAATATTTAGCAGCCTTTCACCGACTTTATCAAGAAACAAGTCACGGGGGGGGGGGGGAGAAATTTCACCGCGGAGGCGTCTTGAGGTGTATTTAAAAATTCCGAAAATCAGATTTCTTACGACTGCAAAAAGCGAGGATGCTCGGTGAATCGCCCTGCATAATATTGTTGATATAATATTATCGTTACTGTTATTATGTTTTATTTTGTATACCTAAATCCGGGCGTCGGCGGCGGCGGGAGACATGTTATAAAATATAATGTGTGCGCTATAAATTACATCGATTTCGCCGTCTGTCAGCTGCAGCCGTATAACACTATGTACGACACTGCAGAACGACTGGCGACGAAAATGTTTTCATTGTGCGAAGACGCGCGGCGGCGGCGTTCACTTACATGTCCATTACCCGTCAACGGGCGAACCGGACACGGAGACAAATCTATTTAGTATGGACTGCGCGGGCCGGCCGAGCTCATTGCATGACAATAGACCGACCCGAAGGGTCAAATCCAAAGTGGCTTCTTCTCTTCTCCTCGGCCCGCACACACACACACACGCAGACGAACGAGGAAATGGTATAACGGGAAAAAGCGTAATAGTAGCAGTAGCGGTGTAGGACAAGCACGCCGACAGCGGTCCTTTAAAAAGGACGTTCGCCCTCCTCCTCAAAAGGACACCCTTCCGCGCCGCCGACGAGAATTATACCGTAGTTCGAGTTATCGTCATCATTGTCCGACGACGATTTGTCACGTCCGGCGCCGCCGTAGTTTCGGTCAACCGATCGTCGTCGATATTATTATTTATTTATTTTGGGTTTTTTGCCCGTCCGTCCCTCTCCTCTCGTATTATTATCAAACGGTAACGGCGTACATCGATTCGCGCGTGATTTATCGTTGCGATTTTTGCGGTTGACGAAAAAAAAAACGATTCGCATTTTTTGTCCGCGCCCGACCATCCGGACGAGAAATGTTTAGACACGGTTGACGGAAAGCCCTTTGGAAAACATTTATACTATATATCATAATAATATATATATAAGTACGCCGCCCATCGTCTTCCCCCGAGACAAACATCGCGTGATTGCGTCTCGTGCGTTACATTACATGCGTACGAAAAAAATAAAGGCCGCTGCCGAAACGACTCAATTTTATTCAAAAAAATATGTATGTCCACCGACGGCCGACACACACACACACCACACACACACACACACACACGCACACACACACAAATGTAATATATATATATGCGTTTAATATTAATATATGGCACTATATGGCGATAGTTCCGGTCGAAAATATGTAAAACGAATTATAATATTATATTGTACGCGCGTGTCGTCGTTTTATTGCCGTCTAATCGTATACGTTATTTATGTGGGTCGTTAAGTCGCAGATCATAACGTGTTTTGTTCGTTTTCCCAAGTAAAATATCATTTTGATGCTAATTTAACAATATTATAAAAAAAAATTGAAAATAATTTACAGGTTATTAATTACGATTGTACTATAGATTATACTATAGTATAATTCGAGTTTTTCCAGTGCTGCGTGTATAATTATTTTTACGTTCATTTAAAATACACCACTAACAAGTTTAAAATATGATTGTGTTTCAATGTATAATATTATACTGTTTAGAGTATAGGTACTTATTATTAATTATCATCGTGTTGAACATCGCTGTTTGTTATTTTTTGTTAGTTTTCACGTGTGCTCAGAAAAAAAAAAATCGAATAAGTTTATTCAGATCGTTTAATTTAGTAAAAATATCGTGGCAATTTTTTAGTCACAATTCGAATGTCATTTTATAATTTAAATAAGTTATTGCATCGTGACTCTTCAATGATTATTTAAGTAAATAATTTACTAATAAAATGTATGTTTTGAATATAAATAGGTACCTACATATAGTTATATAATTATAAAAAATATAGCCATATAACGATTTAAGAAAATATGTTTGAATAACTTAGTTTTTTATGAAATAAGAATAGGTAGGTATATTATCAAAAATCGACGTGTTATACGATCAAACAAACAACGATTATATTTTTATAATTTTTACAAGTATAGGTAATGTTATGAATACACAAACATCAAACACAAACCATACCTATACCTATAGCTGTATAATATGTACATATATGTTATACGGTATGTAAAAGAAAGATCTGACAAAAAAAATATGTTAGGTTAACTTATGACAAAAATTGTGAAAATTATATGGATTATAAATAATTTAATACTCATGTCAGGAGATTCCCAAAAATAATATTTTGAAAAAATTATTAAGTACTTACGTTTTAAATTATAATTTGCTTCAAAAAAATATTTATATTTAAAAAACTTCTAAAAAACAAACTACTTGACCTAGATCAAAACTGTTCTCATAATCAGATTTACGAATTGGCTATTTTGAAATTTTCCAAAAATAATTAGAATTAAATTTAAAATTGTTTATTTGCGGTTTGAAGAAGTAAAAATGAATAAAATGTATGCTATGAACAAAGCGCAAGTATTTGTAAATTGTATATATATATAATTAATTAATATTGATTATAATATATAAAAAAGTTATTGGATATTAGTCATTTATTTCTGTTACGACCTGCAGCAGTATATTATTATATTAATTAAGTAATCCGTTAAAGTCAACGAATGCTGTGTTCTCCACAATTACTTTTTGTTATGAATATTTTTGACGTTTTTCATCGAATTATCGAAATTATAAGACTCGAGTATAAATGTTCACAAAAATCAAAATAGAAGAGACTTCCGGACGGCACTGCTGCGTATATGCCGGCGGCGTGTATTAATAATGGAAACGAAATCTTTATTATCGACTTGATTCGGCCGTGCATCCCAACTTTTTCCGTTCACTATATATATTATATTGTATGCGGCGGCGACGAGGTGCGTTGCCCGGGGGGGGGGGGAGGGGTTTGACGATGTTGAAAAGGAACGCACACAAAAGTATAAAACTTTGGTCGAGCGCGTACAAAAGAACGAGCCCTGCGCTCTGTCCCGGTCGGCAATTACTTTCTTTTCATCGACGAGATTTCGTCTTTATTTACCACCACCGCCTCCAACCTCCACCGCCGCCGCCACCTCCACCATTATCCCTCCGGTGCCACACTGCCACCTTATCGCCGTGGGGCAATGTATAATAAATCCTCGTATTCCGGTAATTTCCTCCGAGGGACCTCGTTCTTCCCACAATCCAATGATCTCCTAAACACGTCTTTTCTCTATTCTATTACTGTTCTTTTCACGTTCTGCGGCGTTTTGTATACGTATGTGCAGTGTGTGTGCGTGTGTATGTGTATGTCTCTTAGAATTGTCTATACGACGTTTAAGGAACAAAAAAAATAAAATAAAATCCCTTAGAATGTCGACAGATTTGAAAAGAAATTATTTTAGACCAATGAAAGAATGAGTTATTACGCGCTATGGCATTGCCATAATAATATAGACTATAATATGAACTTTACGTTTGTTAAGTAAAAAATAATTTTTATTAATTATTACTAACACTCGTCGATTTCTATGTCTTGATTTTCGCTCTAGGCTATAATATTTTAATTTTGTAGTAGGTATTTATATGAATAAGAATCAAAATGCTTGAAAAAATTGGGAATATTTCGAGAAAAACTGAATTTTTCGACCAACTCAACCCGAGAGCAGACAGTGTCGTGTTTTATCTAGATAGGTATATTTTTATCTTTTATCTTATACTGATAAATGGGAAATATGTTATCTAAGCTATTATTTATGATAAATAATTAAAACATCTAGATAAAATTTAATTTCTAAATATTTCTTTTATAAATTATAGTTAATATTAATTAAGTATTTTATATTTTCCGATTACAAAATAGTAAATTTATATTTAAACATAGGTAATAGGTGAAAATTATTATTTAAACTATTACTAATTATAATATGTATTAGTATTATAATTTATAAATATAAATGTAATTTAATGTAATTTTGTAATATGTATATTTTTCATTTTTAAATTATTAGATATAATATCAAGCTCACATTTTAAATGTTCTTAGTAATGACTAATAAACTAATAAACGTTATGGGTGTCTACGTTTTACGTGTCTACGTGTCAGCGTCGTATTCGCTGACCGTCAACAGGATACCCGCATTCTGCAATTAAAATTTGAAGCGATCACAAAATAAATTATTAATAAGTTTAATAATAATATTATCTAGTGTAAAATAAAATACCTACAATACTAGTTTTAGCATTGTAATAACATCTACATGATTAGTGTGTATCTATATTTTATTAAGGCAGCTCTAGCCTCCTATGGATTTATTTAATAATTTCCTATCACTTATTAGTTATTAAATATTGTTACCGGAATTTTAAATACTGAATATTTATGTAAATATCATTATTATTATTTATTTCTATTAAAAAAGAAACAATACATTTGATTTGTATTTTTAATTTAATTTATTTTAATTGTGTTCATTAGGTAAAACAATAATGAATGTATAATACGAGTACAATAATATGTAGGTATAAAGAAAATTTCAAGTCGAAAGTTTTGTTTTTTGACATAAAATTGTATGGTGTTTTGAGAATTGCCCTTTACTTAATTTAAAAAAATACATTTTTTAAAATTACGAGTACATTTGATTGACTTATAAATTTTTTTTTTGTGCCATTTGTAGGTATTTTATTTTTACATGACGTATAATACGCTTGTATAATACAATATTATACAATTTTCATCACTGCTTATAATAGTTATAAATAAATAAATAACTAAATAATAGCTAAACACACACAATATGTATTATAATAATATTATTACAATGTGCAGACTTTTGTGTATTCATGTATTACGCAATAATACTAACTATTTCTAACTATATATTATATTTTAAACGAATATAGTTCAATATCGTTTATTATGATTATTATTTCTACGGCTGTCCACTTATTTTACATGGTCTGATATCTATAGTAATTTTATTTTTATTTCAACGTTTTTTTTTATACAAGCAAATTAAATTCTTTGGTTCCTAGCCAAAATGGTGAGTTTTTAAAACTCCGTTTAAATAGTTTTTAAAACGAAAAAAAAAATAATAACTAATCGTTAAATCATCAACGTTTATGAATATTTATTGTGGTGGGATTGTTTTTTTAAATGGTTTTAATTCCACGTAATATATTATAATCTACAAACTTACATCTTCATATTATTATTATTATATAGAAGTCGTCGGCCGGCCGCCATACGGGGAGTTAAAAAAAAAAAATAATAAAAACCTAAGCGCGGAGTAAAATAAATATCGATTTTGTAACATTATTGAGTGTAGGCATGGGAAATGGATTTGATAACAGCTGGGATTTATGCTCGTTTCGAGATCAGGTTTCTGGTAACGTCGGCGGCGGCCCTAATGGGCGACTGCGGCTGATAATAACAAATTATAAACACACACACACAGTGTCCGCTGCAGAGTGCACACAGTAATGATATAGAATAATAATAATATATAACATGAATAATGAGGAGTGATCGGGGGGGAGAGCGAATAATATACATCACCACGACTGGTCCTCGAGGATAGTGCGAACGGGGAGACTCGATAATAATGAAAATAAAAAGGACTTGCCCACACGTCTTGGCTTGGCCGAGTTGTGAAGCTGCCGCTGAGAGAGGGACGCGTGCGGTCACCCGTCGACAAAATAACATACAATTATACACCCACGTCGCCGTCGCGTTGTCATCGCTGGAAAAAAAGTCCGGTGATTTATTCGGTAGACGATTATTATTGACTGAGAATAAATGCTAATAACCCCGCGATTGTTGTGTATTATATTATGTAGGTACTGTGCGGGTACCTATATATATATATTATATAAGGCTGGTATGACATTATTGCTGGTATACCTGTAACGTGGTAGTCGGGTAGCTATACCTATATGGGATGGGACGAGAGCGATGAAAAAAAATAAAATACAAATTGCGCTTAAATCGCGTGTTAAGTTTTTCAAGTCGACAAGTCGTCTCATCGACAGCTGCAGCAGTCGTAGTCGTTGTCGTCGCAGTGTTATAATATACGCCCAAGCGTTTTTCTTTTCATATAAAACGCTATGTATAGATGCACAATAATAATATTATAATGTCGTTAGTATATTATATTATTATAACTGTTGTTACAGAAACTCGCGACCAACTGTTAAACCGCAGACATCGTAAAAAAACGAATCTTTAAATCGGCTTGCAGGTCTTATCAAAAATTTTAATAACGCAAACGCATTATTCCGTCGTATTACATTTTTTCATTGGGCGTCTACAAATCTTGTCACTTGACTATTGTTATATATAATATTATGGTCCCTGCACTTTTTTAAACATGAAATTTCATTGGAAGCTATACATATGAGCATAGGCACGCGCAGACCTGAATTTCGGGGGTTGCCTACAATATTATTGGGCCCTCTCAACAATATACATGTACATAATGTATTATTATGATATTAATCAGTGGTATATATAGTTACTAGGTAGTACCAATCTATAAAATATTCCCTTGGATCTAATATCCAACATTCTAATTCTAAGATAATTGCAATTATTTTGCAATTATTTATTATTTATACTTCTGTAGTCAATGTGGTTATAATCATAATAATTTATTCCACGCAAATTTAAAATATTTTACATTTTATTATTTTTTTATAGCGAAATATGATTTATTTTTTTACTATATATTTTAGAAAAAATTATTTATTCTAGTATCATACGTTAAAATATAGGGGGCCTATATTAAAGTATAGGCCTATAAGTACCTATTCAAATACCAGAGTTTATATTATACTTCGTTGTTCTACAACTACAAATTGTTCATAATGTTTTAATAATGAATATATTATTTAACAGGAATAAAATATATAATAATATTATGGAAGAAAAAATTATCATATTATAATATCATACCCATATAGTGTAAAAAAAAATTATAAAAAATTAATATATTAATACAATATTTTTTCGTATTTATCGTTATAATTTAAAAGTTTGGTTCGGGTTTGATGTACAATAATTATTTAATAGTCTGGTTTGCAAATAAAAATCTACAAGGTTCGGTTCGTTCTCAACACACAATTATATTAAACAGTAATTATTTTAATTATTATTCTAAGCTTTCAAACGTTAATAATAATATCGTATAAAATAATTAATAAAGTCAAAGGGAAACAAGAGCTGCAATATTGAACTATTTCGGAAACTTGTTCAATATATTATTGTCATAGTCCCTTGTCCCTATGGTTACACATGTCTTTGATTTATCTAGGTTTTCTTTGAACTTGTCGAACAAAAAAAAAAACCATATAAAATATTATATATTATGTTTAAGAATATATATGTACACGCATTGATATTAATTTTAATGGTATTTTTGTACCTTAGATAAAAGAAGCGCCGGTCCTTTTTCCACCTCTCCTTCGCCACGCACATATACAATAATATACTTGTCCCTTTTCCGGATACCGAGATTTCTATTCACCGCGATAAAAAGTTGATATCATCATCAAAGGCGAAATTCCCTCGATTTCCCTCCGATCCACGTTATCATCACGATACCCAAAGCTTTTTGTACCGACAACTCTCTTTCTCTTTACTCGTCCCTTTTGTATTAGACGAACGAGTCGACCGGGCCCTGAAACAAACGCACAGGTCGCCCTTTCACCGTATACTCGTTCGCGTATTATATACACTTACATAATAATATTATGTCTATAGATTAGGGTATAACTCCACGGTGAAACGTCTAAATTAAATAGCATTTTCTTTAACGCAAATAAAACACTAGAATTATCTCCAGAATATTAACTATCCTCAAATATATTACATATAACTCATATGGTTAATTGAAATAAAGGTATCATAATATTGTATTATGGAATCACAATGCGTAAATTACAATTACGATATATTGTATATATTATTATTATTATTTGTTTAAAGCATCAACTATGACCATTATCATTTTATGCGGGGGATGGGGGGGGGGTACGGTTAGATTAGAGTAACTGCACGTGTGTATGTGGGTGTGAAGATTTGTCGCTAAAAACCTGCAGGTGGTCACTTATTCAGTAGCTAGCAATGCTGGATGATGCTTGACCTCAGCACAGGATTTATTGACTGCAGTCTATCACCGCCCTACACCAGGCCCCAGAATATTATATATTTGTATTGCTATAGAAGTAGTTTATTTTATTATTATATTGTATTGTTTTATTATGCATAATACATAAACATTTTTAATATTATAAAACCATTAACCAGGTTAAGTAAACATGCGACGTACGTAACACAATAAATTTAGTATTAGTAGTCTTAGTATAAGTTAGAGATCCCACAATTTTTTTTTTTTAAATTGAACATTTTGAATCAAACTTATACTTCTAATTTACATAGACTTTATTCAATAAGGGGTGAGCGCGTAGTCCTTCAAAATTCAAAAGTTATAATTTCACCACAGGTATAAAAGTTCATTTTTAATTGTTACCAGGTTTTATTGTACCTAAAAAAATATTAAAATATTGGAGTTTAGGACCTAGGTTCACAATTAATATTATGTGATATTTCTTATAAACATGTGAAATGTCTTAGTGAACATTAAAACAACGATAAAGAAATGTTACATCGAGGTTAAATGTTAAAAATTTCTTTTTCGTCCCTTTTAAATAAACTATATTTAATGTTAATTTAAAGCAATTTAGATGCTGCAGCAATTTAATACATAATCACAAGTATTATTAATATTAAAACTACTTATTGATTAGATTAATTAACCATGATGTATGTATCACACTATTATTAGATTTAATAAATTTAGTATTAAATCTGAGTCAGTAATTTATGGATCCCAGATTTATTTTTATTTTTTTTTTGGACATTTTAAATCATACCTACTTACATTTTAAACCATACCTATATACTTCTAGTTTATATATACGTTATTTAATGCGGGAGAGATGAGGGTGTAGTCCCTCAAAATTCAAAAGTTATTATTCAACCACGGGTATGAAAGTTTATTTTTACATTTTCAATTGTTACCAGGTTTCATCGTACCTTAAAAATATTGTAATATTGGAGTTTAGGACCTAAGTCAATATGTGACAAAAGTATTATCGTCCCTTAAAATAAACTATTTATTTTTTTTTAATTTTAAAATGTTTTACCTAACTTAAAAGTGTTGCTATATTATTATGCTGTTGGGTTCTGCCCCGCCTTTCCATATATCACACGATGACATATGTATAATATTTTGTTTATTCGGTTCAAAAATCAAAATGCTGATCAGTAAACGATTGAACCTATATAATATAATATCTCTATTTATTCGTTAAACATAATATTACATTATTCTGGGAATAACTAGTAAAATAAAAAAAATTATATTTTACGACAAATAATATCATTATATTATATTATATTACTGAACATTTCCGGTGATTCGATATTGGAATTGAAAATTAATTTTGCATAATGTACGACATTTACATTGGATTATGTCTTCAATGAAGCGTATTAAACAAACACTCGTGGATCGCCCTATTATATTAATTACAGCGAAAGTCCGTCCAATATATAATATAAACAGACAGATAAAACAATTTTAACAGTTCGCCGAATCGATGTCCATAAAGACTGGACTACGGTATATATCATTATTATTATTATTATTATGAATATCGCTCATTGGTTACTCGGCTGTCTGTGTTAATATTCACAATGTTTGGTTTGCAGCTTATGTTTTTGTTTATTAAATAATTAATTGATATTCGTAATAAGCAATATACAACGACTGTTATTGATGTTTATATTATTATGGTTTACGGCGTTATAAATATTGGTAACACAAAAACCCTATTCGTATTAGGTCACATAATATACAAATATGATATTATATTATTCGGATTATTACGTGCAATAATAAACTTAAGTTATCAAATGTAAAATATTATATTAAAAACCTATTGTTATTTTTAGCAGACTACTTTAAATGTAATAATTATTCAAATAAAACATTTTATCAGTAAAAATCCTCTTGGACGCGCGATTTTATGAAAATAAACATTATAAGTACCTATATTATGCCGATGCAATTAGTTAAATACAATTTCTTAATTTTTAGATTTTGAGCGGAGCGAGGGATCTAGTGGTTTTACTGTGGTGTTTTTTTTTTCGTCCTATATACAAAATTTCCACCAAAAGAAGTGCTTCGATTTCCACATATAGTATCTTATCTTTTAGAAAATTGGATCAAGATGGTACTTTAGAGAGGTTATTTTTAGATTTTTTCAATAGTTATTTAATGCCACGGGAAAAACCACCGACAAATTATTACAAAAACCCGCTAAAAATGGAATTTAAATTTCTAACGCTTTATTTATCACCATAGAAACGAATAAATATAAAAATAACGATTTTAGTTATTTTGTTGTAATTTATAATATAATTCAACTTACAGGCTATAATAAAATATAATAATATAAAATATCTCATGACAAACCGTCTCGGCCGCTCAGAATCGTTTTTCGTATACAATGATATGATATTATCATTGAATTCAAATTTAATACAATCCATTATACAGTGACCCACTTGTAAAATACTGTACAGCAGTGCGACATCCACTTACCCGCTTTTTTTTAAATGTAATGTGGAACAGTTTAAATAAATATTTTTTCTTCATCGAAAGTTCAAAAGGTATTCAAGTACCTAAGTGACAGAAAAATAAACTAAAGAAGAACCGATTAAATTGGATTAAATCTAGAAAGTTGAATAATTTGCAATCTCTTACATTATATTATACTTACACGTTACGTGTATATTAGTTCATTTCAAGTGTCAATGTTAGTAAAATAAAGTTTATAATTTAATAACAAATAAAAAAGAAAATTTGTTATATCTGCACTATGATGGGGGGGGGGGCTTTTATTTGGATTCCTGCGTTTGTATAACAGAGTAGCTATGGAGCATACATTTTATAGTCATGAAAGTCTTTAAAAACTGGGTGAAAAAGAGGGTGAATAAAAATATATATTTTAAATTCGTAATAGCTTTAGCATATTGCACACAAAGAAAGAGAGGAATTAAAAGGTTCTAAAATAAAAAACTTTTCTTTAAATAATAATATATTTTAAAATTTAAAATTTGCTTTAACACAACCTATAAATACGATGTAAAATGATCCCGTTGCATTATTATAATGATTCAAATAACCAATTTACGCTAACCTCAATCGTGTAGTAAAATAATTATACTAAGTACTCAATTTTACATGAGTTCTTTGAACATAATAACTCAATTAGATAATTAGATATAAGTATTTTCAAAGGTTAAGTACAAATCTCGGTTATTTATTTATGCATTTTGTTAAAAACGAGTTTACAATATAAAATCCTTTGTGAATTTTTAAAATATACTTATTTAGCTGTTTAGGTATAAAAAAAACATTTTTAACTCATTATTTTATCATTCAAGCACGACGTTAATTTTTTATCAGTGACATTAAAAATACTTTCTAAAAATATCCTACCGAATAAATACTGTTAAATTATATGCAATTTGTATGTAAAATAATTAGGCACACAATTGAATTAATATCTAATATAATGTATAATAATTCAATAAACATAACATGTTTAGAGACATGGAGTAACCCTGTAAAATTCCATACACCATATTCACCCCTCACAAAATTTTGTCTAGAATCGCCAGTGTTCATGGTAAATTCAGATGTATTAAAGTGTGTAACAAGTACCCATGATCTTGATTGATTTTACAGTTAAAACCCAAAGCCCGTCAAAATTAGTTTTGACTATTAATAGTCAACACTAATTTTCAGGATAACCCCCTTTCGTCAAAACCGCTTTTAATTACCTATAGTTAAAACCAAAATTAACTTCGAGTTTAAATGTATCCATGAAAAAATTAGTGGAATGTGTCTACATGTAGGTAGGTATTAAAAATAAAATCTAAAACGTGTCGGACAATAGTTATAGCGACACGACAGACCAGCCATCAAATCAATTATTAAGATATTATAATGGTTAAGGGGTTCCAGTGTATCATGTTTCAGGGAGTAACGTTTAGGCAACTCACATGACATGAACATTTGGTCTGCTCAATATTGTGTGAATAGTAAATTAAAATTGGTGTGAGTTTTCAGTGGCGGATCTAGAATTTTTTTTTTTTTTAGGGGGGGGCATTGTCTTTTTTCAAGTATTTAAAAACGACCCAATTTATTAACCTAGATGCTGAGCCAATGGGGGTCTTGATCTTGATCTTAAGGTCCTTAAAAATTTAAAATTTAAAATCGACTTCCTAAAAAGCCTAAATATTTTATCAAAGAGTTCATACATGTATAAAAATTATGTAAAAAGCTGCGTAGCTGTAATCAAACGTTAGAAGTCCAAAAATTCGGCGGCCCGATAGTCGATATAACAAACATAATGGGCAAGTTAATGATAATTTTTTATTGGGTTGATAGAGACTATTTTAAAAAGTTTACGCTTAATAGTTATCCTTATCTTTTTTAACTCAGTTAAATTAATAGTTATATGGAAACACTTACAGTTAACTTATTAACTTAAGTTAAGTTATTTATTTATTTTTTAATTTATTAATAGCTAGTAATATTATGGTTTAAAATAATAAAAAGTAAATGTTTATGCAACATGTATCATCAATAATAATTGTATTATATGTATTACTAAATTATTTATAAATTATCGTAAGTAACTTGGATTTGATTAAAAGTAACTCATTATTTATTAAGTTTATATCAATAAAAATCAGTTAAGTTAAAAATTAAGTTCACGAGAAGTAAATTTAAGAAGTTTAAATCAACTTAACTTTAACTTTTTAACTCGTTTATGCCCAGGCTTGCGATATACCTTGCCTATCCGGCGTCGAGTACCTACCTACCTATATTTTTTTCACGCTACAATTTTCTAGTATTACGATAAACAACTCTTACACTCGTACGAAATTGTATTAAGTCTTATACACTCGTATAACATGGTATATTGTATAAAGTCGTCGTATATATTATGAATGAAGAAACTTTACAAGAATTTCGAAACACGTCACGACAAGTCGCACGTATTGTTATCTATTATACAGCTTTGCGTTCGCGCGATTTCCAGTTCTACGGGTTCTCTCTCTCTCTCTCTCTCTCTGATGCCTTACAATATACAATAATATTGACCTTAATAGTATTGTTATCATATTATATTCATCGACGTGTGTTCATTGATCGTTTTAAACGATAGTATCCAGGGTGACGGAGGCCGTTGAGCAACGAGCGAATGTGCTCCGCGCACAATTCAAGGTGCGAGTACAATATATTATATTATATTATTTTTAAACGAGAGAAGAGAGAATGTTAGTATATAAACGACTTCAGCGACGGACGCACACAACACATCTCTCGGACAATAATACTTTACACACACTAACTATAGGTACTGTAATATATTATGTAGGTACCACCAAGGAGGAACTGCTTGACCGGAAATAAGCGTAGGTGTAGATATAGGTACATTGATCTGCAAATTACGAGTTTTTTTAAATATTTATTTTGTTTTTAATATCACAAAAAAAAAAAAATGTATTCGTACAAGAGTCAAGAATAGCCGATGTTATCGCGTAAACGCATAATTTGGCAGGTGAAATTTTAACCTACACTAAAACTCGTGTGAACTCTTATGGTCATAATTCATAAATCGAGTTAGAGGGAAAACGCGTGGGGCGGAGAGCTGCAGTAGGATAGTAATTTGAATTCCAATTTTTTTTTTCGTAGGCATACACAAAAATACAAAATCGTATCTTTCGTTTCACCATTTTATGCGTTCGTAAATTATTATAACCCGTTGTACCGTTATACACGCACTTTGGTTCCACAAAATGTGAGTCATCATCACTAGTGCACACCATAAATTATTGTACTTATAGATACTTATATTATTTAATATCGGTAAATTATGGGGAAACAGCTGATATTATCATCAAATATTATGTTATCAATCACTGTAAAAAACCAAACGTTTTTAATAGAAATACATAAGGTGATATTTTTACTTATAATTATCTATAGTTGTTCCCCTTTAATGGGTACAAAATACATAAATTATCTAATTCAATAGGCATGATTAAAACAGTATTGAATAATATATTTGAGAAATTACAATGTTATCTGTAAAATATATAGAGTTATAGATGTACCGGTCAAAAACGAATATGGATAAGATCGCAAAAGTTGATTTAAGTTGATGTTATGCATAAAAAATAAGATTGCAATGTTAATTCAAATGTAACAATACTATATAGATAAATTAAAAAAATGTATTGTTTTTATTATTATTACGAAATAGTTAAGTACCAATTTTATAAAAACATTTCCAGTTTTTGACTGAACAATTTTGAATCATATGCATGTTTTTTCCTGGCTACGCGATCTCGGCAAACAATTGAATAGGTACCATCGGTTTATTTAAATACAATTTTAAAAATCCACAGAAAATGATAGGAATTAACAAAGTTCGTTTAATTTTTCGAATATTCCTAAAACCCGTTAGGACTAATTTACGGGTAACATAAATGAACTAATAACGAAAAAAACTAGTCAATTTGATTTTCCAAATTATGCCCACATGTAAAATGTAAATAAAACACACACACACACACACTCTCTCACTCTCTCTCTTAAAGCGATTTTTCATAAACTAACTAAAACGATAATCGAATGATATCGTGAAGCATAATATTGTCATAGTATGTAAATATCAAGTCAATGAAGCTGTTGTGCGTTTCATAGTGAGTAGGTAAGTTGTTTTTCTGTCTTACCAAAATTATAATGCACCGGGGATCAAAATGCGTCCAAATCACTATCCAGTAGTTATGTTTCGATGATTGTAATGTTACCAAATTATTTGGAAAACCACCGTATTCGACTTTCGAGTGTTTTTGGACTATAGGTACACCTCCGAAAAGCGGACAAAATTTCAACGACCTAGAGTGTCCGGTATTTAGAGGTTTTTATGTATTACAAGCATCAAAGCCTCTTCCATCGACAGTAAGACTACGTCGATAAAACAAGAAATGCTTTATTGAGAATTCGCGCGCGCAATCATACATGAATAATATAATATAATGGTATGTATATTTTTTTCTTGTCTTGAATGATTTTCGTTCATTTTTTTCCCGAGTAAGATGTATAATATTATTATTTATAGTCTTCAACCCACGTATACCAGTGAAGTTTACAATATTATTATTAATTATTATGTACATACGTCGTGCGTAAAAGTGCCTACCTACCTACAAATAATAATGTATATAATAATATATAGTTTGAATATAATATATTGTAGACGCAGAAGTCAATATACGAGAACTCACATCATAAATAATATAAATATATATATACCTATATATTGTACTACTTTTATGCATGTATATATTGTTATCTATATATACGCATAATATATTGTAATATGTGGTTTGATTGTCGGTAAAATGTTATCAAAAAAAATCTTTTGAACCAAATTGGCGTTCATTTAACTTATAAGACACTATAGATGAGATATTTTATTTATTAGGCGCAGACAAAACTCAATGCAGTACAAAAGAGTAGACTATATTGTACTTACAGAGTTTAATTACACGACTTAGCCCAAAAGCGTATATTAAGTATTAATCATTATAAATATTTTTGTTATTGTTATTGTTAGGTATATAACACCTCAACATCGCGTAGTGTCACAATAGGGCAATATACCGTGCAATGTGCATTCATAATTTGTTATTTAATCCGATCAACGAGAAATAGCTCTCGACTTCCCTTAAATATTAAATAAGTACAAGACTTATGTGAACCACATTAAGCTTACGAATTATATAGTAAAACACAATATTGATTGAAAATCATCCAATGTACAAATGTTCAATGTATACGTATAGGTACTTACACAGAAACATCCTTATGTGCCTTGATTTTTAGGGTGTTGGTGTATTTTTATATTTTGAGAACAATATGTATACATTTCAGTATATACAATGATGAAATACATAATACAATAGAAATATACAATCGCGTTATTATATTCAAAGTTCAATATTCAACTCCTGTACTCCACCCGTCACATTTAGTCCCCCCCTGACTAAGATTTATCCCCCCCAAAAATATCCCTTATTAATTTAGATATAAGTCCCCTATAAGTTATTTTTAATAAATAGTTTTGTTAGCCCCCCCCCCAGAATTGTAACCCTAGTTGCGCCCATGTTTATACCTACGATGTCAATCGTTGAACAAACGAAATCAAATCTCAAGTGACTTTTCTGAATTTAATTCCTACAAGTGCCTAGGTATATAATATAATATTATCGTGTTCCCTGTTCTGTGGCTTACGTATATTATAATATATAGGTTGGTATGCATTTTAATACCGTACGTTATTAAGTATTAATTTCGCGATTCTCATTTAAACTTTTAACACCACAGATTTGTTTACATTTCTAACTAGAAAAAATTGATAACAAAATATCGTTTGCTAATATACAATCTGTTCGATGATGTAGGAAACACGAAATATTTCGAACGCATGACCTTAAATTTAATTTGGGTTTTTTTTACTGTATAAAGTTTATAGCTTAATAATTAACTTATTTTTGAAATATTTAAATCTTACAATACAATTTTTTTCGAATTCTAACCCCCCTTTTTGAGTTCAAATTTGAATTACTTTAATATTTTCTAGTGACTATCTTAATAATAATCGACTTACTGAGAGTGAGCCAAAAATTTGATTCATGCATGTTGCGTGTTAATAATTTGGTGACAACAATGTAAATGTGCTTTACTTTCGACACCACATCTGAGTTTTAAGCCAAACATACGAAATCACACGGAACATTGTAGAATTGTAGATAGACTGTAAAAAAATATGATGAATACAACATGCATAAATCAAAACTATTGGTCACTCTCAGTAAGTCAATTTTTTAGATAGAAAAAACACTTTAAATGTCGAAATTGATTAAATAATTTAATTTTAACACAAAAGGGAGGGGGGGGGGGGGTTAAAAAAAACGGTTTTGTAGGACATGTGAGGGAAGTGTTTCAAAAATAGGTATATTATTATTAAGTCCTTTGTGCAGTAAAAAAAACCAAAATTAAATTCAAGGTCATATTGTGTTCGAAATATTTCGTGTCGCCTTTAACACACGCTGCATTTATATCATTATCGGCACGTCATAATAATGACAACGACGGCACATGATATAATTATGTATTTTTTATCTGCAGTGCTTACAGTATATTATAATATTATATTATACTATATAAAAAATACCGTTCAATTCTCAAAAAAACGTACGGTTTTCAGAGGATTCGAGTGTGAGAGAGAGATGACTATATGTGCGAGTGTGTGTGTGTGTGCGGGCGAGTGTAGGTTATAATTGTATATATATATATATATATATGTATAGTGTGGGAGAGACGACCTCGCGGCAGTGATCAGTCTGACAATTAAAAGTAATTGGTAGCTGTGTATAGCGGCGGCGAAGGGGTTGAAAATGAATAATGAAATGAAATCACGAGCAACACTCAAAGAAGCAATTTCGACTGGGGTCCGGAGACCCTTTTTTTCACGTTAGGGAAATGACAAATAATCGAATTGTTAGCAATGTTTTATTTTTTTTCAAAGACCGGAAAGGGGCGAACGACTTATGAATGATTGTTTCCCAGTCGCTTACGTTTTCAGTGCGCTCCGTAATCGCATTTCACGTCCCACGCGCAATGGTATAATATAATGTTATATTTGTATATGACATTATTGTTGAATTTATGAGCGAATTTTTTTTTATTTCACTTCTCGTACATTTTTTTTTCGTCATCCCGGCGATTTGCAAAAACACATTTCCCGTGCCGGATATTGCATATTTATTATTTTTTTTGCAGCCACTCGCGAGAATCCCTTCACTGGGAGAAAAAGGTTTTTCAGACTGCAAGTTGCGTGCAGTAGCCATAAAAGGCCATACTGTTGTAGAAACTCGACATAGTAATTGAGTGATAATGAAATATCAATTATTATATCGTTGATGCACGCATATATCAAATCGTTTTAGTGCACGCGTCGATGGGATTGTGAGAGTCCCGAAAGTCCGAGAGGGGGAACGTCAACTGTGCCAGGGACGATTTGTCGATATATAACGATTAACGACTATTACAACGACGCTCATGTGTAGGTATGTCGTATGTGATTGTAAAGTTTAACTGCATTATAATTTATAATCATTGTAAACTACGGGTGTATTCACCTTTAAAAAATTGATCTCTGTATGGTTGATCGAAGACAATTTTTCGAATAAAACACCATAATAACTATACAACAATTTAGTACTCACTTATAATTGAATAACATTTCAAATTTTATTTATTTATCGCCAAAAAAAGCATTTGATTTGAGTACATTTTTGAGTATTTTACACTTACCTATTTCACTTATATTATAATATGTTAGGTTAGTAAATTTATATTATATACTATTTACTAGCTGACTACCCGGTTTCGCTCTTTTGCAGTTTTATTTTGTGGCAAATCCTTTATACGCTATATATAGGTGTATCTCGGTTTGAATATATACCTATCTCACTTTTAGTGTACTTACTCATTTTTCAGACATCTCTGAGATTTTCGTCAAATTCAATTGAGCGGTTTTTAAGTATAATATAAAAACTACACACAAACATTTGTTTTTAAAATATAGTTTCTTTATCATAGGCCACAAGCGCGACGATCTGATGCTTATGATCCGCCCAAGTAATCAATGGCAATACTATTTATTAACGAAAAAAAAAGTTCCTGTTTCCCTGTTTGATCACCTGTTTAAAATGTGAATATCGAAAAATCCTTTCTTATCGCACGACATCTAGATCATCAGAGAAACCACTTTTTCATCATTCAAAAGTTCTTATGTTTGTAGTTTTCGAGATGTATAGCGATGTGAATGAACGAGTGAACGGTATTTGACTCGTATTAATAATAATATAATATATGGATTATGTCTTTTTACGCACAAATTCACGCAAACGTATATTATTCGGTCTTTCATAGTACTCGCAATACATGCTATATTCTGTTCCCCGCAGTTACGGTAGCATGCCTATATAAAATGATTTGCTCGAGAAAAACTATGTCACTATATATATGCTATACATATATATATGTATACTAATATTCTACCTACCTAAAACTACTGCTGCTACTATACTACAGATAATCACGATGTTTATAGTGTATGACTATATAGGGGTGGGATATTAAATTTTATTTAAGATATTGTTTCTGTATCAGAGGCCACAAGTGCGACGATCTGATGCTTGTACCTACCTGATTCTCCCAAGTATCAATGGCAATACCATTAATAACGAAAAAAATTTCAATTTTCACCGCGAATCTCGACATCCCTGTTTGACCACCTGTTTAAAATGCGATTATCGGAAAATCCTTTCTTTTCGCACGACATCTAGATCATCAGAGGAACCACTTTTCCATCATTCAAAAGTTCCTACGTTTGTAGTTTACGAGATGTATAGCGATGTGAATGAGTGGGTGAGCGGTATTTGATTCATATTAATAATATAATAATATATGGATTACGTCTTTTTACGCACAAATTCGCGCAAACGTATATTCCGTGGTCTTTCATAGTACTCGCAATACATATTATATTCTGCTCCCCGCAGTTACGGTAGTACCTGCCTATACAATATGATTCGCTCGAGAACAACTATGCCACTATATACATATATGCTATTCATATATATAATATACTAATATTCTACCTACCTACAACTACTGCTGCTACTATACTACAGATAATAATGATGTTTATAGTGTGCGACTGTATAGGGGTGGACGGACAATGGGGTGGAAATTGCCCCTCTCCGCCGCCCCGACCCACGTCATGCCGAGATCCCTTTCCTGGCTACGGCGCCGCTTTTGTGACCCGTCCGCGCCGCCGTCGTCCGGACAATGGGCTTGTTGATGAAGATAGCCACCGAAAGACAAATGCGAACGGCGGGCAAAGTCTCCGTCCAAACTAACTATATCCTCTTGTGTCGTATATATTCGTATACACACACACACACACACAGAGTTAATGCTTATATACGTTTGTGTGTGTGTGTGTACAACGTAATAGAGAAAGGAGAAGAGAAATTATTATTAGTACATTATACACATATATATATACGGTGATGCTACTGAGATGAGAGAGAAATACTCGAGTCAGTATTGCACACCACAATATTATAAATCGGACCCACATATGCCCGACTCTCCCCCCCCCCTCCCCCCGTGTTGCGATTGTTGGTTTTCTGGTATTATAATATAATATGTATCATGTATGTATGACGTATGTACACTGAGTCGAGTGCACCCGTATAACGTTAATATTAGATATATAGGTACAGAGGTACATATTATTATTATTATAATATGTATATGTATGACGTATGTAGTAAACGCTGTATATTACCCTCTGGTTCGTTACAATAAAATTATTTTGTAATTGGACCGTATTATGTGTATATAATACATCGTGAATGTTATTGTGCACATTATTAGATAATATTATATTATATATACATTCGCCTATATATAGATAGGTACTCTCGGAGTTGTATAGCGTCTGTTTAGTATATGTATATAATAATAATAATATTATATAAGCCGCGGAATATCCGACAAAACTCGGCGGGACGTCTGCGTGCCGCTATTGTCGGACTGTGTTATTTATTCATATTTAATATTTAGGTATGCGTTACGTATAAGAATAGTAATTTCATGAAATATAATAATAATATTATTATTACGTATTATTATATTATATTTTGTAAACGCAAAAGACGTATATGAGACGTAAAGGTCGAAATGTATAAGATCGATGCTATATGAATGAACAAACTGCAGTCGAGATATATTATATACGATTTCGGAATTCAACTCGAAAATCCGTTACAATGGTGTCCATAATGAATATACGGAATCCAATTATAAACAAATCTTTGAGTATTGAGAAATAATTGTGTTTGTGCTCCCCATTGCTATACAACTACAACACAGTTGTATAGTGTAGTCCGCCGACGCCCAAACATAATTCAATAATTAACGTAATAGCGGAGGGTCAAACAACTATATATATTATTGAAAGAGCTACGCATATACCTACTATATACCTATAATAAATATATTATACATAATAATATAAAAGATTTTAAAATTGTCGATTTTAATGGTAGAAAATCAATCAATGTATAATATTATAATCGATTTAGTGATAATATGCGTTGTGTTAAGTAAAAACATCGATCAATTCGTTTTTTGAAATTATATGGCAATACTTTATACACATCAACAAGTTGTTTCGCTCATTAAACAGCGTATAAAAGTATATTATTTTTTTACATTAAGGGGACCACGCGATCATTAATTATGACGTCCCAGCACAAACCAAGAATTCACTCTCCAACTGTGGTTGTTGTTGTTTTTTTTTTTATCAATTGTTAATCGACTGTATAAAAAATAGGATACACGACGACGGTATGGGTAATTTAAAGCTGTTTTTTTTCAGTTTTCTAACCACATTTATAGACGTATATACAGTATAGCAATGCTCATGGTTAAGTGTTCAAGGCTAGTTTTTTTTTTTTTATCCGATTGTCTTATAATGGATTTTTAATGCATCGCAATTTGCATTATTGAATATTAAAAACACAATGTAATAGATTATACGTATAAATTATAAAGTAAAACACCATTATATATAAATGATTTATCAGATTTTCATTAATTACAAATAAAATGTAGTTTTAAGTATTTTATTATAATATTATACATACTATAGTAGTATTGATTGCGGATTCGCAAGACGTATAGGTATAATAATATAATAATAGAGTATAATATAGACAATATTTAGACAATCGGGTCTATGTTGAAGTCTATAATTATGAATTAAAATGTATTAAATAGGTAGGTAGAACATAGACAAAATTTATAAATATAAGAAATTGATTAATGAAAAATTGACAATACGTCTAACCTAACCTATACTTACATATTAGTATGGAACGAGAGAATTCTTCGCTTCTACGTAATTATGTGTAAATTCTCATCGTTTCGAGATGTCAAGCTTTTTACTCACAGACAACAATTATTGTATCATACTTATAAAAAAAAAAAAAAAAAATAAAACTGAAATAAATCGAAAAGTATAATAATAATAATACTATACTACCCTACAGATCTGTACCTCGTCATCGAGTATAGGTCATTGTAATGTAAGTGTTAAGGGATGGCAAACGTTTTTAAATTTTTTTTGTTTTCGTTTTTGTTGAACGTTAATTTTTTACAAACCTACTTAGTTTCCAAATAACATTTATGATAATGTCGTTTTATTTTTAAAATTCTTATAATAGTACACGTACCAATATTGTAAGTATAGGTACTTAAAAGTAAAAATTAATTATTTTTAGTAATTTTAAAAGTGATTTAGTAAAGTAAATAATCTTGAACTCAGAAATTGAACATACAATTATTATATAAAAAGATATCTAAAAATAAAAAACTTGCTATTGCGTATTGAAACAATAATCCTTTACTTAACAATTATAGTTATCAGGTTTACCAATTTTTCGATAGCAGAATATAGGTTATATATTTTTTATATCGTGGTATAATTTATTTTCGTTTTTACATTTTTTCAGTTTTTGGTATTTTTTTGCCACCGCTTTACAAATGTTTTTTGTTGTATTTTTTGTTTTGTTTCTCGATTTTTTTTCATTTAATAACGTTTTTTTTAAATGTTTTCCATCCCTAGCTAAATTTGAATTCAATGATGAATCATACGAAAATTACTATACTTCTAAGAATATTTTCTAATACATTGTAATTTTTTGCTATTAGTCACACTTCGTTTACTGTTAATAATAGGTTGTGTTAATGTTTTGCATATAACTTTTAAAAGTAATAATTATAATTAAGGCTCGGATTTATATGTAAATACATATTTTCTCTGCGACATGATAAACTAATTTCGGCAAGTTATAAATTTGTTTCACAAGATTTTTGATAAAACGAGCTATATTTGATTTTACATATTTTTTCGTAAATACATGTTTTTACATATTTCACAACTATACAATTTTTTCTCACATATTTAGACAATTATACTGTTTTAATGTCTTTTCTTCAGAGTTCTGAATTATTGAAAGGTTATCATCACTATATATTATATCGACGATCTTTTGAATTAAAAAATTTTAAAGTGCATGTTATTATTATAACTGTAATCAAGATAATTAGATAACTATATAAATGAAAATTTTTTATTACATTTTATTTTATTATTAATTATTATAAAAATATTACCACAATATCGGCGATCTTTTGGGTTCGAAAATTTTAAAATGAATGTTATTAATTGTAATCAATATAATTAGATAAATATAAATTTTTTATTACATTTTATTATATTATTAATTATTATTATTATTATTTTTTTTGATAATACATATTTTGAATTCTTTAGCACATATTTTTGTTGTATAATTACATACTTGGTTATATAAATACATAAAAATCCTAGCCCTAATTATAATTTTGTTTCATATAATATTACTATATTTACTTAGGGATTAAACACGTGAATATTCTCAAGGCCTAGTGTCTCAAACGAATCTATTATGGGTTTCGGGTGTTTTTTTAAGGGTTTTTTAGTGTGTTGCGGGTTCCGGATAATATGGGTGCAAGGCCGTATTTTGGAAGTTTTCACTTTTGATCCCCCCAAGTACCTACCAACTATAAACGACCTTTGATGTTGAAGATCAATAACTGTTTTTTTTTTTTTTTGTAGCGGAGGAAATTGTAGATTTGTAAACACGTGTGTTTTGGTTTGGCAGATTTTTTAGTGGGCACCAGTAAGTTTTGCCATGCTCGGAGGGAGGGGAAGGGAATGGCGGCACTTCTCTCCGGACACCGTGACTTGCCCGAAGAAAAATGCCACCCATGGCAGGGTTCGAACCGGCGCCGGTGTACGTCGCAATCCACTCGGCCACTCCGTCCCCTAATTGTTTTTTATTATCTATAAAAAATGTCTTTAAAAATAAAATAATAACACGCATTGATATAATATTATACGATCGTATAATACATAATTATTGTAAAACCAATACGCATTCAAGATTCAGCGCTTCGCTCAGAATCTAGTAAATACTACAGTGTTTTTGTTTCTAAGGAAATAGATTAATGTGAGTAGTATTATTGGTTCATAAAAACACGAACTAAAATCATGTAGTTATTTATACCTACCGTTCTGATGTTAATTACACTGATAAACCGAATAAAATATACTCATAGACATTATACATTTTTTTTTTTTTAATACAATTATTTATAATTTTATTATTCATTAGCCATTTAATTGTATAGATATTTGCACAGACATGTTAAATATATTATGCATATAATTATAATAACTAATAAATAATAAATAATGGCCCACGGGCCCATTTATGCGGTTAACTTATTATTATATGTTCACTGGCAAAGGAAACTGCAGTTATAGAACGCTAATGAAACAACACCTATTATAATGACAAGGGCGTAAAAAAATCAAGTGTTAAAAAACGTGTTAAAGACCACGGCAAGATCATAATATTTACCCTGAATAACTTTCGTTAATAGAAAACATTAAATAAGTCTCACTATAATTCTTTGAATATAATTAAGTTTACCATTTTATCTCTATAATAACAGTTCACCATATTACGTTCTAAAATTGTTCATTATTACTGTAATTATTAGTCTTATGATAATATTATGCATAGTATTTAATATGATAATACATAGTAGCTATAGTACCTACTCACTAATGAATTATAAGTAATAACTAAGGCTTGGATTTATAAATAAATACATATTTTCTCTGTGACATGATAAACTAATTTCGGAAAGTGATAAATTTGTTTCGCAAGAATTTTGATAAAACGAGCTATATTTGATTTTACATATTTTTTTCGTAAATACATGTTTTTACATATTTCACAACTATACAATTTTTTCTCACATATTTAGGCAATTATACTGTTTTAATGTCTTTTCTTCAGAGTTCCGAATTATTGAAAAGTTATCATCACTATATATTGTATCGACGATTTTTTGAATTAGAAAATTTTAAAGTGCATGTTATTATTATAACTGTAATCAAGATAATTAGATAACTAAATAAATGAAAAATTTTTATTACATTTTATTTTATTATTAATTATTATAAAAATGTTACCACAATATCGGCGATCTTTTGGATTCGAAAATTTTAAAATGAATATTATTAATTGTAATCAATATAATTGGATAAATATAAATTTTTTATTACATTTTATTATATTATTAATTATTGTTATTTTTTTTTTTTTTGATAATACATATTTTAAATTCTTTAGCACATATTTATGTACATGGTTTTGTTGTATAATTACATTCTTTGGTTATATAAATACATATAAATCCTAGCCTTAGTAATAACCTATCATATAAAATTATATTTTGGTACCCTGCTTACAATGTAATGCATCGTCCGCATCCAGTTTTTGTAAAAGAATATTATCATATTATGATGATACGTTCAGAAATTAAACTATGTAAAATTATACGTTTTTGCCCTAGTGAAAAAAATTGGAAAATCCAAGTGTTAATTAATTTGCGAGGAATTAAAAACGTATCAGAGTATTTATTATGATATTCCGGGGTATATATGTATAGGTATTAATATGTACACACGTAAATTGGTACGTGAAAGATAGATTTTTAAAAATAATTATTTTTATTATGCTACCTGTTGTGATGCTAAATCATATAAACGCTGTTCATTTATTATTATATAGGTATACTTACATCAATATAATTTACTATGATATGATATAGTCATCAGTTATCACTAATTTAAGTAGCCCGTGCTTACTCGTAGGTATGTATGCAGGACCCGTTTGGTCCAATTAAAAAAATAAACACAACACATTTTAATTAATTTTAGGGCCCCTCGGTTGAGACCAAATAATAATAATATGCAACATTTTCCTACATATTTACTAAGTATGAAAAATAACAGTATTACTATACCCGCACGCATTTCTAATATTAAGATCCATCATCCATAATATTTGGCGCCAAATGACATGTAGTTCAGTGGTGGTCAACATAAATAGACTCGCGATCGACCTCTGAGTTTTTCTAGGCTGTTGAGATCGACTAAAACAATGTTGTCAGTAAACAAGTATATAGTTTACATAGGTGCTTACATGCACAGTAAATAATAACACTGCACTATAATTAATGGTAGTATCTAATAGTATTAGAATTTAGAATTAGATAAAACGGACTGGTTCGATTCATAAATTTATACGAACGCGGTGAATGACGTGAATAGGACGACAGGAATTAATACGGGATATCCATCAGAGTACTTACACAGCTTTTCGATTTCGCGGTTTATAATTTCGTTTTTCATGGTCGTATTATATTTTTGCCTTTATCAATCAAATTTTTACAATAGTGGGTTAAACAATAAGATAAAAAACCAAAAAAAATAATGAATTATTTGTCTACCGAAAAAAATTCAAGAAAAGACGAAATAAGGCAGCCGCTGCACTCATCTCGCGATCGACCTGTCGGCCACCCTGTTGTAGTTGACATAACAACTCGACTTAAAAGTACCATTCAAGAATACCCATGAAATAATTATTAACATCACCATTAACACACCATGCGGTAGTGATACTTCATTGATAATGTCGCAATCTGCAGACAAGACAGGTTAATTTTTAGATTCTGAGCGGAGCGAGGAAGTTATAGTGGTTTTACAATGGTGTTTATTATATATATATTTTTTTTTATCCTGTATACAAAATTTCTATCAGAAGGAGTGCTTCGATTTCAATATAGGTATAGTTCCTCATCTTTTAGAAAATTGGATCAAGATGGTACTTTAGAGAGGTCGTTTTTTGATTTTCTTAATAGTTATTTAATGCCACTGGAAAAACCACCGATATATTACGAAAAACCGCTAAAAACGCTTTGTTTATCACTATAGAAACGAATAAAAAATTATAATATTATAAAGTTAATTCAACTTACAGGCTATAATAAATAATAACAACATAAAAATCCGACAAACCGTCTCCGCTCAGAATCGTTTTTCTTATACAATGAATAATAATGATATTATATCATTGAATTCAAGTGTCATAGCTTTTTATGTGTTTTAATGGACCTGCATAATAAATGTAGGTCAAACGAATCAGAAGACGAAAAGCCGTTGGTAAACACATTTATGTATTTGGAATTACTGCCATAAACATATATAGTAATCAATAATCATAGTAGTTTACGCGCGGGTGGGAGGGGGGTCATAGATGATTAATATAAATAAATTTCACGACTATTAGTTTTCTGACCCCCCTCCCCCCAGCCTGGTTTTTAATTCCGACGGCTAGTCCCTGGGTAATTCGACGACGACCCCGCGGGGTGGCGACGATTGGCGTTTCAAAACAACAGCCGGGGATAACAATAAAAAAATACCTCCCCCCCAGCCCGAGTCGCGGAATTTTACGCGCTCGCGAAAATCCATTGGCTGACGGCGCGGCGGTGGTTAACGTGCGCGCGCGCGCTCGCCGGTTTTCGGTGGTCCGCCTCGCGTGGAGACCGTCTGCGGCGCACGACAATAGCCGCGCACAGAGAGGCCGTCTCGCGCTGTGCATTGTTGTCGCCGCCGCCCCCGCCGCAGCCAATACAATCGTACCGTCACGGCCCATTGTGTCCCGCGGCCACCGCCTCCGCTTCCTGTTCCGCGACCGTCCGGCGCCGTCCCGCCGCGCTCGTAATCCCTCTTTCGTGTATTCCTCGAGTGTCTCGGCGGCTCGCGATACACAAAATACACGATGACAATAACAACAACAACAACAACAACAACGGTATTATTATAATATCGCGACCTGTTGACTGCAGTGGCGGACCGGGTCGCCGGGAATATTCCCAGTGGGTCACGGCTGCAGTTTATGTACATTCGAATGCACCGCATATTGTGCTATACAGGGTGATTCTTTCATCACTGTACATAATATTTATATATTTTCAGTGCTCGTAATTTCAAAAAGTATAAAATAATTAATGTTTTTGAAAATAATTTTCACGGCGTCTAGTTATTAGAAAACAACGTATTTTTATCTTTTTGAAAGGGCAACGTAACACGGCTTTAATTTCATATTCTGAAGCAGAATACTTTTCCAAGTATTTCGGTACCCGTTGAAATCGAATTTAGGACGAGTATTATGCAGGGCTTGAAACCGATTTCAGAAACCGGTATAAACCGTTTTAAAACCGAAACCGAAACCGTAATCAAAAATGAAACCGGATAAAATTGGATGCCGGTATTATAATTTAAAACTGAAACCGAAAAAAATTGAAAACCGGTATAAAATTCAAAATCGAAATCGTAGAAAATTCAAAACTGAAATCTGAAAAATTGGAAATCGTTATTTTTTTTTTTTAATTGATGTGTTTTTAAATATGTAAATTCCATTAATACTCATAACGAAATTGAGAGCACGATTAAAATGTTGATAACCATTTCATTATTTACAAAAGAAAATTGGAAACCGGTATACAAAACCAAAACCGAAACCGAAATTACTAGTATTGAAAAATTGAAACCGAAATCGAAAAAATTGAAAACCGGTATCCAAAATCGAAATTAAAACCAAAATTATTTCAATCGGTTTCAAGCCCTGGTATCATGTATGATAGTAATATAGTTCCGATACATAGGCGCAATTTGACGGGTGCTCTGGGGTGCTTAGTAATTAGTAGTTTAGCACCCCCAAATGTTTGATGCCATTATCATTGACTTTAATATTATGCCATTGGTATTTAGATACATTTATTTTTAAAAGACCTTATCATTTTTAAAATAATAATAATACATAGGTACCTGTCAGAATTATAATATAGATAAAGGTGTATTATGTTATAGCCAAGATAAAATCCAGTCCACTAAGATATAATGGACTGGAAATGACATGGTCGGCGGAGGTCCGCTTAGCTGATAAGAACACTGTTCTTGAAGTTTTCAGCGCTACCGGTGGTTTTATTTGGCTACACGATTTGTATCTTAGTCCGTGTTAAATGCAGAGGGCGCTGAGAACTCCAGGAACACATAGCGACCCTCTGCACTTTGCCTCTTGTACATACATTCGTGGCCGTGATAAGCTGCTCGTTTCCAGTCCATTATATCTTAGTCCGTGGTTATAGCTAATTGTTTATATTAAGATAAATGCGAAGATGTATAAAATTTAGTTGTTTACCTACTCTAAAAAAAGGTACATGTGGGCGTGGCTAAGTTGTGTCGATTTTTACAATAATAAATGTGTTTGTATAGCTATAATATACGTACTAAATTATACTTACAAATAGCTGTGGTTGTGGTAATTTCATTGAATTTCAGCATGTCCAAAATTTGTATTGGTCTAATTACCATAATGACAAATTAAGTCATATTATTGATAAGCGAATAGCTTTGCTCCATGTAGGTAGGTTCACTATCTTTTTATATTGCATTACATAGAAATATCAAAATCTGTATATTTTGGACACTGTATGTGTGTACTGCGTGCAGGTATGTCTGTATATTATACATAAGAAGGTATACAAATACAATATTATTATAACGAATAAAAAACAATATTTTGTTAAAATTTTGTCTATGACAATGACATCGATATAATTGATAAGTGATAACATAATTATTACAATAATAATAACATTATTGCGTGTTATTATTTGTTCAGTCGTGTCTTCATTTATCAAAAAACATAAAGTATACAAATCAACGAAATAGTATTATATTTTAATTTGATTAAAGTTTGGCTTCAACAGATGCTAAAACATATAATCTACCAGGTATCTAGCAGGTATCTCTGCACCTGTTACATAACATAGTGCCGTCGTGCACCCCCTCACGCTTTTTACACCACTGCAGGTGGAATAGGCTTGTAATTTTCCACCGAGCATACCTATCTATAATATATAAAACGATAAATTGAATCGAAATTTCATTAGAAATTACAAGTATGCATCGTATACCATCATAATATAGTCCACAATAAAATGTATATATTGAACATTTGTACTTATATTATGTCCTATATATATGCATCGCGCGCGCGAGTGTGTGTAGGTTTGACAGTGTCTCGACACGACGCAGTAAAAGGACACCATTCTTGTATATTATATAATACAGCTGTTACCTATATAGACTATAATATTATATTATAATATATACCTACTATATACATAATAATAATATAATACATGCGGCATAATATATCGATTCATTAACGCAATCAATGATCTGTCGAACAGAGTGGTACGCGAGACTGCGCACACAAATGATTTACAATTCAGACACAGTGTATAAGCATTTCCGTGCATAAACACCGATTATAATATATAGATTACCTGTACACTCTGTATTATGGTATATATTATTATAGCTATGGATATAGGTACTTTATTATTATGTGTAGGTGTGAATATTAGTATATCAAGTCGGAAATTTCACGCGAATTGTCTAATCCAACGTCATCGTATTACATATACTATATATATCATGCCGCAGTCGGCTGTGTAATACCTTGTGGTCGCAGCTAGATCTTTATTTTTAAAATTGCAGCTCGTCTTATGTGGTGGATTTTGTGATAATAATATGGTATAGTGAGCGGGTGAACAATTAATATTATAGTGGTAAGTATGTATAGTGTCGTATTAAAGATGATTTTGAAAACATTCGCTATGCGTTTACCCACACGGTATTTGGGAAATGATAATATTTTCCGAACATTTTGGAGTGCTTAAATAAAGAATATTTGATTAACAATATTGTATAAATATTTTATTCTCATTGAAACAAAATATTTCACTATATATTATGATTGCATAAAAACGTTGACTAAATATTTTTATAATGTTTCTGTAAAAATGTTTTTTGAAAATATATGATTAAAATGTTTTGTAAATGTTTTTTTCAAAAATATATACTTCTTGGACAAAGATTATAACTAAAATTGTCTAATAAAATATATCTAATACATCTAATGTTATCTAATTATTTATCCAACTTTTTTAAAATATTTTGACAACTATATTATTTTTCTGAAAAGTTAGGAAATATTTTTACGCTGTGTGGGTATTGGGATATATACTTACTTATATAATTCCAATTTGAAAATGTGATTTATTTAGTATAAAACGCGGCGAATCTGATATTATAACCATTCACCGCACTTCGAGTTCTTATAATTATAGTATACACCACATTGTTGTATATATTTATTTCATTTCTAAAATGTACTGCATACCTATAGTTGTAGTGATCATTAATCAAAAACTGTTTTTTTTTCTATAAAACAAAAATTCACAATTTTTAAGTTTAATTATTTTAGGCTCGCTATATATATATATATAATCACTTTTTATGAATTCCTCATTTTCACATGTCAGTATAACAAGTAGAGTGAATTATAAAAAAATTGGTGTTACTAAATAATTTTAGGTGTCTTACCCCACATAATATATTGTTATACCGACCCATAAAATGTCTTATTTTTCTTCTATCAATACCCACCCATCCATATTTAAGGTGTGGAAAACCACCCTATTTTACACTCCACTGATAATCCACGATAATTTTTACCATTTTCGATATGCGCTTTGTTTTCGTAAAGGTTTTCTTTAAAAACATTACATTCGTTTGCACCTGAAATGATGACAATTTGTGATTATTTTTATTATTATATTATACTGGTATTTAGAGCCTTCAGCTTATATGAACTCGCCGGTCAAATTATACAGTGGAACCTCGGTATAATCTATATTCGGAATATTACGAACGTTTTTAAAAAAAAATTGCCAAATCGATACTGCGGCCGTTCTTGATTGATGCGGTTATTGACGGACATTTTTTGTATATATTATTGAAATGTAATAGAAAATATTTTAAATTTAAAAATGTTAATTATATAATAATATAATATTATTTTATACTATTATATTATTTTAAAACTGTACGCCACCCACCAAATTTATAACCGTGACCTAATTTTGAGCCATAGCACACAGTTTGGAAACCTCTGCTTTAAAACAATACTTAAGTTTACCGATCAGAGCAAACCAGCAAAGAGGGGTGACAATCGCATAACTATATTGGTCAGAAAACCATGACTTTTTAATGTTTTTACGGAGTGAGGTATCGCGAAACGGTCATTGTAGGGCCATCTGTCGGACGAATGTCGAGTCAGCCTCACACAATTTCTTTTCGCGCGCACACAATATCACCCATCATGCACGTGAAAACAGTATTTTTATTTTATTGTACCTATAAACATTAAATACCAGGACATTGTTTTCCACTGTTTATATTCTTACTTATTGCACTAGTTTACTGTAGATTTAAAGCTATTAATACTATATTTTGATGTACTTATAATGTAATTTAGAACTTCTGGACTGTCACACGAGTTCTCTCAGTGATGTCAGTGATGTCTTACCCAGTATTTTGAAAAAACAAATGAATAATAATTAATAATATACAAGCAAAAAAATCTGGTAAGGGGATGTTGCTCTGTTGTACAGTAGGTTACAAGTGGGCCACTGTATAATGGATTGTATTTAATTTGAATTCGATGATATCATATTATCATTGTATACGAAAAACAATTCAGACCGGAAACGGTTTGCCACTATTATAATGATTGAGCTTCTGCAGGTATCGATAATAATATACGAGATATTTTTTATAGCCAAAGCTTGTATAATTCTATGAATAATATGAAAACGTTATTAAATGGTTTCAGTTGATAAGTTGTAATAAACTTATAACAATCACCGCGTGCACGCAGCCGACGTCAATTTATTCGAATCTATTTATTACTATAATACTAAATCTAAACAGCTAGGTCATACGTTTAAATATTATTTTAATATCTTATATTCGTATAGGTATATATATATAGTCTACGTGTAAAGGTCCGCACACACTGCCGCGGTAGACGGTACGGTAACGATACGGTAATCAATATTTTATTTGTGCGGTAATCTTTACCGTCGGAGCTTGCACACTGATCCGGTAACGATATGAGTTTATCAGTTTGATTCATATGTACTTAACAGTTAACTGTACATACATTTTTCCTGCATACAAATAATTGAAAACATCAAAAAAAAATCTTAAATTTACTATTTACTAATCAATTTAACGATTGTATATTTGACTTGAAATTACACCAGGACAATTGTTAACATTTATAACTTTAGACTTTAGCGTGATAAGCACATTTGTGCTTAAACTGCAAATCATGTAATGATCTATCACAACGTTCTTAAATATGATTTATTGTATGATATAAAATAGTTTTAAAAAATAGGTTATTTTAAGTGAAAAACAATTCTTTATTTTCTTTAAATACATAGCTTTCTTTTAACAATATACCTCTTATATAGTTTACCTTTAACTATTTAAATAGTTTATATTAGAAATTCGCAAATCACTTTATGCTCTTCTTCGATGGCACAGATTTCTTTTTTAGGTCATCAATTAATTCCCAATATTTTCCATATTATCCATATTTATTAAATAAAAATGTGATACTGTAAACGAGATGGAAAATATTGGGGATTAATAGATAAATAAGGATAAAAAAAAATAAATAATTATCACCATTGTAAAACCACTAGCTTTCTCGCTCCGCTCAGAATCTAAAATAATAATAATTACGAAAAAATGTAAGTATTGTTATAATGTTCATCTTTATGGGTAGATGATTCAGCCAGACTTGGACCAAACGATCCAATCTATCCAAGGCAAAAACTTGGACACTTTCGTGTAAATATCTGGCCAATCCTTGGTGGCGCAATTTGAAGCGGACTAACATCATCGCCCTGTGTGACAAAATCGAGGAAAAATAGCCAAAATGGGTGACTGTGAGTACTGTACCAGTGGCCGATTTACTGGAACCCCACCTGACCAAAGACACCAATATTAATATTTAAAAAAAAATACAGTCAATTTTTTTTTGTTATTAAAAAATATCTTTCAAATACACATTATTATTTTTCAGGACCGCCGGCATGTACCCTCGGAAAAAAATTTAAAATCTGCTACTAAATACTACAACATGAGAGCTCCATGTCCCCCCCCTCACTTTGAAATTTCAAAACAAAATTAACTCTATTCGTTTGTGCTTTGTTTGTGCTGGTTTGTGGTTTTAATACCGTCGTTTGTGCTCAACTCCTTCCAAAGTTATTGAACTTTCAAAGTAGGGGGCTTGGGACATGCTTAACCCCCCACTTTGGAATTTCGAAACAGAATTAACTCCTTTCGTTTGTGATTTTAACCCCGTCGTTTGTGCTCAACCCCTTCCAAAGTTATCCAACTTTGAGAGTGTCGGGGGTTCAAGTATTATCCCAGATACCCCCTTTTGTCTTGCGAATCTGATCGAAACTGTCCACATAATCATTTTTACATCTATGGTGTTTAGACGTAAAACATTTGGTTTGCCAGACAACCCATACACTTGTGGATTGGAAATTTTTTTTTAAATTTTTGCTAATTCCGGAAAAAAATACTTGCGACCTAACAGATGGATTTACAGCCTAATACTAAAGATATAATTGTGATACAAGTGGTACTTTAAATACATTCTATGTATTTTGGATAATCAAACCGATATGAAAATAGTTTTTATTATAAGTGCATGATTGTCAAACATTAAAAAAATAATTTCGACTCAATCAATGAAACTTAAGTACCTATATTCATTATCTATGAAATATTTTTATAATTATTATATTCTATACCCAATTTCATACCAGATAAAAAAGTTAAATAAAAACTTTTATTTTAATGATTGAATGCGTTATATACATTTATTAGATATGGTAAAAAAAACACCATACAGAATGTGTTCGTATAAGTGTATAACTATAGTAGGTACTACTCAAATAGAAATGTTAACTACAAATGATAATAATTATTCGTCTTAAAATGATTACTAATACCTGATAAATTTATTTTTCGATATAATATTGACGTGCGTAAAGTTTGCGCCTTAAAATTTTCGTATCGTCTTCAAAGTAGGTACATAATATTATTTATATTTTCTTTCTAAATCAATTGCAACCATTTGTAACATAAAAACAAATTTTTTTTTTTTTTTTATTCTAAAAACTGGTGTACGAGTCTGCAAATACCGGTTGAGTATTTTTTTTTAGACAAAGTTCAAATTTGTATTACTGTAATTCAAAATCTATTAGTGGGTAACTTTTCCCCATTACGCTTATTATTATTTAAAAAGCATATTTCAAAAACTAGGTAAAATATAAAAAAAGTGACTCACCAGAATAAAATTAAAATAAAAATATATATTAAAATCTATCAATCGTGTATAGGTCAATATAAATCGATTTAGATTTTTATTCGTAGTCAATTTTTTATCAATTTAGATTTTTAAACTTCATTTCTTTATCAGTTTTGATTTTTCAATTTTCAATTTTTTATCGGTTTTGACTTTTTTTGTATTTTTTTGTATTTTAAATTTTTACGAATTTAGAATTTTACTAACAGTAGATTTATTATTCATATAATAATATTTTATTCCATTTTTTTAATATTTCTTTTGTTTTTTAAATAAAAATGTTATTTTTAAAACCCTTTACAAACTGCTTACAAACTTTCAGTTATGTTTAGATGCACATTGTTGAAATTGTAGGGGGAGGGCTGGAGAAATTTAGTCCGTCAATTCTAAACTAGAAAATACATTTTAAAGGTACTAAATATTTTATTTATTCTTGATGTTATTTATATTTTTGCATATTTATAATTGATAGATTATAATATTTATTTATTTAATTAATTTTTTCATATGTTTGCTATTAACTTTTTGAAATATGCTTTTTAAATAATAATAAAAGCATAATAAGAAAAAGTTTTAATTCCCTAAGAATAACAAATTTTAAATTACAAACAAAATAGTTAAAACCTTTATTTTTTATTTAAATAATATGAAGGTAAACAAAATCATAAAAAATAGAACTTCGTGTCTTTAAAAAAAATTGCCCAGACAGTTTTGATCAGATTTGCAAGACAAAGGGGAGTACCTAGGATTACATTTTAACCCCCAACTCTCAAAGTTTGATAATTTTGGAAGGGGTTGAGCACAAACAACGGGGTTAAAAGCACAAAACAGCTCAAACGAATCACAGTCTTCGAAGTACCCGACTGGCAGTTTGAATCTGCGTTAAGACAAATGGGTGGTACGTGCGACGAAAACTCCACGTCCCGGTTCAGATGGAACAACGCTATATCGTTGTACAATGACGGTTTTTGATAATCCGGGTGCACTTTACGTTGGTCGATTTGGTAGTCCATTGGTCTGGCATCTTCGGTTTCCGACAAATAGTTCAGATCTTCCAAACGTGCCCAGCGCACGAGCGTTCTTCAATAATAATATAATAAGTTATTATAAAATTTATCAAAATTGACAATTTTTGTAGTTTATAGAACAGCGTATAAACCTATAGTAGGCATTGACATGTGTATGCGTTTCTTACCATCAAGTTTTATAGAAGGTCGATTCGTTCTAAATTGTAAACTAATGGAGTTAATAATTGTGCTGGGCGTAAATTTGCTATGTACGACGTACTATTAAGACGGTGACGACAAAATCTGTGTCACTAATTAGAGGGTTACGAGGCTATTAGCAATCCAAAATTATGACATATTATGTATGAAAAGACTTTGTACGCCACTCTTTTAGTCAAGTGTTGAGTGTCCCGAAGTTTTGCTTATAGTAACAATTTGCTTTACTCTTATGCACGTAAATCTCATTTATTTTTTTTTAGAAAAAATGGGCTGATCACCACAACACCCACTCTGGGTCTGCCCTTGCTCATACCATGTATAATTAATATTTTTTCAGTCATGTCACTGAACTAAATAGGTGTACATTTAATTTAATAAAATTCATATAAAATCATAATATACTAACTTATTGTCTAGTCTTTCACAGTGCGCGGCGGACAGGATCCATCTATTGCTGATCACACAGTGTTCCACTGCAGGCCCATGCATCGTTCCTGGGAGACTTGATATAACCCAACAAAGCCTATACAATTATTAAATAAATTAGAAAACCGTTAATACATTCCTGTAATCGATGTGTTTCATATTATTATAATACTACATTACCATGTGCGGAAATTCTTTTAGTATGGCCCTGTTGCTGTCATTAATTAGGTATGATGAATCATTGTGACAGTCTTTAACTTTGACTAATACCTCATAATCATCATTCAATAATGCTGATTCATTTATATATGTGTAAATCAACTGAGAGTAATTGTTGCACACTTATACAAAATTAAAAAAAAAAAAATTCAGTATATATTACTATTTACTGCAATAACTAATACAATTTGGTCTGGGTCGGCTAACTGCAGATTTAACAAATTATAGTTACAATAACACGTAACCACTTACTTTCAGCGGCCGAATATGTTTCCATGCCTTTGGATTCATCATCCGGAGAAATATTAGTGGTATTCGTCACATCTTCTGTAAGTAGATAGTAACAATATAGAAACCGACGAGTAAAATGAGCAAAATTGTAGTGAAAAAAAATTATTCTCATTTTTAACTCGAATAATTTACTATTGTATACATCCCACCGTAAACACAATAGCCCATTTATTATTAGTTTCATGAAGTTCTAATACGTAAAAAATAACATGCCTGCGAATATAATGGTCTTAAACAACTTTTTTTTAATTATATCTATATATGCACATTGCACAAGAGTGGCTGCAAATTGTACCTATGTATCTTTATTATTTCTCAATTGCTATTATAACTACTTATGAGGAACCTTGCAGTATTAAATTATCAAGCTTTTTGACACGACGAAGAAAATTTTAGTGACATTTATAGAATAAAAAACTAATAAGATTGAAAGTTCAAATGTATATAAATAACTCAAAACAAGGCAAAGTAGTTAAAAATTTAGTTATTTAAAGAAAATTATACAATAAACATTTGATGAAAATCTCAAGTATCTACAGTTAATAATTTTTTAATAACAACAAAATAAGAAATAATTGTTTGAGAATTTGTTTACGGTAAATATCCAATGTGTAACTACAAACACTCGTAAAAATTATTTTTACTTTCCAGTATACTTTTTTTTTAAATGTAGAAAAACTTGAATAAAAATTTCAAATGTTGTTTATTAAACAGAATTTCATATGAATTTCTAACTTAAAAAAATCTGCAAATTTTGTGATTTTCTTGAATTTTGTTAACATTTAACTTCAACTATTGTGGATTAATGCTAAATTTTGACATGTACATGTCTGGGGGGTCTTTCTATAATTTTGTGTGACACTGAAAGCGTTACCGTAACTTACTGTTGTCATGACAACCGAACAATGACAAAGATGAAATTTATGTTGTATTGTCTCTAGGTTACCCTAAGCAACCGATGTTTATGTTATAGCAACCTAATTATACTTTTTTAGATTCTGAGCGAAGTGATGAATGTATTGCATTAACAATAAACATAATATACGTCATGTACCTAGAGAGCCTTTATAAATCTATTATTCTAGGCTCTCTACATGCACCGATGTATCTACGTGGATACTCCTTGATTTTTTAAATTTAATTTCCAATACCGACGACTTATACGGATCGTATTAAATTTTCCATTTTTTTGATCGAACAAAAAATTAACAATAGTTTAATGAAAACTAATAAAACTCGAAATGTTCATATGCCTTTGAATAGATCAAAAATAATAGCAAATAAATTGTATGATGCATAGAATTTGTAATATAAACAAAAATTGAATTCATCCAAGGTTATTTTTTTTTAGGATTACAATAAAAAACAAAATCTATTTTTTCCAAAACTTTTTTTGCCTAAAAATCTCAGTTTCCCTTAATTTTTAGTTTGTTTTTCGTGACTCTTTTGAAATCTATTGGGAATTTTTTACTTTGGAGAAAATCAAAGCATGCTTATTAGTTATTACCCTCAAAAAGGTGGTGACAGACAAAAAAAAATTTAAGTTTAAAAAAAAACACATCATTGTAAAATGAATACATTCGCAGCTCCGCTCAGAATCTAAAATGTAAATTACGTGACTTGGCATTCTAAAAGAATTCACAAAACGTAATATTAAAACAAAATAATAAGCAGTTTACCTTTATTTTGCGGTGCACAATATCCCAAACACACAATGCATAAAACAAACAGCATACATATACATTGTTAGCTTGTTATACTCTTCATTTCGCATGAAACTATTAGAATTAATATTTTAATAAAATACTATAATATCTATTATCGTCTAACTTACGAAACAATATGGAGTCGACGTTAGGTTAACGTTTATTAAAAACTGCAAGTAATTACTGAATAATGAACATCAGTATTTGTTGTGTTGGTGTGTAGTCACAAGTATAAGATATTAGCATAATCAAAAATTCAGAATTCAAATTTATATATAAAATTATATAGTAGTTTAAAATCTTAAACCCCACTCCCATTACAAATGATCTCGTCTGTCTATAATAATATTATATACAATTTATTGTATCGGTAGGTATATGCAAATTCTGCAAACAAACCGATTAAACGTTATATTGAGTGGGAGTATAGCATTATAGGTACATCCTTACTCTTTTTTGAGAGTCCTTTATTCTTTTATGATTATTAATTATACATTCAAATGTTCAATAGAAATACTATAACTTATAAGGCCTTTTAGTAGGTTGGTATAAGCACAATATTTCACTGTCATTTATACGCAAAATAACATTACTAGGAATATAACAACATACGGGTTACGTTACACTACGGGTACAATGGCGACGTCATTTTTTTCGGATTTAACTGTTACAAAGCATAGTAATTTGTGTCTACATAGGTCATACGTTCATATTATATTATTTTCCAATTGTAAATTCATATATGAAATTTAAGTCTAATAGAAATAATTGTTACGATCATAAAAATAATAATAATTACCAAAAATGAAAATTTTATGTATTTATTATATGTGTGAACAATAAAAAAAAAAATCATACCAACATCGAGTTTGACCCGACGTCATATAGAAATAAACAGAATCGGAATGTTATACATAAAGATTACAAGCTGCAATGTTGAAAGTTTATTATTTATCCGTCATGTGTGTAAGATGATTTAGCCAGACTTGGGCCAGACGATTTGTTCGATCCACGGTAAAAACTTGGACACCTTCGTGTAAATATCAGGTGAATCTTTCTCGGGGCACGTCCCCTTACCGGCCGATAAGAAACCTACTTGCGTGTACGTGTAATTGGCGTGCACGATTTGAAGAGGACTACCACCAATGACCTGTGTGACAAAATCAAAGAAAAATAGTTAAAACGGATGATTTTGGATACTATTATACCAGTGGCGGATTTACGAGAGTATGTCCAGGGGTACTGGACCCCCCCCCCCATTGTGGATTTGTATATGGATGTGTAGGAGTGAACGGACACGGACATTAATAATTGTCGTCTGCGTTTTACAAGTGCGCAACATACAAAATTTAGGCTCAGCAGATCAACTTTACCTTCATTTTAGGTTTCAAAATTAGAAACTTGATGGTAAGAAAATTATCTCTGTGTGTAAGTTGATTTTTTTCATATAGTAGTCCAGGTTTTAGTGTGTTATGAGTATTTTTAATTTAATATATAGGTACGCTGCAAGGCTTGCTAATAACTTTAGGTATCATAAAAAACTCACATACAAACACAGAAAATTGTCTTATCATCAAGTTTCATAATAAGTAGGGCTAGGATTTATAAGTATTTATATAACCAAAGGATGTAATTATACAACAAAACTATGTACATAAATATGTGCTAAAGAATTCAAAATATGTATTATCAAAAAAAAAAAATAATAATAATTAATAATATAATAAAATGTAATAAAAAAATTTCATTTATTTAGTTCTCTAATTATCTCGATTACAGTTATAATAATAACATGCACTTTAAAATTTTCGAATTCAAAAGATCGTCGATATAATATATAGTAATTATAAGTTTTCAATAATTCAAAACTCTGAAGGTAAGACATTAAAAACAGTATAATTGTCAAAATATGTGAGAAAAAATTGTATAGTTGTGAAATATGTAAAAACATGTATTTACGAAAAAATATGTAAATATATGTAAAATCAAATATAGCTCGTTTTATCAAAAATCTTGTGAAACAAATTTATCACTTGCCAAAATTAGTTTATCATGTCGTAGAGAAAATATGTATTAACATATAAATCCGAGCCCTAATAATAAGTAAATTTACACTAAGTTTTAATTTACCTTGGCATAAAGCAATAGACCAAAATTTAAAATGGAATATTCATATAGAAAACTTAATAATTAAAATAAGACAACTATAGTATACTTTTTCATTATAGCAAAAAAAAAAAAAAATACTATATAAAAACATATCAGAATAGCATATTTTGCAATGGCGCTATCACTAATCCAATAAGGCATAATAGCTTGAGGTTGCTGCAATGACAGCTTAAAAAACAACTTATTAATTAGACAAAAGTACTTAATAAAAATTGTATTAAACAAGCCGAAAACCTTCCCTTTATGTGATTTATTTAAAATGTCAAGAGTACTTGATATAGACAATCTATAAAAAAATAAGCAATATGTTTTGTTTTCAAAATAATTTATTTAATATAAAAATTCAAAAGTATAATTTCAGAAAAAAATCTTGAAATACCATTCGTTAATACCAAAAAATCATCAATGTCATTCATGCAAATTGGATTAAGGTCGAGAAATGTGATTCCAACGCAATTACTTGTTTGTCATAATTATTCATATTTTGAATTAAAATTAAAAAATTGGTTTTACAATAATATTTAAATACAAAGTTATAAATTTTTTTTTTCATTTTTTATTTTTCATATATTATATTTTACCATTTATAAATGTCTTATTATATCCAATTATTTCAAACCGAACTCTGTTTTTTTCTTATAATTTACTCATATACATTTTATTATCACTAACTAATAAGAACTTTTATACTCTTACTCTACGACACGAGGTTCTTCCTCATCAGTGTAAAGTAACTTTCTTGTAATATTTCTAATGTTTTGTTATACCATATATAATAATATAATATCATTTCTTGTTACTAGAATAAAAATGAATTATTATTACCTAACGAAGCTTAACGTGATCTGCTAAGCGTAAATTGACCAAGTTACGCGCTTGTAAGACGGATTCAACGAATGCCTTAAATGGAAATGCGTCTTAAAACGTTAACGTGAAAAAGAAAACCACGCAACTTACCCCACAGTTGTCTTTTTCGCCACCCACATCTCCCGCGCATATCATACTGTCTTCGACTATTCCGTGCATTAACATTTTTTTACTGATCGACGCATAATTGCTCTTGCACAAGTCCGCCGAGATGATGTCCAAATTAACCTTTAACAGATCTAGACTCATTGCTTCACCTATAAAACGGGGTTTACTTGTAATCATGATTTTGTGACATTATTTAAAAAATGAATAACATGATCCAGGAATCAGAGTTATATTAGTAATTTTAGCGACAGAAGCATAAAATATATATGCTGTTTAAGACACCCCTATTTCTAAGTATATCTATAGGTACTAGAAATAGGTATCTACTTAATTTTGAACTTAGACGAGGGGAACGTATATGCTTCAAAAATATTTATATTACATTTTTTTCAATTAAATATGATAAACATTTTGTTTCAAAACTTGTCATTGTGTAATTAATAATAATAAATATTATAATTTATAACGGTAACACCTATTGGAATTTCTCAGCCGTGCTCGTCCTCCCAATCCCCGTCCACCATTATCTAAGGCCATACCTATTCAGTACAGCCCTGAACGATGTTTGTTTTAAGCCAATGATAGTAAACCAACCGTTTTGGATCAGTCCCCAACCAGTTGCTATCACAGTCTTCGAGCTACCCGACTGCCAGTTTGGATCTGCATTAAGACAAATGGGTCGCACGTGCGACGAAAACTCCACGTCCCGGTCCAGATGGAACAACGCTATATCGTTGTACAATGACGGTATTCGATAATCCGGGTGCACTACAATTTGATCGATTTGGTAGTCCATTGGTCTGGCATCGTCGGTTTCCGACAAATAGTTCAGATCTCCCAGACGTGCCCAGCGCACGAGCATTCTTCAATAATAATATAGTAAGGTATTATAAAATTTATCAAAATTAAGAATTTTTTGTAGTTTATAGACCTGCGTATAATATAGCTGGTATAGATACTATACCGAAAGAGCGTAGTGAGCGTAGTGAGCGCAGTGTGACATAAAAATAAATGTGCCACATTTTGTATATTTTATAAGAATTTAATTAAGGAGCCCCGCTACTGCCATGAATTTTAGATGAATAGACCTTAAGTTTTGAAAAAATAGAGTTAATTTACATTGTACAATTTTGATTCTGAAAAAAAAAATTGAACTCGTCAGAAAACTTTGTAAAAATTAAAAATTTTATTGTTGAGATATTTGGATTTTTTCAAATCTTAATAAAAATTAAAAGAAAGTGATTTGTACGATCCACATTTTTGTGGTGAAATCAATTATTTTTTCAAAACCAAAATTAGACATCGTTAAAGCTAACTTGATTTTGTCAAAACAATAGGTTACCTATTTGTTATTAAACTCGTATGGTGAGTTTTATATTGTTATCAAATTATTGACATCTGCACGTGCGTAAGTCAAAATTAGGTCCACCCTTTCTCATAAAATGTTAAATGAATATTTTTTCAGTCATGTCACTGTTCTAAAGAAGTGTACATATAATACAATTATAAATACATAATATAAATAATATCATATAGATATACTAACGTATTGCCTAGTTCTTTACAGTGCGCGGCAGACAGGATCCATCTATTGCTGATCAATGATCCACTACAGTACCATGTATCATTCCTATGACCCAACAAAGCCTATAGAATTTTCCAATAAATTAAAAAACTATTTATACATTTCTACAATCGATGTGTTTCAAATTATTATTTCTACATTACCATGTGCGAAAATTCTCTTGGTGTGGCCTTTTTGTCATCAACATTTGCCTCCTCACTTACCACTTGCCTTGAATCATTTATATATTTATATATCAGCTGCGAGTAATTGCTGCACACTAATTAAAAATGTAAAAAAATCTCAATATATAGTACTGCAATAAGTAATAACTTATAATATAATTTGTTTGGGTCAGCTAGCAGCAGATATAACAAATTATAGTTTCAATATGTAACCACTTACTTTCAGCAGCCGAATAAGTTTCAATGCCTTTGGATTGATCAATTCGAGGATTACTAGTGGTATTGTTCACATCATCTGTAAGCAGACAATAAACATTATAGAAACCAACGAGTAAAATTAGCAAAATTGAAAAAATTTTCCCAATTTCCCCCTCCCACCCACAAATGAAATACAATTATATTAACCTATTATAATTTATGTAAAAATGTACATATTCAATTTTTAGAATTAATTATTTTAGTGCAAATGAATAGTTATTACACTAAGTACAAATATTTCCAACATTAACATTCTAAAATGTAAGTTAATGAATCTAAATACTATTAATTAAATTTAAATATTTAATAATAATGGATTTTAATTATTTTTCAGGATATTAATTTTAATATTTGATATAACTATGAATGTATTGATGTAATTCTTCAAATTAAAAAATCAATATATCGTTCTCATTGAAAATATTTGTATGTACTGAAAATTTTGTAAATTCAAGTACCTAAAAATAAATTTATAGTTTATTTAGTTTTATTTATTTTCTAAAATTAATTATATTATGTTAAGGTAGTAATTAAGTAATTCTAATCTAAATAGTTGAAGGAATAAATGTTGGTACTAAAATTAATTTATAACAAATTAATATTTTATGAAAAAAAGTATTTAGGTAGCTAGGTATTTTTAATATTTACCTAAATTGTATGTTTCAATTTTACCTATTACCTAAAACCTACTACCTATTACCTAATGCTTGTGAAGTACCTTTTATGTTACAAAATATTTCATTTAATATTCAAAATTAAGATTAACAAATTATTTTAAAATGCGTATTAAAACATATTATATGTAATGTATGTATAATACTTTTATACCTATAAATATTTTTACATTCTATTTTCTACTCTTGAAAAAAATACCTCATTTATCCCTGTTATTTTTGAGGTACAATAATAATACATGTGCTCTATTTTAGTTAAGGTAATATGTGTACTTTATAATTTGTGAGTTATGGCTTTATTAATTTGATTTCTAAGTGAATTTTACATTTACATTAATATTCTGTTTATGCAATCCGTTAAGTAAATCCCAATATTTGTTTAGTTTTTTGAATAAATATAGTCAAATAATCTCAAAAATATAGAACTATATAAATTAAACTAAAAAATAGTACCTCAAAATAACACTATTTAAATTATAAATTACTTACTAATTACTACCACCCTAGATATAAGATATGTTAATTATTTAGTACACAACCTAAATTAAATAAAATACTTTTTAGAATATATTAATATTTATTTATTATAATAAAGAATATTTTATTCATCATTTTGTGACTAGCATTTTGGAACTTGATAGGATGTTTTCTTCGGTCTATCATATCTTACATGAAAATTCTTACCATCCTTATTAAATCCATTATGTACAGGGGTTAAAACCGACAGATCCAAATAGAAGATTAGATTTTATATCAAAAATGGTAGTGTTGCATGAAGAAGATGGAAATATTTTTCAAACATTTTGTGGACCGATGAAAGTTTTTTAACAATAATGGCATTGTCAACCATCGAAATTCACACTATTGGAGTAAAAATAAGCCACATTGGACACGTGAAACAAATGCACAAATTAGATGGTCAATCAATGTTTGGTGTGGGATTTTTAATTATCAGTTAATCGGACCTTATTTTTACGACGGTACATTAACAGGCCTTCGGTACCTTGATTTTCTGGTCAATATTTTGCCTGATTTGATGGCTGATGTACCTGATGAAGTTTGTGACAATATGTGGTTTCAGCAGGATGGTGCTCCACCTCACAACGCCAATGTATTTAAGGATCATTTGAACCAGCAGTATCCATCACAATGGCTTGGTACAAATGGTCCACTTAAATGGCCTCCACGATCTCCTGACCTGACTCCGTTAGACTTTTTCTTGTGGGGTTACTTAAAAGACAAGGTATACGAGCAACAATCGACATCCTTGATAGACTTAAAAGAACGTATTACTGCAGCATACCATACAGTAACAACAACGTTGAAATCTGTCATGGATTCAATCATACAGAGATATGAAAAATGTTTAAAAAACGATGGAGGGCATTTTGAAAACTTATTGTAATTAATGTTATTTTGTTATTGTTTGATAAATTAAATAATATTGTTATTGTATAATTATGTTTTAATATTATGTACGTGGTTGTACCTAATGACTAATGACTCAGTTTGACTCGGAGTGTTCAGTGTTTACTGTAGACAGTAAGTTGTCTGTTCAGTGTTTACTGTAGTCAGTAAGTTGTCTGTTCAATGTTTGTGTTAAAACTCAAATATTATAATGTACAATATTTTGCTTATTGTTCTATCTATTATCTGAGTGTTGAATATTTTACTATTTAGACGGTTTGATTACAATTTACAGTATTATATTAACAATATTATACGCATAGACACGGATTATCTTTAATCTACATGTGTCGTTCCTTAGATCATATACAAATAGCATTGTATAATAGGATCTAAGTGTTGTTCAAACTCTACGGGTTTTATAATCAGTGATACCATTGTCTATTGATATCTGATCATAATATGATCATAGTATTGCTGAAGCTATCCGTATAATTGCCACAGCACCGAATTGTGTCCAACATCATCCCCACCACCTTCAAAATTTCACGGTACACGATACTAATGCGCATGCCCGAAAGTCGGTAATCAGTATCAAAAATGCCAACTGATAACACATTTTTAATAACTAGTAACTACTATTCTAATTTCTGTATAATGTCCATGCATAAAAAATATTAATTAACATTTTAACAATATTTATTAACCTTACATTTATCTTTAATTTTTACAATAGTACACAATATTTAAATTAAACAAAACTTAGTCCAAATTCTAATAAATAAATAATTGATTGGCAATAAAAACAACACGCTCTGCCCATGTTGATAAAAACAATTTAATAATTGAATTAACAATTTTGATATCCAATTAGTAATTAGTTAGTATTTGCCACTTGGTAGCAAATTTAATAAGTTGACAAAATTCAAAAATTTGATTTTAAACGTTTCAATATTTAATTTCAACGTTATCAGTAAGTTAACAGTATGACACCATGATCATTCACATATATTTCTAATTTATATTGTTTTAATAATTTGTATTCGAAGAGTAAATGTATTCTTTAATTATTTAGTATAAATAAATCTGTATCTCGCACGCAACTTTGCTCTGTCACAAAAAAACCGCGCACGCAACTCAACCCTATTATGAAAAAACCGCGCACGCAACTCAACCCTGTTATGAAAAAACCACGCACGCAATTTGACCCAGAAAACGATTTTCGCACGCAACTCGGAACCGCCGATATTTCTGAGCATGCACATTAGTGTCGTGTATCGTGAAATTTTGAAGGTGGTGGGGATGATGTTGGACACAATTCGGTATACGGATAGCTCCATCCATAGTATATGATCTAAGGCTGATGTACACACGGACTAAGATAATACTATAGTCGTGGCCCGTGATACGTTGAATTTTTTTCATGGAAAACTTAAGATAGTAAATATCTAAGTCGAATCCCAAAAATCCTTTTGAAATATTATAAAATTGTGCAAACTCCAAAAAATCATAGAAAATAAACGATTGAACATTTTACATTTTTCTTTTTTGCGAATGTATTTTAAAAACCATATCAACAATATGGCTGTTTTGATTTTTTCAAATACCAAATAGAAAATTTTTAATTTTTTTAATTTTACATACAAAATGTTCAAAAAATATTTTAAATGTAGCGTAGAAGACAATTGACAATTCAAAAAAAAAAAAGTCAAAAATTTAAAATAGATCAAATGTTATTGCAATTGTCAGTTCATCGTGAAATACCCTGTATATAATGTGAATACAATATTTAAATCGGCCATCGTACATTATATGACAAGCAGTAATAAAATAAATGAGTACCTATACTATGTAGTTTAAACTTAAAACGGCGACATTCATAACATTTTTAGTCTCATAAAGTTGTAATACGTAGAAAATAAAATACATGTGAATATAATGGTCCAAAACAACTTTTTGGTTTTTTATTTAAGCGATAATAGATGCACAAGAAGGCCCAAAATGTACAATAGTACAATACAATAAGACTAAAACGATTAATACTGATTATTTCTTATTCTCATAATATAAGGATTGATTTACAATTTTCGTGGCACATTTATACTTAGAATTTAATAGCTAACACCTATGACATAGGAATAGTGGACCAATATTTACAAAACGTAATATTTAAATAAAGTGATAAGCTTACCTTTATTTTCCGGTGCACAATATCCCAAACGCACAATGCATACAATAAATATCATAAATATACATTGTAAACTCGTTGTACTCTTCATTTCACACGAAACTATTAGAATTAATATTTGCTGTAATAGCTATTATAGTATAGCTTGAAGAAGAATATAGAGTCGACGTTAGGTTAACGTTTATGCAACACTACAAGTAATTATTAAATAATGAACAAAAGTATTTGTTGTGTTGGTGTGTCGTCGCAAGTATAAAATATTAACATAATTGAAAATTCAGAAATCAAATTTATTTACAAAATTATATACTGATTTAATATCTCAAACCCCACTCCCATTACAAGTGACCTTCTCTGTATATAATAATATATTGGCAAGTATAAGCACATTCTGTAAACAAACCGATTAAACGTCGTATTGAGCTAGAGTATAGCAATACTCTTTTCTGAGAGTCATATTTTATTCTTTTATAATTATTAACTATATATTCAAATAATTAATAGAAATATTATAACTTATAAGAGTATAATACCATTTGGTAGGTTGGTATAAAATATAATATTTGATTGTCATTTTTACTCGCAAACTAACATTACTATTAATATAACAACATTATAGGTATTGCAGCGAACACATGTACCTAATAGAATTAAAAAAAGGGGAAAGTAGATAACCGCTCTGCTGTATAGTAACAGGTAGATCACTGCAATGCACCAAAGTGTTAAGTTTGAATTCAATAAAAAAATATTGCATATGAAAAAAAAGTTATGAGCGAAGATGGTATGACAGCCTATGCCCCATATATTAGTAAGTATATTATAAGATATTTTTATTTTATTATTGCCACTAGGTACAGTTATTTGTTTTACTATCAGTAATACCAATGGCACAGGGAGTTATTTTAGTTGATATTAATTATTAAAAAATATTATTTTTTGTATTATCAGAGACATTTTACTTTGCCCCCCTCTAACTTATATTTCTGCGGGTGCCCTTGATTAATACCACAGTAAGTTGTATTATTAATTTTGCTGGACACATTGCATTTAGTATATTATAAATATTTAGTTATTATACAAATTTAAATGGTCCCTATATACATAATTATTAATATTAAATTATATTACAAGCTGCTGTAAAACAGGTTTCGAGGTATCGAACAGGAATCTTTGAATTCGCCTTGTATTATCATTAAAAATCCAAGTATAATTGCTGTTTAGCTACAAAGAATTTTTTTATTTTAAACATGTATTTCAACAAATTAAAAACGATGGTGGAAATCATAACTTACCCCACGTATAACGAATTTATCAGTTTTTTTTTTTTTTGAAAACTAGTTAAATCAAAATTTCCCAAACACACAATGCATAAAATAAACAGCATAAATAATATACATTGTAAGCTTGTTATACTCTTCATTTCGCACGAAACTATTTTAATAAAATACTATAATATCTATTATCGTCTAACTTACGAAAGAATATAAAGTGGACGTTAGGTTAACGTTTATGGAACACTGCAAGTAGTTACTGAATAATGAGCATCAGTATTTTTTGAGTTGGTGTGTCGTCACAAGTATAAAATATTAACATTATCAAAAATTCAGAATTTACATTTATATACAAAAGTATACCTACTAATATTTAAAATCGTAAATCCCACTTCCATTAAAGGTGACTTTCTCTGTACGTAATAATATATTGGTAGGTATAAGCACATTCTATAAACAAACCGATTAAATGTTGTATTGGTAACTCCTTAGTTTTCTCTGAGACTGAGATTATTTTATTATCTCATAATTATTAATTAGGTAATATAATAATTTGCATATGGTCATCGATAAATAATTTAAAATTAAACTAAATATTTTATGTATTTAATAGGTACCTACTACCTACATATTTTGGCAAAAATAAGAATATAAACATTTAGGTACGTATGTTGACTTTTTCATTACATAAAAATCCGCAACCTATTGATACACAAGTAAGTACTTACATGCAGTTATGAATGCCTAGGGGGAGGGGGAGGGGGAAATGGCCCTTTTGCCAAGGCTGGGGCCCTTTTGGCAAGTTAATGATTACATATATACATTTTTAACTTTAAGCAATTCATGGTGCTTAAATATTTTTTGACATGAAAACAAAATAGACTGAAAAAGTGAAATATAATAAAATTAAAAACAAAATAAATTAACCTTACTTATTTTTTACAATGAGAAATTAATTCGTATTAATATTCAACTGCCAATTTTACACGCAAACTTATATTATCATCAATATAGCAGTATAGTGAGAACTACATAATTATGCAACCGCTCGACTGTACAATAAAAGGTAGGTCACTTCAAGGGCGGTGCGTGAGAAGCCACAAGGAAGGAGGCGTATTTGTATTTTTGATATACTTACAATTTACTTACATATCCCATTTATTTTTTCCTATTGCTTGGTACATGAGAAGCAATTATAAGTTCTATAAACTTTATACCACAACGGCATAACATAAAGATAAAGGTACTTAACAATAAAAAAATGTAAAAAAAAATGATTTTTTATTCAAATCTAATTAATAGTATAATATTATAACATAATATTATACATATTAAACTAACTTACTTATTACTTATATATATATATATAAGTAATAAGTCTATTTTTTTGTCTATCCGGCATTTATGTCTGAATTTCAATCATAGTGTTCTTTGCGTCATAAATCATTTTTTCGGTGAATTTGTTTAAAAATAAGATATTATTTTATTTTTTGACATTTTTACAAAAAAACGCGAGCACAGGCCACAATTAATGTTAAAACTTCAAAAACAATATTATAATACCGTGAACGTCGTGAACTCAAAAACTTTTATGACAGTAAACAGTTTTGACATAAGATAATCGCCAAAACGATTTTTAGTAAGCTGTTTACTCATTTAAATTTTTAGTTTTTACTCGGCCCGAGGGGGAGGGGCGGTCCACCCAAGCACACCCCCGTAAAACCGCCACTGCAGTCCGGCGCCCTGAATGCACGCTCAATGTTTACCACCCACCTTTTTCTAATATTATCCAATTATCTAAACTATCCAAAATCTAGGAAAAAACATCCCTGGAAAAAAATCCCCAAAGCTATACCTAACTGTACTGTTGGGTACAGCTGTCAAAAATAATAATTAATAATAATAAAAATATATATAATTTGAATGATAATTATTATATTATATGATATTGCTATATAAATATTTTTTTATTTATTTATGAACAGATAGGTATACCCTTTAGTAATAAAAATTAAAAGTACAGTAAGTTGAATCTCAATTTGACAAATATTATACTGAAATTAAATTATATTATATTATAAATGAGTTAATATTTTTAAAATTAATCACTATAATTCCTATTTATGAATCCTTACATCTTAAGTGATTTTTTAACTAAAGTATTAATATTATGTAATTATATACTACAATTATTAATTATATAGTAAAAGTCATAACTAATAACATTATCTAAACGAAAAAAAGTAATACGTAACACCACAATTATTTATATTTAAAGGGAGGTAATTTCGACGACTATTATATAAGTAACAAATTTGTTTAGATTTTTCTGTAAAATTGGAATATCATTTAATAGTCAATCATATTATATAGCATTATAGCCCACCCCAAAAATTATTTCTATGTACACCATTAGAGTAGTAGAGTGAATTGAATTATTATAAAATTTAAAGTTAAGATTATTATCTAGGCCAGTGGTCGGCAATTGGCGGCCCGCGAGTCTATTAAATACGGCCCACTTTAAATTCTATAACAACGAAATGTAATTGAATATCATATCAAAAAAAATCATATTGTATAAATATAATTGAACGTTTCTATCAGTTATATTTTATAATAGTAGATATACCTTGACAGTTACCGATAAGATAGAGTAGATACGACGAGTGTATTTGGGTTATAATCTTAATTTTCGATTGTGCTCAGTAACATTGCGTTTTTCATACGGGTATCATGTGCGGTTTGCGTCGTGTGTAATTTTTATAAAATTTTAATTTATATTTTATATTTTATATTAGTGATCGTTTATTTGGCTGTTAATTTAAATTTTAAACTAATTAAAATGAATGTCAGTAAAAAAAAGAAAAATAGATTCTGAATGTCGTGTATTTCAGCATAAATGGATCAATGAATACTTTGTTATTGAAAATAAAGGAAAAGTCATGTGCCTTGTTTGTCGTGAATTAATTTCTGTATTGAAAGAATACAATTTTAAATGGCATTATGAATCCAAGCATAAAGTTAAATTGACTTCTTATACGGACAGTTAAGCCATTATTTCTGCCAGTGTGAATGTAGCTATGTTAATTGCAAAAGAGGGAAAACCATTTACAGACGCAGAATTTATCAAAAAATGTGTACTAAGCATGGCCGGTAATATTTGACCAAATATTGTACATAAGTTTAAAGAAGTCCCATTATCTGCTCATACAATAACAAGACGTATTGAAGATGTTGGTGACAATTTATTAAATCAACTGATAAAAAAAAACCAAAACATTTCAATATTTTTCGTTAGCACTTGATGAAAGTACAGATATTGTTGACTCTGCACAGCTAATTGTATTTATTCGAGGAATTAATTATAAGTTTGAAATAACTGAATAAATTGCCGCCGTCAGTACTTTGAAGGGGACAACGCGAGGTGAAGATAATTTTTTACATGTTCAAAACGTTATATCTTCATTAGATCTTCAATTACATAAGTTGGTTAGCGTAACCACTGATGGAGCGAGAAATATGACGGGCAAAAATATTGGATTGCAAGCTATTATTATTAATGAAATTAAATTAAAAGAATTGTCACCACCGCTATTTTTTCATTGCATTATTCATCAGCATGCACTTTGCGCCAAAATTATGTCTTGGGATTCAATAATAGAAGATGTAGTGTCTATCATCAATTTTATACGAAGCAATGGACTGAATCATAGACAATTTCAAAGTTTTTTGATTGAAATTAATGCAGAATATTGTGATGTATTGTACTATACCGCAGTAAGATGGTTAGGGTAAGGTACTTGAAAGGTTTTTCATGTTACGTCAGAAAATATATAATTTTTTAAAAGAAAAAGGAAAGGACGCTTCCATGCTTGAAAATCAAACTTGGATTTCTGAACTGGCGTTTTGTGTTGATATATTGAAGTATATAAATGAAATCAATATAAAACTACAAGGTAAAAATCAACTTATTCCTGATATGTGGTTTCATATTAAATCTTTTGAAATAAAATTGAAGCTATTACAAATTCACATTGAGAAAAATGAATTAACACATTTTTCGAATTTTAAAAACTTTTTGAATCGTCAGAATTTTCACTATCAACAGTTAAATTTGTTGAAGCTATTTCGATACTTCAACAAGATTTTAATAATCGATTTCAAGATTTCAAACGACATTCGCAATATTTTCAACTACTCGCCAATCCGTTTAATATTGATGTTGAAGATATACCTGTTGAGCTTCAAATGGAAATAATAGATTTGCAGCCACAAGATATCTTGAAAGACTCATTCAAAGCATCGCCTTTACTTTTTTTTTTCTGAACTTCCTGCATCATTTTCAAAAATTAAAAATATAGCTGCGAAATACTTCAGTATGTTTGGATCCACTTACGTATGTGAACAGGCCTTTTCTCATATGAAAAAAATTAAAAACCCATACCGTTCAAGCTTAACTGATGATCAGTACAAGCACAAGTAATTTTAATGTGGAAATTGAAAAAATAGTAAACAATATCCAACAACAAAAATCACATTAAGCTTATTAAGCAGTTGTAATTTCCATACTAATATATTATACTTTTATATTTTTACTTACTTTTATATTATAATAATATTATTAAAAACTGTAATTTTTATGTTCTATTAATCTATTATTTTAAAGTTTTAAACAGTTATTTTTTTTCTTAGTAAATAATTTGGAATACAAAATTTTAATTTTTGTCTGGCCCGTGAATTCTTTTTAATTTATGAATGTGGCCCGGGGGTTTAAAAAGGTTGCCGACCACTGATCTAGGTAATATCAAAGGGTTAATTAGTATTAAAGACGTATATTGAATAATACGGGTTGAAAATAATCTTATCTTTTCGTCGAACGGTTGAACGGTTGAACCTTAGATCATATACTATGGATAGAGCTATTGGCTAAATATTTGAAGCCAACATAACTAAGGTGAATAGGTAAATGCGCATGCGCACAGTTGATATCACGCATTCACGTGCACGATTGGTACAACTGTTATCACGCGCAGTTTATATCACCGCTAGCTTAGTGATAAATATGCGACGTGTACTGACACGCATGCCAATAGAAATCAGTCACCTTGTGACTGGTCTTTTTTTGTCTTCAACTCGTTGTACGCGTTTATAATGCAATAGCTCTATCCATAGTATATGATCTAAGGGTCAAACATTCAAACGCGTAATGACATTAGGTACGCGTATTGGCGTATTACGTAATAATGCATGTTATAACTAGAAACAAGCAAATCGACGTTTCAAAAATAGGTTCTCGCCAGAGATTTAAATTATTAAATTTCATATTTTTAGATACCAAAAATGACGAGTACCCAATTTGAATGGCATTAATCTTTTTTATTTTTTTTGAGAATAAAAATAATATAACAAACAATTTTCCGCCCCATACAAGTTGCCGCACAAGCCTCACGAGCCTCACAAGCCTAGTGGTTAATCCACCACTGTGCCACTGGGCCACTGCAATGTACCTAAATGTTAAGTTTGAATTGTATAAAAAATTATTGCTTATTATGAAAAACGATTATGCATCTGATAATTTTTACTGAATATATAAAAAATTCGTTCGCATTTCACATGGCTCAGTTCTATCGCAAAAAATTCTGTCATGAAATACATGCAATTTTACATGGATAATGATTTTCTTACGCAATTCGGAAACTCCTATATATAAGAACACTATTATAATCTATATATCTGTATCGTAAAGTAATAAATTATAATTTCGTTAGAAAGGCACAGTAAATGGTGCTACCTAATTTTTGTTAATATATGAAATTGTTAATTTTGTATTTTTATGACAAATATTTTTATAAAAATCAGATAATTAAAAACGAGTACCTGGGTATAAAGACATTATTTAATAATACCTTAGAACTTTAAACATTATTCAAAAGAAAAAATACACGAAAACAACCATATTTCTTATTTCTTTATAGGTATCGTTGAACATATCTTCCAACATAATGTTGCAATTTAAATACAAATCTATACAAAAATGTACCTTATATATTAAAAGTTAAGAACTTATGATGTCTGATGACTTTGCACTGTTTCCAACACGTCATGATATGATGTACCTATCAGTGTTTTTCACCATACATCTTAAACATACTATATGTAATTCTGTATATTATTATACTAAATGTTTATAAATATATCTATTATACATTACAAGCACGCTGTATAATACGATGGGAAACTACATTAATTATAATATTTAAGTCTTATTATCATGATAATATACATATTAATGGTTTTCAGGGTTTTGTTAGTAATATAGAGAATACTGATATTATATAATATTCTACAAAGTTTTATAATGCGATTAAATAATAGGTTTAAGTAATAGTTAATACATATTGCATACTTTATTAATACAGGTGTAACAAACATCATTTGATTTATTGGTTCATTGACTTTGTGCACCGATCGAAATCGATTTTTCCATTTGTACGAATATAAGAGGTTAAATAATATAAAATTATTATCACACTAGTCCACCAGTTAAACCAAAAGTTGCAAGATAACACTATACAATGAAGTGATCAATATAAAATTATAAATTATAATTTCTTAAGTACTAAGTACAAACTACAAATATTACTCGAGTTTAATAATATATAATACCTGAGCTGAAATATTATAAACGTCGAGCAATTTAAAAAATGTGGGTAAACTGCCGTTATTGTTCATAAAGGTATGTATTTGGAGAAAAATAAACCAATGAAAAAAATACAAAATTAAAAACGATGTTAAAAAAAAGTACGTGTTCAAGGAATAATACAGCCAGATGTTGTTGTCGGGTTTTTTTCTCACTTATTTCTTGACATGTACCACTAAAACTTTTTTTTTTTCATATGGATTTCTAGCAGAAGTCCATGAAAAAAATATTTAGAACGTTTACTCAGTTTTTATAACGTTTACTCACCAAAGTTAAATAACGTTATTTGGTGTCTACAATTTAATAGTACCTATTTTGTATTAAGAATCGAATCACATTACGTACGTAATATCAACCTAACGTCAAGCAATTTAAAAAATGTGGGTAAACTGACGTTATTGTTCATAAAGGTATGTATTTGGAGAAAAATAAACCAATGAAAAAAATACAAAATTAATAAACAATGTTAAAAAAAATACGTGTTCAAGGAACAACACAGCCAGATGTTGTTGTCGAGTTTCTTTTCTCACTTATTTTCTTGACATGTACCACTAAAACTTATATTTTTTTCATATGGATTTCTAGCAGAAGTCCATGAAAAAAATATTTAGAACGTTTACTCAGTTTTTATAACGTTTACTCACCAAAGTTAAATAACGTTATTTGGTGTCTACAATTTAATAGTACCTATTTTGTATTAAGAATCGAATCACATTACGTTCGTCCATTGCGATAAAAAGTTTATACTCGTTTTTTGTGCGTACTTACCTAAATAATAACTATGATTTCATACAGAGCTTTAACAATATTAACAGTGATATTTGATATTATAATATACTGTAACGGAACAGTGGAAGGTAACAACTAACAATTATTTCGTAATTACAAAAATATACAAAAATTTATTAATTAATAAACATAATTCTTATATTATAATATTATTATATTTGGTATGCAGTATGCACATTGTACCTATTATAAAAGTGATGGCTCATTAAATAGTTACTATTATTCACGACATAATATTAATAATTGTATAATAAAATAGGTATTTTTTATGCTGAAAATGTAATAAAAAAATGTATGAGTGTAAATTATTACAATGTGTAGATGACTATGTTGATAGTTTGTTTTACTTAATTACTTTATATTATACTAGCTCTAAGTGAAACTTGAAGGCCGTGGACTCGCTGAGAGTGGGTACAGATTTTGAAGTAAAAGTCGTTTGAATTATAAAAGTCGCGATAGTTGTAAGATGAAAGTTTAGGATTTGCGATATTGATTGGAGATAAGGCTTGATGTTTTGGTGGGAATAGCAATAGTGTCTAGCAATCCGTCACAAATGTTGTAAATGGATAGGCTAGATACGATCTCCTGTTGTTAAAAAGTGAAGAGTCGGTAGGTGTATTTGATTGTTTAGCTATCAGTCATCAAATCACATAGGTAGACCATCCGACTACGTTGAATGGCGGGCATAATGAGAAGTGTATATCATCAGGTATGCAATCTACCTGCGGTGGATTGCCGACCACGTTGGTAGCGTAGGTAACTGAAGAATGAAAAATATAGTTAGACCCCCGTGTTAGTACTGATTTTGGAGACACAGTCGAATTACAAATGTCGCACTTATATAGAAGGTGATTATGATAATCGGAGATGATTTTGTCATAACAATTTTTGATAAGGCTCTTTAACTCTTTGGCTGTCTCGTTTCGAAGGCAGGAAAGTTTGAAAGTCTAGTTTCAGTGTCGAGAAATCTCTCGTGGCCCATGAAAATCGGCAATTCAATGTATGTCCGGTTCTTTTTTGCATGTGTATGTGTCAATTCGAAAACCTGCATGTTGGAGTGTCTAGCAAGTCAGTCATCATCACCCGTCTACGATGAAATAAAAATAAGAAATCCGTCTACGGCGGATAGAGTGGTATGTGCCGTCGCTTATGTCCGGTGCTTTTACTTATGTAAAAAGTGTCAAGTCGAAAACTGTGTTGGATTGTTAGCAAGTCAGTCATCTCAAGTCAAAATCGATTAACTTTCAAGACGTTAGCTTCCTAGATAGGTAATCCTACTTCGTCAGATCGCGGACAATGTGCTACAACAAATCAGGTAGGCAATCCACCGCAGGTGGATTGCAGACCCGACGTCGAACGGTTATAAGTGAAAACTCTATCATACAACATACGAAATAATTTACGAAAAATACAAACTAATACAATATACACACAAACAAATATAATATGTATTTATTGTATGATATCATATAATAATGAAAATTTTGAGAAATGTGCAAATATAATTCCTAATAAAATAACATATAAATAACTTATATATACATAATATATTAACCAATACAATACATACAAACATTTACCTGTAGTGTATATTTATATGAAAAAAAAAAACGTGAAAAAAATGCAAAAAGTCACGCGGCATACCATACGGCATAGACTGTCGCTGCCCGGAGAGGGCGTATGACGGATTCGAACCAGGACCTGCCGCCTACAACCTATGTTTGAGAAACCTACGCCTTACCTACCGAACCACAATTTGTGTTGACAACTATCGTCAAAACTTCAACACTTAAGATGTGTGTCTACGGAGCGATGTAAGCCGATATATTCAGTATACATTAAGGTAATCGCATATAATTCGATGTATCTACACACTGTTTAAACATTAATATTTAATTGTAATTTATTAAATGATCTGACTGTTATTATTATTATTACAGTATTATAATGTATGTTTGAATGATAAATGTATTTTTAAATCAAACCACAAAATTGAGTTTACGTTAAGCCGTATATACCTACGTTATTAAGGACAAAACAATATTTCTCCAATAATATATTACAATATTTATTGAATCAAAAAAAAAAAAACAATATATATCAGTTGTGTTGGAACGAAGACCGACTGATATTTCATGAACATTAATTTTAAAGTGTACAAACTACATATATCCACTGGTTTCAAAAAAAAAAAATAAACTAAACGAATAAAACACAAACAGTGATTGAAAAGAATCGAGAAAGACGAAAAAAGCCATAATAACGACCAACGCTGGCATCGATTGCGATGACTATGGACCAATATCGCGTATAAAACGTACATCGGTGGCTTTTAAAATAATCGAAGTATACGAAAATGGGGATAAGAAAATGTCGAAAATGCGAAAAATGGCGTAAAAAGTGAAACATTTTACGAAAAACTTTTTATTTTTGAAAAATTTGTAAACCAACCGACTGCCGCCACCGCGAAGGTACGCGATTGGATGCGCCAAGGAATCGAAAGGAACTGCCCGAGCGGATTGTGGAGAAGGAGCGGTGTTTAATTTTTTTACGCCGGCCGGCGTTTTCCGTTCCATGGGTGGTCTATACCTAGGAGACGCGACGGGTCCTAGAAAAGTTCATTTTATAGTATAGGACTTTTTCCTTTTGAAAATGGGTGACTAAAAATAGTCATACCCACTAATTAGGATTGAGGTGGTAGAGGGGCCTAATGTTCTTTCGCTGGAGATGGCAACAAATAAGAAGGATTAATCCTATTCAGATTTATAAATAATATACATATTACTAGCGTTCCCACCAGGCGTTTCTCGTGCCAATGATTTGTTTTGGTTATAAATATATTTGTGAATAATTCAAATATGCATATATTTTCTACTAATTGTAATAGTTAATAGTAATAAAATATGTAACAAATGTCAACTATATAAATAAACAAAAAAAAAATTATAATTACATGAGTCAAAATAATATTCATGTTTGAGCTAAATAACTTATTGTAGTATTTTTTGTTTTTTAGAATGTAAAGGTAAGGGACTTCATATTTATAAAAGTTCTATTAGCTTTGTCACAGTGGCGTACATTCAAATTTGCTCTGAGGGGGGGTTTAAAAAGTTTAACTATTTATTTTACCTTCAATAACTAAAATATATCGATGATAATTATGTGATAATAATAATTTTAACTTAACTACTAACTTACTAAATTAATTTTTTAACTAACGTGAAATGAACGAATTCATTTTTCATTAATTTTTTATTTCTAAGTTAATTTGTTTTGTTTTTAATTTTTTTACATTTCATTATTTGAGTCTATTTTGTTGCCATGTCAAAATGTCAATAATATAGACATAATAATATGATATAGTTTGCCCATATATGCTATAATATTGTTGTTATCGATGATCGACGATGCACGACGTCGTCATTTCGGGAAAAAATAATTACCATCACTAAAATCTAAAATAAACAAAAATAAAAACCAATTACCTATTAATTTTACGAATTTACGGTTTTGTGCGATGTCGATGTGGTCCTGTAATTTTAACAGTATTCAGTTGTGAACTTTTGATTTCACAGTAACAGTATTCACGTTTATAGTTAAAACATTATAATTAAAAATACCTACTCATCGTATTATGATTTACACAAATAATATCTGTTTGAATGACAACTAATTATAATGCTAATTTATTATTATTTATTAGTTATTACTTATTAGATAGGTCACTTCTGTACTTAAAAATACAATATATACTATATGTGTATGCATATTAACTTAACTGAGTTAAAAAAAAAAATAATTAACACGCCCAGTGTTGTGTATTTATAATTCATTTTAATATTTTAAATGTTTAATGTTTAATGTTTTGTTAATAAACAATTTTAATATTATAAACTCTAATTAATCTTATCATCTAAATACTTACCTATGGTTTATGGAGTTCAATGAACAGTTTTTAACATAAACTTCTCCAACGGCAGAATAGTACAGAATGAACGAAACTTTCATAATATTATTTAACGAAAATGTTTAACATGGTCATTTACGAAAGTGCTATAAAAATAGAATCCATTTCACCGTATTATTGTCGTTCATGCAAAGTTAAACGATTATAACGTAATCGGTTTTTTCTCCGTTGTCCGATCGAGTCGGTCGAGATAATGACAATATTAATATGTATTTATGTAATTATGTCCGTAATTTTTTTTTTTGGTCCTTGAGGGTTTGTTCAAGCATTCTTATCCTTTAAATCCAGATTCATAAATATTTTACCTTTTCTATAAATCTATCCATCTAATAATTCATTCCAAAAACTTACTTTAGTGTATAATAATAACTTAGATATTAATATTAAGATTATATATCAAAATTTACTGCGGACTCCACACAAAAATGCATGAGGTTTGCTCAAATTTTCATTTACTTGAATACAACGTGCTTGTTTTCACCTAGACATAAGATATTGAGGATATCGAGTTAGGTTATACAGGTTATATTTTATCCCTGCAATTTTCACCAATTGTTTATATTGAAATTTTCTTTACACTAAAGATGTTTGGCTATTTATATGTAAAAGAAAATTTTTATTTTTATTAGTTTCTTAAAAATGATTGTCGATAAAAGTGTTTCGCTAGGTCGAAAAACTTTAAAACTTAATACATTGTTCCTAATACTATAATATACAATTATAAATTTTATATAATTCACCTATGTAATATCAAATCAATGACATTCGTCAATTTTAATAATCGAAAAAAAACTAATGTAGTATTATTTTGCTTTTTAGAATGTAAAAGTAAGAGACTTTATATTAGTAAAAATTATATTAGCTATGATTAATTTCAGATTTATATTTTATTTTATTATAATTTTCATAAATAATTTCTTTAAAGAAATCGTATGTTTTGTAACGTGTCGCAGTCAACAGTTGAATGGAAGATGATATTTAAATAAACTCAAAAATGATTGTATACTTTTTATGTTTTATTATTTATTCAAATATAATTATTATGAAAATACTCTAAGTCTAAATAATTTAATTGAAGCTAGCGAGTTGTGACAAGTATTTAGCTAGTAACTGTTCTGGAGTCGGTCTGTTATTCGTTTGATGAACGCTTGTCCATCAACTCTCCTCGTTGGGTTAGTCCCAGTCCCTACTTTACTCAGTACAATCGTACATGGTTGTCTTGCGGTTAGGTCTAGTGTGGGATTGTCACACGCTTTTGCACACGCCGGATGTCTAACATAAATTTGTTGTAATTGTGCATTTGTGGTGTTATTCCATATAACCACACAAGATATATACGGACATATTAGAGTTATTTATATACGTAGTCATATATATATATTGACGTACGCCGCCCATGGTCATGCGCTATTACTATTACTATTAATGTTACGCGGCGCTAGCTCGCATATTATGTATTTATATTTATATTACTATTAATATTTATATTTACGCGGCGGCTTACTATATATGATTACGTATACACTATGATATTACTTAAATAGGTGTTCATATGATAATTAAATAGGTAAATAATCACAGCTCGCTACAGTTTTGTATTATTATAATTTTTAATTTTTGAAAATTAAAAACAGATCTTTTGTTAAAAATTGGATTTGAACGTAAGTATATGTTTATGATATGTTGGTAAAACAATTTGCTATTTTTATGAATTACTTATCAGACACATATTTTAACAATTGTTTTTATATTTAACCAGATAAAATAAGTAAAACTATTTTATAACGATTGTATAATAAAATTATATATTGTACCAAACACCTAATAAAACTAAATATTTTAAACCGTCAATAAATCTGCGTTTAACTTAAGTGATTAATGTAAGTATGATAATATATTGTTACAGCTGACACTGGATTTTATAATTTTAATTTTATACTGCAATTTGGTGAGTAATATTCTTAAAATTAAAGAATAGACGTCTATTTTCAAATAAAATATATTCTCTGTTACATTGTTGATTACCAACCTTCTTCTCATGTAATAACGGATCACAACGTACAAAATATAAAAGTTATAATCTTTTCTTTTTTATACACTATGCGGCAATTCACATTTGCTGATCATTATCATGAAAAATTGGATATCCCAGAAAACTATGAGGAATTTATGGAGCACGTGAAAACAATGGTTGACACCCGCACTTATAATGAAGTGATTTCAACTGGAAAATATAGTAATTTAATTTTAAACTATATATAAAAGTATTGAACGGTAAACTGTATCGTAAGGCAACACACAAAGTGAACAGTCCGCTTTATCTTTATACTTTTAAAAACTTAATTCATTTTAAGATTGAACCACTTTCAAGAATTTAGTCTGAGCCGTGGATCAACGTCTAACCTCTCGGGCGATTTTAGCATATTGTTTAAATTTTTAAGAGGATATAATGAGAATATTTGAAGGTTTTTTAGAGAATATTAGCATCGTATTTTAGGTATTTTAAGAGAATCGTTATATTTTTAAAATAAATGTATCCAGTCTTTAGTAATAACTAAACTACACAACTATAGTCCGCGCAACGAAAACTGGCCGGTGACCCCCGAAACCCGCGCGCCATGAACGTGCCGTTAGCCGCGGGTTCTCAAACTACGCGTCGCCGCTGCGATGTTATACAATAGGCGCACGCGGTGTGTATATATATTATATCACGTATTGAAATTATGTTTTATACTGATAATTTTTTAAACCATTTTCTCTCATGATTGGTATAATAATTAATTAATATATACCATGTGAACAAATAATTTTGAAAAAACGCGGCAATTAGCTTAATAACCACTTATTGACAATTGCCACTAGAGTCGCACCAGTCACCGGCCAGTTTTCGTTGCGCGGACTATAGTTGCCATAATATAACCATGCTATGACCCACCCAACGAAACAAAACACGACATTATGTTTGTTGCCTAAGTAAAAGGTTTAGTATGACTGAGTCACTGAGATAACCACAGTTTACGATAGCGTGTCATATGTTCGAAATTCATGTTTTCAAATGTCACATGTTATTTCAAGTACACGAAATTATATGTTCGAAAGTTTGTATGTTCGAAGTTATCGGTAAACGAAACTAAATAACACTAATCGCGTTTTCACAATATTGAATTTCACTAAATCTTATCTTTATTGGTTTTACGTGGTGAAAACATTATAGATATTATTGAAATATTTTTGCCTTTCAACTATCACTACAGTTTGATACCTAGATCATTCCAAAGGTATGAGTAACGAACACAATTTTGTTAAAAAACTCATTTTAAATAATATTGTATACGATTTGTGTGAGCGGTTTTTCTTTTTTAAATGGCTAGTTTAAACACATTCAAAAGTATACATGACAGGACGTCTTACTTATAAATAGTTATTAGTTCATGTTTGATAAGAAATAAATGCCAATACATGATAAAATTAATAAATATTATTGGAAATGTATAAAACGACGCTGAGCAATTTTTCGGACTATATTAATTGAGCACGGTGAACATAAAAAAGATAATTGTTTTATTATTTACATTCTCACGCATCAGATAAGTACGGTTAAACATCATTGTGAAATTCTAAAAAATAAAATAAAAAAGCCAGAATTAAATTTCAAATTTAAACGTGGTAGTTCTCAAGTAACTAAAAACGTATCTAACCAAATCGTAAAAATACAAAGAAAAGGAAAAGAACTATAAAAAGTTTCATTAAATTGGAACTTCAAAATAATATTTCAAGACAACCTTTTACTTTCTTGATTTTTAATCAAGTAAGTATGGTACTTGAAATGAAAAAGTCTGGAAAACTTCAAGAATTTGTGTTAAATATGAAAATATTAAAAATGTAACTCAGTAATGATGAGTAGGTGGGTAATTTAGCTAGCTTTAATATAAAATATTATTGAGGGAGATTTGATATAACAGCTAAGCGGTAACCACTTGAATCCATTCAAACGTCGGCGTGAACAGTCCCAAAATTTCTATTTTTTGACTTTTCTCCTAAACTATAATAGCTAGAAAGTTGGTTGATAACTCATTAAAAAAGGGATTATCAAGTAAATACTAAATGTGGAATTAAAATTTTACACAGATAAAAAAAGAGTTATTTTTTGCTAGATTTTCATTTAGCGAGGTAGATTTCCAAAACTGGAGAACGAATTTTGTTGTTTGGGGCTTGTTAGATTCACATTGTCTAGGAGAAGTACACTGAACATTTTCAGAACTTTATCTCCAATCGTTAATTCACTACAAAGCTGTAAAGCTGAAAAACATAAAAAAAACGCCCAATAAAATTTGTTTTAATTTATTTTAATGTTCTGTAGTGAATTAACTATTAAAGATAAAGTTCTGAAAATCTTCACTGCACTTCTCCTAACCAATGTGAATCTAACAAGACCCCAAACAACGAAATCTGCTCTCCGGTTTCGAAGATCTATCTCACTAAATAAAAATGATTTTTTGTGGGGCTGTTCATACCGACATCTTTCTGGATTCAACTTGTTGTACCGCTTGTGTGTGATATCAGTTAATACATTTCTAAAAATTAAAAATGAAGAAAGTTTACATACCGATCCCTGACTTGGCAAGCGTTTTTTCTTGAAAAATGTAATCGAATGAAAAAACAAATTTATGATTGCAACTTGAGGGAATAAAATGTTGATGCAACATTCAAGGCTTTTCCTTGCATTTTGAACAGATATTTACAATACATGAATCAATTTCACGAGGTATCAGTAAAAAAAATTTGTGTACCATATTGGTATAGGTACGTAGGTACGGATGTCTGAGGACCAGCAAAAATGAAGACAATTATAAAACAATCATAACTATATTTAACAGTTTTGCTATTTAAAATAATATTAAGCTTCAATCAACGCGACGAATGCGTCTTTCCATTTGTAATCCATTATTTTATTTTTTTTACACGGACGATCGAATGAATAAATAATAAATACTATGGTACAACTTGTGTTGGTTTCATTTATTGATAATTTCGAATATACGACCTTTCGAACACATAATCTTTCTAACAGACAATCTTTCGTTCACTTGGCGTTCGAACACGTTATTTTCGAATAGATGACCACCTAACTTTATAGAATATTCTCTTAATTAATTAATATATTATTAAAATTACTTGAAGGTTATTTAGGTGTATTTTATACGTCAATATACAGTAAAAAATCTGATGGTAAGTTTTATACGTATATGAATCCGTTTTATAATAAATTATATAAATATTTTATAGAATTCGTCATAAATGTGTTGTATTTTTATTTTCATTTTATTATGTAAAAAGTGAAATAGGCTACCTATCCTCAAAACATGTTCTTTTATTTATTTATTAGAGCTTGAAAATATACTAAAGACTCCACATAACTATTGTATTCAACGTGAGTAATAATATAAATATATTATTTTATTTTTTTTTATTAGGTTTAAAAGGCTTCAACATCTAAGGTCATTAGCCTATGATAATTATAAAGTGTTAATCTTGATCTAAATGAAGGAATGTAGAATAAATTATGTACAATATTTTTTTTTACATTAAAAATGTTGCTAAGCCTATGTTCTCTTCTCCAAGTGCTTGCTTCATCGTTGATGGATTTCCGAAGATTTGTCTGGAGATGTTGAACTTTGGGAATTCTAGTGTAATGTGTTTGATCGTCAGTTCTTTGTCAGAGAGTTTACAGGTCGGGCAGTCTTTTTTAGTTATAAGGTGCAAGTGGGTTAGATGTCCAATCAGAGACATAGTGATAACTACTTCTTCGTGCCTAGATAAGGGTGAGGGGGTTTTCCATGGGTTGATTGATAATTTGATTTCCTTAAGTTTGTTTGTGTTTGGAGTCGCTTCCCACGTGTCTTGCCATTAGCTTTTTGTTAGGTTGTTGATTTTTTTTTATTGCGTCTTGAAATGTTATTTTGTAAATTATTACCGAGCTGGGTGATGCTATTGCTTCGTTGGCCGCCTCATCAGCAAGTTCGATTCCAATTATACCAGTGTGTGAGGGAACCCAAATAAATTCAATTTTTTTTCTGGAGTGTGTTAATTTGTCTTGAATGGCTTGTATAATTTCATTTTTGGGGTAGGGATTTTCGATAGCAAGGAGTTCTATAATGAGTATTTCTTTGGACACTAAAGTTGTTGCGTGTGAAATTGCTTTATGGATGGCTTGGCTTTCAGCAGAGAAAAAACTAGTTTCAGGAGGAGGTTTGAACTATGGGTTTTGTTATTTCGTAATTTTCTACAAGGGCGAATCCAGTTTCATGGGGGGGGGGGGGGATTTTGAGGAGTCAGTAAAGATTTTTGTGTGGTGAGGGTATTTTTCTTCAATTATTTCTGAAAAGTAGTTTCTAATAATTGAGGTTGGGGAGATTTTTTTGTTGAATTAAATTAGTTTGATGAGTTTGATGAGTTTAATGTTCCACATCCACGGGGGTGATGACGGAAAGATTGTAGCTTATATTAAACCCCATAACGTGATATCAGACATTTTGTGTGCAATGTATGTGAGCATGCAATAAGCTTGTTAATCGTGCAGTATTTTATCGCGACTGTTTCATCGCGGTTATTTTATTATGGTCGCAACGTCTCTCGTATTTAAATTCATCGTGTTTCACTTTATCGCGTTAATCGTCGCCGTATTATGCTTGTATGTTCTATGTTGTGTAGGTGTTGTACATGTGATGTAACTATTTTAAATGTCAAATTGCGAGTGCGATAGTACCTACGTAGTTACGTCCATATAAAACTAAAAGAAGATTTCAGAATCATATAAGATACTATGTTATTCCATCTAATATATAAAATTCTCGTATCACTGCAGTGTTAGTGGTCGCACTCTTCCACAACAGCTTGACTAGTATATCTGAGAATAGTTCGTAAAGTATTTTTACCCTCCTACTACCCATCCGGTGAGGTGCTCAAACGAGGATTTTGAGATTTACGGTGGAAATGATTGTTTATAAATGGTTACTATTAGTTATATAGGAGGAAAAAAGAAAAAAATGATCTATAGGTGCAAAAGTAACTCGAAGTGCGTCCGTGATGTAATTTGTTCAAAAAGATTCGTTTATCTGACATGGTACGCAATTCGCATGCACCGTTAAATTTAATGCATCCCATTTTATTTTATAATTTAAAAGTTGAAGGATTATCTAATATAAGTGAGATGCCTACACTTAAACGATACTATAATGATAATAAACTGTCTTATAGTTATAGAAGAAGAAGGTAAGTAAGCATAAAAATAGTATTTTAGTTTTTAATACGTTACAATATATTATTATAAGGAAATTTATTAATTGTACCTAAATCCGTCGTTGTAAATCTAATGAATCCCACGTTAGTTTATATTATAAAATATGAAGAATTATCTATAATAAGTGTTATATCTAAACATAAATAATACTATTAAAATAGTTAACTGTTTTATTTTCAGCACCAACATGTGAGTACCTAGCTAAACACCAAAAATCTTAAAAAGTTCTTAATATTTTACAATTTATCAATATAAAAGATATATTAATTGTAATCTGATTAAATTTCATGTATTTAAAGCAATTTTTTTAAATTATACGATTATATAAACTATTCCAAATTAATTTGATTACAATTGATATTAAATATAAATAAGACTTGTACTGATCATTATTCCTTTTCTCATTATTAAAATATCAACTCTAAACTGTAAAAAAAACCACACCGTAAATATAATACAGTTCATATTATTTTAGAATCTAAAATCTGAAGAATGATCATTACCAAGCGTTATATATAAACTTAAATAATACTTTTATAATAATAATGTTCCATTATTAATGTATCATATAATTTCAGTTTTACCAGGTAAGTCTCGGAATCTAATATCTACTGTAAGATAAGATTATTTTAATAAGACAAACAAGTATAGCGGTGGAAAGTTTGATGTCTGAATAGTTTTTACTTATTAAATTACAAAAGTATATAAGTTTTAGAAGAAAAATAATTAATTTTCATTAATTAAATACACAATTTATCAAAATAAGTATTTCAAACATGCATATAAACAAATTCCAACAACATATATTTTATATTTTCAAATGTGAAGGATTACCAGCTATAATAATTGTAATATCTAAACATAAACAATACTAATAAAATAACAAAATGTTTTATTATTTCAGTTCAAGTAGGTAAGTCGGCAAACAACTCTTATTTTAGTTTAAATATTATGCAAATTATCAATATAAGAAAATATATAAATTGTAATAATAAACATAGTGGTAGAAAGTTTTGAGTCTCAATAGTCTATATTTTTTAAAGTGCAACAACAAAACTTTTATCTTTAAAAGATAAATCATTAATTTTAATTTAATTATCTAGTTTAGAATAATATTATATTTTATTTCAAACATTTATAAAATCAAATTGAATCAATATATTTTCGATACTTTTCACATAGGCAACCTACTGTAAGCCAAACGTAGATCCTCAAATTAAATTTTCAAATTTTTTATTGAGAATCACTTTTAGGGATTGTACATTAAACCTATTTAACTTCAAAACGTATTATCAGATATATTATAATATAATGTAATACAATATAACAAAAAAAACCCACTTTTTTGTTGTGAGAATTTAATATGTAAATGATTACCTATAATACATGTAATTTCTAAACATAAGCAACACTATTAAAATAATAAACTGTTTTATTATTTCAGTTCATGAAAACCGTAAGTCAGCAAAAAACTATTACTTTAGTATAAATATTTTGCAAATTATCAATATAAGAAAATATATAAATTGTAATTCGAACAAATTCCACGTGTTTAAAGTAGTTTGTTTAATTGATATGCTTGTATAAACTTAATATTCCGAATTAATTTGATTGCAATTGTCAATTGTTATTAAATAAATGAGAAATTTATAAATATAAATAAGATTTGTACTGATCATTATTATTTATAAGTTATTTTAATATTATTAAAATATCAACTATAAGTTGAGATTATTTTAAATTAAAACAATATACGTAGTGATAGAAAGTTTAAAGTCTCAATAGTTTATACTTTTTAAATTACAGCATCAAAACTTTTATTATGATAAAAATCATTCGCTATTTTTCACCTAGGTACCTACTTACTGTAAGAATAACTTACAGGGGATCTTCAAATTAAAATTTTCAATTTTTAACGAGGTTCACTGTTTGGAAGTGTAGCTTAAGGCACCCGGTCCCGGTTGTCGATGCCATTTTATAATCAAAAATACACTCTGCGGGAATAACGATACCGCCTTGTAAAATCAACCAAATTTCATAATTTTTATTTAATTGCTAGAGGAAAATATTCTACAGCCTGCAGCGATCTCTGTTATTCAATATTTTATTCTCAAACTTTAAAATATGTCTAAAAAAAAATACAAGATAAAAAGCATTTTTTTTTACAAATTTTTTGAAACAATTATTTAAAATAAAATACAAAATCAGAGATCGATGCGGGCTGTAGTAAGTCATTTTCTGTCGGATATAAAAAAATAGTCAACAAAATCCGAGAGTTCTACAAAGCTTGAGAGTTATTCCCGTAAAGTCATTTTTTTCGATATAAAACACCCTATCAACCCCCTCTAAATAGGTAGTAGATTAGTGGAAAAGTCTTATAATTGAAGTGGCAACAGAAATATACAATTTAATTTTCAAATTTCATAGAATTGTGGAAAGAAAATAGGCACCGGGACCCTTAAATCGACCTTACTCTAAAATGTTACATCAGACATATAATTTAAAACAATATAACTAAAATAAACCCACCTTTTCATTGTAAGAGTTTAAAATAAAAAGGATGACCTATGATAAATTTAATAACCAAACTTAAACAATACTATTAAAATAATAAATTGCCCATTATAATATTACAGTGAATAATGGTAAGTATGCATATAAGTTGTATTTTAGTTTTTAATATCGTATTATAGTTATTAAAATTTAATAATATTTTTAAATTACAATAAAATAACTAAAACCGTTATTTTTGGTTTTAATACAGTGACTGGAACCTTGATGATTTTTACGGTTCCGGTCCCGGTTTGGTTCCTAGAAAAACTAAAATTTTGGTTTCGATTTCTATTCTGTTTTTAAAATAACAATAACTAATCTTTCAATTTCTCTGTTTTGGTTAGGTTAGTACTTATGTCAATAAATTTTATTAGTAAAAAACATAGTAAAAAAGGTGTTAAACGGATAAAAACCACTCAGGCTATAGTTCAAGTTATGCAACCAAATATTCCTACTAGAAAGAGGAGAACATTGACTGTGCAACATTGTTTTTAATTTTTCGATATCACAAATACAAAAAAAGTTCTTTTTCAAACTTAAATAACATTTTTAGACTATTTGATTCATTGCTATTTACATATTACTATATACAAATATAAAACTAATGTAATGCAGTTAATTATAATATTAGAATTTAGGGAGGTGTGGGGGGAAAAAATCCCCCACGTATCTGTGTAACATAAATTATTCCCACAGCCCCTAAATTTACACACAATGTGTGACTATACTGAATGGCACAAAGTGGGGGAAACGCGGCCTCGTAACACTCCTTGCCGTCAGTCTGCCGGCGCGAAATGGGTTCCTTCTCTCGTGGCGCAGAGTATCCTAATAAAATAGGCTAGGTAAGCACCAGATAATTTGAAAATTTGATGCTGTACTTACATATAATGCTAATACAAATACATTCAATGAAAGTTTTATGTATCTAGGATTATATTTTGTTTTTAGGATTACATCCAAAATAAAAATCTATTATGTGAAATACCAATTTTTAATAAATTAACCTTATATTTGTTTTTTTGAGCACTTTTTTAAACGACTAGGAATTTTAAATCTAGAACTCCCAAATAATACACCAACTAGATTCAGTTTTGCAACAGAAAAGATACTGTAGTGTAAAATCAAAGAATAATTACGAGTATTAATCAATTGAGGAGATATAAAAAAAAACAACACATCCGTAAAATCAATACATTCGTCACTATTATTGTAGCTTAAACTTAATTAACAACAAAATATGATATTAGAAATATTATATGAAGAAAACGCAACCCAGTAAATCCATTATATTATTTTAAAAACCTGAAATCTGAAAATCTAAAATCTAAAAGATCATCTTTAATAAGACGTGTAATAAATAAATGTATATATAATTTCGGGACGAAATTCGTTCAAAAAGGTTAGTGTTTATCTAACCTTGTACACAATTCGCTGTGCATCCCATTTTATTTAATAATTTAAAAATTGAAGGATTATCTAATATAAGTGAGATACCTAAACTTAAACGATACTATAAAGATAATAAACTGTTTTATAGTTAAACCAGATGAAGGTAAGTAAGCATAAAAATAGTATTTTAGTTTTTGATACATTACAATTTATCATTATAAGGAAATTTTTTAATTACAACACCGTCGTTGTAAATCCAATGCACTCCACGTTATATTATAATATAAAATATGAAGCATTACCTCTAATAAGTATTGTATCTAAACATAAATAATACTATTAAAATATTAAACTGTTTTATTTTCAGAAAAACCATGTAAGTACCTTCCTAAACACAAAAATCTTAAAAATAATAATAAAGAGTTTATTGCAACAGCATCAATTAAACTTGTTAGATAGACAATATAGATAACAAAATTTGCAATTCATCCTATAAGCAAATAAGCTTGAATGCGGATGAATTAAGTTCTATCATGGTATAACAAAAGTGCAAAATATAAACAACAAAAAAAAATAAGATACAAATTAATTATTCCAAAAATACAAAATCAATAAATCTAAGATAGAACACTAATTGCATGATTTTTATATTGATTAAAATTAATAAGAGAAATATCATTTATAAATAGTTGTAATAATAAAACACCTTTAATAAAAGTGCTTTGATTACCAAATTTAGTTTTATTATGAGGAGTATTTAGGTTGTTATTAATTTTTAGTCTTGTATGGTAATCATGAGATGGTTGATAAACCTTAATTAAGTTTTTAACATTATACATATATAATAAAGATTTTGATGACTTGTTCTCCTTCTCCTTTTCGCATAAAAATTCCGCTCATATTTGTCTAGGTATACTTGTACTTATAGTTTTTTGCGACTTCCTTAGAAATTCATAATAATTTCTTATTATGTCTGGTTAATTGATCATTAATAAATATTTTGTTTTCCGGGAAATTCACATGAATTTCATTAGATAATAATGGATTATTATTTTTGTATCGTAGTTTTATGTTTTTAACAAACAATTCTTTGATATTTTTTTAAAATTAGTTGTCCATGTTCTTGTATGCTTTACCTCTAAATGCGTCAATGATATAACAATCTTGAACATCACACTTTAATGACTGTGCTAATTTTTTAACAACCTCAGTAATATTTTCATTGGAAGTTTTTGGAATACCAGAAATCTTTATATTATTAGAGAGCATTATTTGTTCATTATTGTTGATTACTGCTTTGAGAAAAATGACTTAATTTTCTAATTTATTACATTTATGTTCGTAAATTAGCATTTTATTTTCTATATCAGAAATCATTTTAACAGCTACCTCAAGCTTAACGTTAATATCATCAATCTAATCAGAGCAAACTAGATTACTCAATAGATTTAATATTATTAGAAAGTGGTTCCATTTTATTCATTACAATAATTAGGTCAATTTTTACCAAATCAAAATTATAATTTTCACTGCATTCATTGTTAAGATAATCGTCCAATTTTGTACGTGCTACAAGATTTCTCAAATTGGAAGTATATGTTTTACATTTCCAGCTATCTTTTGCATTATTAAAGTTAGTTTGTGTTTTAAGATTTGTACATGCAGTATGAAAATCATTGCTACATGTAGAGCATATTGCTCTTTTATTCGGGGAAACCATTAGATTGCACTTTGCACACGGCATAACTATATAATTATTAAGATTATATAACTGGGATTTTGAGATTTACGGTGGAAATATTTGATTATAAATGGTAGCTATTAATTATATAGGAGGAAAAAAGAAAAAAATGATCTGTAGGTGAAAAAGTAACATGAATTGTGTCCAGGATTAAATTCGTTCAAAAAGTTCATTTATCTGACCTGATACGCAATTCGTGTGCACCGTTAAATTAAATGCATCCCATTTTATTTTAAAATTTAAAAGTTTAAGGATTATCTAATATATAAGTGAGATGCCTACACTTAAACGATACTATAATGATAATAAACTGTTTTATAGTAACAGAAGGTGAAAGTAAGTAAGCATGAAAATAGTAATTTAGTTTTTGATACATTACAATTTATCATAATAAGGAAATGTTTGGTTCCTAGAAACACTAAAATGTTGGTTTCGGTTTCTATTCGGTTTTAAAATAACAAAAACTCCGCCTATTTGATATAGAACTGAATAGTGAATGGCACATAATGGGGGAAAGGGGGCCTCATAACATTCGCTGCCGTCAGTCTGCAGGCGCAAAACAGGTTCCTTATCTCTCGTGGCGCAGAGTATCCTAAGAAAATAGGTTAGGTTAGCTACAGACGAGCCAAAGTATTTTGAAAATTTGATGGTGTACTTACATAAAATGCTAATACAAACATTCAATGAACTGTCTAGGATAATATTTTGTTTTTAGGATTACATCGAAAATAAAAATCTATTATGTGATATACCAATTTTTAATAAATTAACCTTCTTTTTGTTTTTTGTTTTTTCACGGTACTTTTTAAAACGACAAGACGCCACAAAAAATACTCCAACTAGATTCAGTTTCGCAACAGAAAAGATACTGTAGTTTAAAATCAAAGCATTATTTCGAGTATTAATCATGTGAGGAAACACAAAAAAAATGTTTAAAACAACACATACTACACATCATTGTAAAATCAATACATTCGTCACTATTATTATAGCTTAAACCTAATTAACAACAACATATTATGATATTAGACATATTATAAGAAGAAAACGCAACCCAGTAAATCCATTACATTATTTTAAAAACCTGAAATCTGAAAATCTATAATCTGAAAGATCATCTTTAATAAGACGCGTAATAAATAAACTTAAATAATACTTTTACAATAATAATTTGTCTTATCATTTCAGTTGCAGTCCGTAAGTAAACGCAAATCTGTTATTTAAGTTTTAATTTTCACAATTTACGAACATAGAAACATTAATTATTAATTGTAATTCGAATGAAATATTTATTGCGTTTAAGGGGATCGCATCACACGTATTTTTTGTACGTTTTAGACTAATAAGCGGTGGTAAATTACACATACTTCCGAATGTCCGATTTTTATTTTTAATTATATATGTATGAATTCTCTGTCAAAATAACTAAGCTTTCTAGGAAGTCGGTTTTCAATTTCCAATTTTAAAGGACTACACTGCGTAACGAGTTTAAGACATCGAATTGCCAACACGCGACCCCTCATTAAATCACCGCCACCAATCCCCTTAAAGGAGTTTGTTTAAATTATGTGCTTGCGTACAATGTATTTGAGAATTTTTACAAGATAGTTAATAATTTAATCATCAACGATACTTACATTTTAAACAATCATATAATAATATCTAATATATAGACCGGTAGTTGAAAATGCTAATTGTGAAACAACGTTAATATGATCATGGAACATGCGAATAACTTTGCCTTCTTAAATTGATTAAAATGATTGCTATGGCTATGGTGAGTATTATTTTTACACAGCTAAAACATTACATCAAACACAGTGTAAAAAAACGCTCAGTATAAATAAACGGCTCTAAAAGTTATAATATAAATTTATAGCTAAGTCTTTGAACTATATATATAATTTCTGTTAAAATAGTCTGCAAAACAATTGTTCTTAGCTTGGCGACATTAAAATACTTGATTAGTAGACTAATTGATAGTACATTATACACATTTCAATGATGATAGACTATATTATTATGTACCTAACTACTCTTTATTTTTAAATTTTTAACTTAAGTCGCCAGGTTAAGCTCAATTATTTAGCAGACTATTTATAACATAAATGATATCCATCGTTCAAATACTTAGGTATCTATATAAAATGGTATCACGACTTTTAGAGACTTTTTTTTATATACTCAAAGTGTATTTTACACTGAGTATGGTAAAGTGTTTTTGTTGGGATGTCGCTGTTCCATTATAGTTATTATTATACTGAATATGATATTTTCGGACCGGTCCGCCTATAGCATGGGCTCGCATACCTATCAACATAATATATACCGCCGGGGCACCAGTCAGTCTTGGCCCGCAGGCGTGTACAGTGATTATCTCGTGTTTGATTATCTCGAGTAATGACAGTTTTGCGATTTCTCAATCGTGAACGAAAACTTATGAAAGACCCCGTATTATACGACCAATACCGAAAATTTATGTGTGGATATGAAAATTTGGGTCCCATGAAAGTGGCTACCGATCCCGGAAAATATCATATCCCACATCACGCGGTTATTAAACACGAAAATAAAAAAATTAAATTTCGCGAAGTATTTGATGCGTCGGCTAAGTCATCATCAGCGATATCAGTAAATGACATACTACATGTAGGTCCAAAATTACAAACGGATATATCGGATTTATAACGTCGTTTCCGACTACACAAATTTATGTTCACAGCTGATATTTGTAAAATGTATCGGCAAATAACTGTAGTTCCGGAAGATTGTCTATTCCAACACATTATATAGCGCACTCACATCGAACGGCCAATCCTTGAATATGAGTTAAACACAATCACCTACGGTATCACATCATCACCATCTCAAGCTATTCAAGTTCTGCATCAGTTAGAACGTGAGGAAGACAGTAAATACCCGTTCGTAGCTAATACACTGCAAGCTCAAACCTATTTTATGTTGATGACATAATATTGGGCGAACATACCGTTGATGCGGTAATCAAACATCAACACGACGTGACGCAATTATTACTTAGTGCGGGTTTTGAATTAAAGAAGTGGTCCTGCAATCGCAATGAGTTACTTCAGAGAATACCACCCGAAGACCGCGCCATGAATATAACATTCGAGACCCGAAAGGTAGCTCCTCTACAAAAATATTAGGTCTCCAATGGGACCCAAAGAGTGACACATTTAGTTATCATACTAGTACGTTATCATTAACTACTAAATATAAGAAACGTTCACCATTGTTGTCCACCATTGCGAAATCGTATGACCCCTTGGGAGCACTTGGACCAATTATATTTTTGGCTAAATGTTTTATGCAATTAATATGGCAGGACGACGTTCAATGGGATAATCGCATACCTCAGTCTCTCGCGGATACATGGAAACGATTTTCGTTGGAAATACCATTAGTGTCATAAATTAAACTGAAACGCTACATTGATTGTTCAATATTTACGGCGAAATACAAGGTAGCTCCGTCAAAAGTGACCAACCATAAAACTGAATTAACCACGCCCCTCTTGGAGTTATGCGGTGCATTATTGTTATCTCAAACTATCAATCGATTAACGACGACATTCAACAACACTTTTACCTTTTCCACAGTGTATGCGTGCACCGATTGCATATTAACAAAACGTACATGATTTCAGCACCAGCATAATTCTCATTGGTCGGTTCAAATCGACTTGTTTTCCCGCGCTAAAAGTTTAATGTTATCACATAGTTATAATTCTGTTATCAACAAACTATAACAATAATTCGCAAAAATAGTTTCTTTCTTGCTTTTTTTAAATTTTTTTTGAATATTAATTAAAAATTAATTTGGATAGTCATTTATAATATAATGTAACGTTTTATGTCTGGTTTGATTTTCTAATACTTCATATTTATAAATCTTGTAAAAGATACTTTAAAACTGTATTTAAATATAGATACAAATAAATCCATTCAGAAAGTATTTAAAATACTTTTCAAATACTTATTTTTCAAGAACTAATACTAGTGCTTGACATGTATTTAAATACTATTTTAATTTTACTTATTATAACTAAAAAAACAAAAATCGTCTAACATGAGTAGGTATATTTCTTAAATTATTTATTATCCATATAATTATCACAATATTTGCCGTACGTTTAAATTGCATCGATCTGTTATACTATATAATTAAACAATTCACAAAATAATTATTTATTAAATCTAAAAACTAAAAAATATAAAATGAATTAATAGGTAAATTATAACTAGGTACATGCCTATTTATAATCATAAATTGTTATATTTAATACTTAATTATCCTAGTTATTACTTTTTCAAAGATATTTGTCACTGTTAGCTTATTAGTGTAATTTCAATGTGATATTGCATTTGGTTGATTTTTATTGATGTTTTGTTGTAAGTTTCTTTTACGCTTAATTTTTTTTGAATTTTCAGTTTTTGCCAGTCGTCCTACCACTAATCTATTACTGCCTCTAGTCGCTCCAAGTCTTCGTGGACTTATTGATGTAGGTTTAACTCGTATTTTAGCTTTATCAGCATGACGAATAGAAATCTGTTTCCCACGAGTGGACAAAAATGTTTCTCGAGAATTTTTAGATTTGACATTTCCAAGTTTTTTCAAAATATATATTTAAAGATTCATTTGTAGATCCAAATTTGTCATTTTTGTGAATCATTAAATCTACAACACTTTGAAAAAATTGTTATACAGGTTTTAATACATTATTTGTTACTAATGATGGTTTTTTTCATCTATAACAACCCTACTTATATCATTTGTATTATTTGCATCCATAATTTCACTATTATTTTATTTAATCTCTTCTTGAGCATTTAATGAATTATAAAACGATAGAGGTTGAACTTTGTTTATAAATGCTAAAACAGCCATATTATATCTACATTTAGCTGTAACTGGCAAAGCATTAGGTCGTTCATACTAAAAAATAATATACTGCTGTTTGGTGTTTGCAAAAGGTCCCCAAATGACCTTGATAGCAAGTGCAATACCCTAATGTCGCATTTAATTCATACATTTCTGTATCTTTTTCACTTGGTGCTTTAAACATATTATTTTTCAATTATTCAATCATGTCGATCGTTAGATACTTCTTTCTTTGTGTAATGATATTAAAAATAAACGTGATACATCACAAAGGCTACTACAAAACTTTCTAATTCTGTGAATATAATAATGTTCCAATACAGTACTCGTGAAATCCACTAACGAAACCACATTATAAGCTTTTTTTCTGGATAAAACTATATTATCTTTATATATTCTGACACATGCCACGCTGAAATTATTGGTTTGGTCTTTTTTGCGTATGTCAACAATAAAACAGTAACATTTAAAATACACTAAATAAAATAACGCCCCTGTTAGTGTGAGTGACTGTGTATAAAATGAATAATGGAGCGCAGCCGCACGTGTACGCACATGTCAGAAACGCAGCACTTTACACACTAATTACAAATGTTAATTTTAGTGAAACAATGAAACTAAGTTTCGTATTACCAATAATATAACTTACTGAGTGACATTACAGTATGAACACATAGTATACAAATTTAAGAGAATAAATTTATCTAGGCTAGTATAAAAGTCGATTTTATTTTCAATGTCCAATATTTAGCTCTAAAACTTGTGATATTTTACTTTTTGAATTTTAATTATTGAGTTTAGTAATTAAAATATCGAAAATTCACTTTTGCACAGACATAGTTAAATTAACATCTCTTCAACAATATTGATAACAGGTGTATTTACTCTCAAACCACAAAATAGACCATATTATTAGAAATATAAATATACATTTTCATAGAATTTTTCAATATGATTCATACGCCTTAAGTGTAGTCTCAATTATATTATATTATTTTATCGCCATCCCTGATATATAGTATTATAGTTTATAGGTAATAGGTAAAAATATTTTGAGCATACGGCTTTTATTGGTCATTAACGATTATTCTTATGAATTAGAAGAAATTCAGCGTGATAGGGCGATAGGCAAATCGGTCGTAAACATAGGGGACAAGATTTTGAAAGTGTGGAATGAAATTCCAAAAGATTATTCCACTTAGCATAGCTGTTTTGTCTATTTTTTCTTCAACTTATTCATGCGAGTCACTATTTTCAGAATTGAATTTTATAGAATCTGATTTAAGAAACCGATTAACTGATGAATGCAGTGCCGCATGTACTTTATTAAAAGTTACTAATTCTAAACCAAATATCAATAAATTGGCATCAAGTGTTCAGCAACAAAAATGACATCAAAATAAATAATTAACAAAGCAATATTATTATAATTATAATTATTATTTATTATTTTTATGTATCTAAACTAACCTTTTTATACTATACAATCGAATTATAATATAAGAAAATATAATAATTTTTTTCATGACACGCTCTAAAAAAAAAAAAAGGTAATTTTGGGCACGCAGTGTTCAAAAGGCTTGCCATCCCTGTTCTTGAGTTTAAACACGAAACTGAAGTTGCATTAATTATTTATAAAACATAAAATATCAAAATAAAAACAAAAAATATTCATAATAACTGGTTAACATTACTCCAAATTAATGTATATAAATAACTATAATAATTATTACCTTTATACCTACATTTTAACAGTTACGGAAAAAAGTAAGCAAACTAATTGTTTATATTATAATTTATAATTCATAACGAAATCATTTCGAAATCATTTTATAACGATTTACGTTTATACATTTACAGTTATAGAAAGTAAGCTAATTCACTTAATTTATTATGAAACATAATTCAGTCAAATACGTAAACAGTAAAATGTTCTTATAACGAACACCCTGTAATAGAAGGAAATCTCCTAACAAAGGAAATGACAACTGTCCTGCATTTATTAAATTTATCATTTTATACTACGAATATTACTGTAATGTGTTAATATAGTTGAATTAAACACTTCTAAACTAAACAAGCAAAAATGTATTCAATTTAAAAATTGTTTATACTTTCAGAATGTACAACATCGATATTAAATTTTAGACATGGTAATTATTTATTTAACCTAATCAGTAAACTAATTATAACCATGTGTTAAGAAAATTAATAATTAAGTACATAAATAACATTATCCAGTCATAAAAACACAACCATTGTCAAATAAAGTTTAACATATTATTTTGTGAATTAATTTTTAAAGAATAGATGACCATTCAAAATGTCTAATATGTTTAATAGTGTTTAAATTAACTACCAAATGAAATAGGATTTTCTGAAAAACTGACATAGCCACTAATTAAATGGTATTATTGTATTATAACCCATTTTCCCATGACTTTAACACTAAAGTCTACAAGCAAATTAATATTATCAACACATATGTACAGAAGTGCACCACTCAATCTTTTTTTTATATACTGGTCCAAATATTTGTAATAGACTATACAATATACATTATGAAAAAGAACGTGATTATGCAAAATTATTCTATTTTCAAACTAAATTTAACAAATTATATTATCTAGTCCAAATTTCATTATATTATAATATTTAAGTACAACATACATATTTAACGTTTATTGTTAAAATTAGCTTTATTAATTATAGTTGTGTTTTTCATTCAATTGTTTTAATTATAATTTTTAACAGAAGCTGGTAATAGAAGGTTTAAGTATGATGGTAAGTAGGTATATTATAATAATTATTTGACAAAAATAAACCTGTTAGCGCCTATATTTTATCCGTGTATGTATTATTAATTTACCGTGGTCACACTGTGGCCCGGGCCCGTAATTGTAGGTTCGGTACGACCGCGGCGGCGGCATGCCGGCCAGTCCTGTCTTTGTAACGGTCGAAGACACCGTACTGTCTTCGAGCCGCCGGCAACTGCGACTACGTTAATAGTTATCCATTGTGTCTGTGTGTTCTTATTTTACAGCTTATAATATATTACACCTCCACCGACACTGTATCTGTCGTGGTAGAGTGTACCGTGATCAATATTATATAATAATAATAAACTCATTATTACTGATACTCGTCTAGTGTTCTTTCATTCGTCGTGACCCATAATATCTTGTAATTAATACTAGGTTCTATAATTCTCTAAGTCATTACACATCAGTATCCAAAGTTTTAAATTTTCGTATACATTGCATACTAACAACTATTCTGAGCAAAGACAAATATAGACTGTATAAGACTGTATGATATAAATGTCTATAAAGAAAAATATTATTTTATATAGTTTTAAATTTGTTGGTCCTAGTAAACCTATAATTGTGGTCTAAATGCTAATCAGAAATATTGTATTAAATTATCAAGCCTTAGCTATGAAAATTTAACATTTTATACACTTTTAACTACAAGCCAGTTATTTAATTTACATTTTTTTTCAAAATTAAAACTTAAAATGCTCATAAAAAAAATTGTGCATATTTGTATGTATTTATTTATCTTTAATGTTATAAATATACATTATAACAACCATTATTTGAAACTATATATTATAATTAAAATCTTTTTGACCGAGTAAATATTTTTTTTTTATGAAAGGTTTAAAATACTAACGGAGAATATAATCTACCGTTTATATAAAATGCTAATATAAAATTAATATTGAATCTTGTAGTTAATTTATAAGTCTTGGATTTAAAAAGAAAATTTATAAGTGAAGAAAACGTTGTGGGTCCCATAATATGCATGTGCATGCTGAGTGCTGAAGTTGAAATGTGATTCACTTGTACTATTGATAATTTCAGTCGTACACACAACAACAGTCATTTACCATAAGTGATAATTCTTAACTGGTTTTATTGTCACCCTGAAAATATTGAACTTTTGGTTTTAAAAAAAATTATCATGGTTAATTCCGTTGAAAAATCTTGATAGAAATGTTTGTGTACATTTTTATGTATGCATATTGTAACAAGTTAAACGGAATAGTGGAAACTGGAAAAAATCCAATATTAAAAATAAATTACCACTACAACTCACCTTTTATACAATTTAATGTCCGGTGGAGTATAGAAATCTTAATAAACTTAAAGTCGAAATGAAAATCAAAATAAGACGAGTACCTAATATCTATGTAACGATTAAAAAATATATGATTTGAATTTATTAGAAAACAATCATTACAAATGTCTCTTGACAACATATGATATGGGTAAGAAAATTATTAAATATACTAAATAATACTAATGAAGAAAATTTTTATTCTATTATTTTTTCACTGTTTTTACTTTAAATATCAAATATATTATAGGATTAAAAATGAATACCAATTGTATAATTATATATTGAATTTACAAATCAACTAATAAAACTATTCACCTGCCTACCTAATAAAATATTCTGTGTAATTACAGCACATTGATATGTGTATTACTAGTTGCTACTTATATTTTGCTTAGCATATATATATATCGTGTATCAAAAGAATAATGGTGGGGAA